>JAVALU010001224.1:0-60760 GCA_030770095.1 Gila robusta
TCTTTGAATGCTGTGGTGTATAAAACTTTCCATGGACGATGACGCACTCGCTGCTCCCATCTCCTGGTCAGATCTTTCTGTCATGGTATATGGATCACAGGAAGCAAAAGCGAGTGAAGGATCTTTATTGTACTCAGTCCACACAAAAGCAGTAGCCAGAAGACACGGTGACGCAGGGACTTCGATGATCAACCCGATGAGTGAAGACGAACGAAGTGACGAATCCCAGGTGAACGAAGAACACAATCCAACACGATAAACTCCACGGAACACGAGACGATCAGGAACAGGATAACCAGACAGGGACACACCAAACAAAGATCTGACAAAGATGAGAGAACAGCAGTGAGTATAAATAGTGTGGTGGTGATCAACTGCAGCTGGTGATGTGATGATGAACAGCTGGAGCGGATCAGGTAATGCCATACAGACACGCCCCTCACACACGTGCGTTCATACAACAACATAAACACGAGACAAGAAGGGACAGAGAAAACGTCTACCGTGACAGAAATAGAGCTGCACGATTCTGTATAAATTGAGAATCAAGATTTTGTTTTGTTTCAAATAGAGATCACAATTCTCCCATGATTCTGAACAGACAACTAAACTAAATAACATGTAATCTACTAGTGGTTCTGACAAAATGTTAATTGCTTAATTATTAATTATTTGGAATAAATTATTCAAAATCGGTTTGAATTAATGATTCAATGACTCACTCATAATTACTTTACAGTTTGAAGCAGCTCTGCACAGACCGATTGTTGTATGACATCAAAGTACAGCGAGAGTGATTAAAGAGCAGACGGCATATCATTTGATGTCATACACCGACCAGTCTGCACAGCGCCGCTTCAAGTCAAACACACCTTACTTGTTTCATTGTTGTGAAACAAGAATAAGATCTTGTGGTTCTTTGAATCGAGATCACAATCTTTACGCTTAATCATGCAGCTCTAGCATAAAATTAAAATTCACCCTATTGATTTTTTAAATGCATGTTATAGATCTTGTAGCATATATTATCAATGTATATGCTACATTTTTTACTTGGTTGCAATCAAAATTATTCAACCCCCTTGACCTGCAAGACATTTGCTGCTGCGAACCAAATTTTATGAAAACAATTCAACAAAGGGATCAGTAAAATATTATAGGAAGTTTATTAATGCACATTTGAGTGATTCTGAGAATGTTAAGATGATGAAAAATGGAAGAAATTAGATTGCAACTGTATACATTTTGTACCTCATAATGATTAATCAAAATGTAATATTTAATTTATTTTTGAGTAAAAAATTTGTTTTTATTTTTCATAATTCGTTTCACTCGGATGAACGTCACAATACGGAAGAAAAGATCTGTCCATACTTCGGTTTCATTGCAACCCTTAAGAAACAAAATAATGATGATAAAGAAACTTAGTCTTCCTTTCACAGAATAAATATAATATTTATTTTTCTTTCCCCATTGGCAAGTTTTTCTTTTTCTTTTTTTGTTTCATTAAAATTTTGTGATATTCATTCTTAAAAAAAAAAAACAATTTGGCAATGGTGTAAGATAAATAAACTTTATTCACAATATATTCTCTGAAAACATATCTCAGGTAAATATATTTAGTTTAGATATTTTTACTGGAAAAAAACAGCTAAAACACTTGACTAGTATGAAAATTATTTTTGCACTGTAAATGTCTGCCATGCCATTGTGAAATGTGTGGGACATCTGGCGACTTGCTGGAAAGCCACAGAGACAGAAAAATTGAAAACATGGTAGGAGGACTGTCAGTGCAGAGGAGCCAGAAGACTGGAGGCAGAAAAGGAGGTGGAGAGATATTCCGCTGCAAAATGAATGGTTTACCCTAGTAAAGGGAGGAGGGGCAAGTGTGGACTGACAGAGAGAAGGGGGAGAATGAGGAGAGGGGAGTGGGGAGAATAATGCGAGCACTGCAGAGGGGAAATGGCAGCAGCAGCGTTTCAAACACACACACACACACACACCTACACTTCCAAAATAAATGGCTTTAATGACGGGCTACATAAAAAAAATTGCAGTATGGATGCTGGCACTGAGGTGGACTGAGATAAACAGATTATATTGATTGCAGGTGATAGGAGAAGAGGTTGTGGGCTTTAACAAGAGATGTGCACCAGCCAATCAATGCACATCTATCTACAGGAGAGACAACATGACATCTCTTTTTTCAGAATTGTGACCACGCACACTGCTATAATTCACTGGCCCCTCACTTCCTCTTTTCTCCCCTTTCCATTTCCTTATGCGCTCAGATTTTTTTTTTTTCTAAATATATATATTTATATAAATATAAATATATCTTCCCTCCATTACAGTACTTTGTATCCATACCCATCTCTACTCTCATTTACTGCCTCCATCATCTATTCTCCTCGTCTTCACACTCATTCCACAAAGTCTGCTTTACCCCCATCTTCCTTCTCTGTGGTGTTTCCTCAGTGCAGCGTGTCAATGAGACTGCTGCATTAACACCAGTCTCACTATTCGCAGAGCACTTTTGCTGTTTTGTTGTAGTATTTGGCGCCCTCTATCTGTGGTACATCTCTTTGTGATTGAGAACAACCTCTGCAGTGGTCCAAACTGCATCACAGCAGCCCCTGGATGTTAAAGCGCTTATTCTGTCATGTATATGCTTGTTTTTAATGTTCTTTTGTACCTGATGTCAACAGCTTACGGTTTTGAGCACAGAAAGAGAATCCCAGCATGCTATTTTGATTTATAAAATCTGTCTAGAAAAGGTGTCTTCAACCATTTTCAGTCCAAGGACACTTTGTTGTATAGAAAGACCAAGCACGGACCCTCTGTTAAATATTGTTTCAATTGAGTGTTGCATTTCAAGCCTGGCCTATGATAATGCGTGTTGTTTCATATTAATGCATTCACATACTTTATGATGCTTAAGTTACAAAGCCATTAAAACAACTATTATTATTACATTTAAATTTTACATGGTATATTTTAATCTGTGAGGAACAATGAAACATTAAGTGGAACTTATCTTCTTAAGTTTAAGTTTAGCTTGGTTCATTTTCTACAAAATTTAAGGTGCGTCCCAATTTGCGTGCTTGTGCACTATTCTATAGAAGCCATTTTGTAGTATACCGTAAATAGTGTGAATAGGGTGTTCACACTGAAAATACCAACAAAAAACAGTGCACTTAAAATACTGGGATGATGCACTTTTTAACTGAACAAATAAAATGTGGAATCAACTGTTGCAGATTTCCGTACGTGGCGGCAGGGGAAGGGCTTTCAGACTCTGAAGCTGGACGAGAAAATAATCTTCTAAAATTCATACATTAAGCTGCGGCCACATTTACTGTTGTTATGCAGGTGAAATTCAAGTCAATTTAATAGGAATCCTCTCGCGTGAGGGTGAAAGATTTCGCAATGGGTTCAAGTTAGTCATGCAGAGTTTGCAGATTCCCCACATTGACAAACGTGCTTCATACATCGCTACACTGTTGACTATAGACAATGAGCGTTTTTTTGTCCGCAAAATTTCACTAATGTGAAATTGTCGAGTACATAGTGCATAGTACGTCATTTGGGACAGAACTTAGTGTTTGGTATAAAACAATAATTGGTGGAGCCCCTGTTGAAGACCCCTGATCTAGATCATGTTGATGATCAGACTGTCATTGTTTTTGCAATTTTGCCATAGAAATGACAATGTAACAGTTCTTAATTTAAATAGTGATCCAATAGTGATCTCACTGATTTCTCTGTATAATATAATTGTGCTCATCTTCTCATCTCTCTTTGTGTCTTCCTGTCTCTCTCTGTGTCTTCCTCTCTCTGTTTTCAGTATGTGGCGTTCGGCTCGCTCCTGTTCATCCTCATCTCCATCTCAACATTTTGCTTGGAGACACACGAGGCCTTCAACACCATCTACAATAAGACAGAGAACGTGACAGTGGGGAACGTCACGCGGGAGGAGATTGTGTATGAGGTAGTGACTGACAACTGGCTGACCTACGTGGAGGGCGTATGTGTCATCTGGTTCACCATCGAGGTGTTCGCCCGTGTCATCTTCTGCCCGGACAAGGCCGAGTTCTTCAAGAGCTCGCTGAACATCATTGACTTTGTAGCCATCCTGCCCTTTTACCTGGAGGTGGCGTTGAGCGGCCTCTCCTCTAAAGCGGCGAAAGACGTGCTGGGCTTTTTGCGCGTGGTGCGATTCGTCAGAATCCTGCGAATCTTCAAGCTTACTCGCCATTTCGTGGGGCTGAGAGTGCTGGGTCACACGCTCCGCGCCAGCACCAATGAATTCTTGCTCCTTATCATCTTCCTCGCTCTCGGAGTGCTCATCTTCGCCACTATGATCTACTACGCCGAGCGCATCGGCGCTGACCCGGCTGACCCCACGGCAAGCGCCCACACCACCTTCAAAAACATCCCCATTGGCTTCTGGTGGGCCGTGGTCACCATGACAACACTGGGCTATGGTGACATGTATCCAGAAACATGGTCTGGTATGTTAGTGGGTGCCCTGTGCGCCCTGGCAGGCGTGCTGACCATCGCCATGCCTGTGCCCGTCATTGTAAATAACTTCGGCATGTACTACTCTCTGGCCATGGCCAAGCAGAAGCTGCCCAAGAAAAAGAACAAGCACATCCCGCGGGCTCCACAGCCTGGATCGCCCAACTACTGTAAGCCAGATGCCCTGGCAATGGCCACTGCCTCGCCGCACAGGATCATGGGTAATGTGCTGGGCGGTATGGTGGGCTCTGGAAGCATGGCAGGAGACTGTCCTCTTGCACAGGAGGAAATCATAGAGATTAACAGAGCAGGTGTGTGTGCGTGTGAGTGTAGCCATGTGTTTACATGTCTGTGTGTGTGAGGTCTCTCTGCACTAATAGGTTACATTTCCAACAATAAGCCAAATAAGTACTATATTACCAACAAAAATATGCTATAGTGAGTATATTTTTGTGTGTGATGTCATCTAGCCCCATCTCACCCATCATGAAAGTTCTGCCTATGCTCATCACTTATAGATCTTTATAATAAACTGCCATCGCCTAAACTGGGTCTTTTATATAATCTTGTGTAACTGTCTACACACATACACACACAAATATTTGAGAGTAGTAATATGCAAAACTGGGCTGTCACGGACAATTTTGACAGAGGACAGGGATGTTATTATTGAAATTTATAGCAGGATTATGTTTCATGCGTTCCAATTAGTTTCTAAGGCTACTAGAAAACATCCCAGCCAATCAGAAGGGAAGGGAATATGATCCTGAATCTAGCAAACAGCTTTTGGTAGATGATTGACATGGAGTTTACAGTCCTATTTGTGTGTGCAGTTTATTTGCGCACTCACTGCACAAACTCATCTTCCTGATCAATGTATTTATCTTGTTTTCCAGTAAAAATATATATTTTTTAAATCCAAATATATATACACACAAACTATTGTTAAAAAAACGCTATAGACTTTTATTCAGCATGGATGCATTAAATGTATCAAAAGTCACAGTAAAGACTTGATACAAGAATCCTGGAAAAAATTAAGTCACACAGTTGTTTTCAACATTGATAATAAGAAATGTTTATTCAACAGCAAATCAGCATATTAGAATGGTTTCTGAAGGATCATGTAACACTGAAATTGATTTTACGATACCAATACACATTGGTTCTCAGAATTTTGACTAAAATTCTGGCAAGGTTCGCTCGAAGTTATGGACAAGCGTTCTTCCAGTTACATTAATACAATGTTCGTTCAAATCTGGACCTTAATAATGTTCTTAAAATGTTAGCAAAAACGTCATTTATATATCATTCATGGAACTTTTTTTCTGAAATGTTTTAGCTTGTTTAACGTTTAAAAAAAATGTACTACTTGTTTCAGAATGTTCAGAGAACATTCAAAAGTAATGTTCCGATAATGTTTGCAAAATTATAAAATGGAATGTTCCCTTAACGTCCATATAACCAAGTAATTATAGTTATTATAGTATAATAGTAATTATTATTATTTATGACCCACCAAATGGTGCCAATTATTGGAAGACCTGATATTAAAGAACCGTGTCAGTTAGTAGAAGAGTATATTGCTCAAGCAATTCTTAAACAATTTTGCTACTCAAGTAGTTGTTCTTGTTGTTAGGATGTTTCACTGTAAAACAAGATCAAAATACTGTTTAAGAAAATATTTTTTTCGCTATTCGTGTGTGTGTGTGTGTTTGCATGTGAAGGTGTCAGTCAGGTTGAGCCAGTGAGTTCATCCAGCCGAGAGAGCTCCGTCTGTCATTACTGTGCAGAACTCAAATATACATACCCCGTGCTAAGATTAACATGAGGCAGATTAGTCATGACCCCTCAGATTAGCATATGCGATATTTGATCTATAATGCAGGCAGAAGGTTTCAAATCAACAGCACTCTGCTTACCTCTGGTGATTTTCAACTGATTTCAAAACCGATTTTGTCAGATGTGTAATAGATTTAACATTCCATCTTTATAAATAGGATAACTTGGACATTTTTCATAAAAAGTTAAATTATTTAAAACAAGCAGCCTCTTAAGTGGATGAGAGCTGTAGTTCTTAGCTCCTCCTCTTTGTTTTGCTCTTTCATGGAGTTCTCACAGCTGGAATTTCCCGAGGAAATAAAAGGGAGCATAATCATCCTGAGACACTTGCTGTGAAGAAACGCTTTAGCACATGTGCCCTCCTGTAGCTTCAAATCCCACACGCTCTTGACACCTACTATACTGGTATCATATCCATCATGTGTACTGTTAGTGAAGTTTTAGTAAGTAGTGTAAAACTAAAATTATAAAATGTACAATTCGTTATTTGTTTGTCCCCCGTCCCCATGTGTGAGTGTGTTTATTTTTTTGGTGGATGTGTGAGAGATGCTCTGATTCTGTAGCTTGATTTCTATGCTTGAGATTTTTAAAAGGTTCACCCAAAATTAAAAATCTCTCATCATTTTTTACACGTCAATCCAAGCACGAATACCTTTATTTCATCAGTGGAAAGCTAAAAGTGAAAAATGCCTGAGCTTCTCACTTCTATACAGTGATGGTAAATATAGGAACCAAGGGATGTCAAGCTTCAAAAAGAGTAAATGCACCATAAAAATAATAAAATTAGTCTAAGCAATACAATAGGTTTATCTGAAGAACAGGCAGAAATTGAATCATTATTCACTTAAAAGCCTGCCATTTACTTCCATTGTATGGAAAAGAGCAGCTTGAGCATTGTGCTAGATTTCTCCTTTTGTGTTTCATAGATAAACTAAATTCATGTGGATATTTAACCCTTGTGTTGTGTTGAAACTCCTGTAAAATGCCTAGTGTCAGAAATTTAGCATGATCATCTCACAGTGTGTTTGCTGCTACGACCTACGTCTACTGACTTGCCAATAAAAATGCAACATGAAATGGCGTATTGATCAACGCGACATGGCGTTAAAAATTAAAACTACTTGCCTCGACTCGATTTGCAAAATTAGCATGCCAGTTTGGCCTCTTTTCCTTAGCCATGACTGTCCATATTCTCTTCGTTCGCTTCCTCCACCACAATTGCCAAAGTCAGATTCCACTTGCGCATGCTGATGACATTTTATTCTTCTATACTAACTTTGTAGCCTAGCCTACGATTCAATAGGTGTCATCATCATACAGTCTACATACATGCGTACCCAAGTTTATTAGATCCATGTTGTACAGTATGATTTGCAATGATCTTATGGGATTGCTGAAATCGCAGTCTGTAGCAGGAATAACACCTTTTGTGTTCCCGGTCAAATATGACCGGCCTTGTAAATCGCCTGTTACGCTATAATATCACCAAATATTGGATTCAATCTTTTTGTCTACTTGTTTTCTTTTAATTAGGCCAGATTTTGTATCACTTTTTAACTGTAGGCCTCCTTTATTTGAGCTTTTGCATATACATTTTTGACCAAAAAAAGCATTATTCATGTGTAATTTTGGCAATATCGAAAAAGTAAATATATTCTGTACAATTTATCACACTAGTGTGCTTTAATGTTTAACCAGCAAGTTTGTTTGGAAATGCTTTTATTTTGTACATAATAGAACAAAATCACACTTGTCGTGTTCCTGGTCAAAAATGACCGGCCTTTTAAAAATTGCTTATCTTTTAAAAATCACTCGTTGTGCTGTATATTATCACCAAATATTGGATTCAATCTTTTTGTCAACTTGTTTTCTTTCAATTAGGACAGGTTTTGTATTTCTTTTTTAAACATATTGATTGATGTGGGCCTCATTGATCTGAGGATAAAATTCATCTGTGTGTAAAAGAAAACCTGTCATTCACAAAATAGTTTGTTTGTGTACATGAATGTGTGTCTGTGCACGGTAACGTGAGTCTGCATGTATCCACGCATGTACGTGTCCGAGGCCTTTATCTTTGTTAGCACACGTTCATGAGAAACACGCTCCTGAACACTAAATGTTTCTCTTATTTTTGATCTCCCCAATTTATTTCCAATGGATGGTCATTTTTGATCAATATAAGTTCAAGTTGACAAAAATATTGAATCCAATATTTGGTGCTGATATGGCAGCGATCGATTTATAAGCTATTTTTTGTAGGCTGGTCATTTTTGACCTGGAACACCACCAGTATGCCATTTTGTACATATAATAAAAGCATTTCACAACAAACTTACTGGTTAAACATTAAAGCACTCTAGTGTGACAAATTGTACAGAATATTTTACTTTTTATTCAATATTGCCAAAAATACACACAAATGCTTTTTTTGGTCAAAAATGTATATCCAAAAGTTCAGATAAAGAAGGCCTACAATCAATCAGATCCAAAAAGAAATACAAAACCTGGCCTAATTGAAAGAAAACAAGGTGACAAAAAGATTAAATTCAATAATTGAATAATAATGGGGGAGGGGGGGAAGTAGTTATACACTGGGTGAGTAAAGTCAGTAAGTTTTAGTCCAATGCAATAACATTAACTAGCATTTTTGGGGAAACGAAAATCCTCTCTGGGTCAAAAGGCCCCGAACACAATATGAGGGTTAAACACATTAAGGTGAATAAATGTTTTTTATATAAATTTTATTGTATTATAAGTATTTTTATGGTCCTTTTAATGCCTGTAATTAAATGGCTGTCAGGAAAGTGAGTTATATCTGGTTTGGCGAACTTGATGTCATGACCTTTTCTATAGAATTTTGTGACATCCATTCATCACCCTTTTGTCACCACTCCAGTGTGAATGTTCATGTTCCCAGATTTCATGGTCATATGGACTGCTGTCTTCACAGATAAATATTTGTAATTCCTTCCAATGAGGTCAAATTACATAACAGTCTCTATGCCATGTTCTCCCTCGCCTTCCCATTCTCCTTTTTTTTCTATCTCTCTCCATGTCTTTAGCAGGCTTTGCCCCCTGGCTTATTTCTGTAAATTGTTGAGCGGTAACTCACGTCAGATTAGATTTGACAGCTGTGTCTGAAGCTATAAGAACAAGTGCCCCTGCAGCTTCTTTGTTTGAGTGTGTGCACATCTCAGTCTTTCTGACACACTCATTCATGTTGTGTGTGTGTGTGTGTGTGTGTGTATATATATGTGTATATATATGTGTGTGTGTGTATATGTGTATATGTGTGTGTGTGTGTGTGTGTGTGTGTGTGTGTGTGTGTGTGTGTGAGTGTGTGTGTGTGTGTGTGTGTGTGTGTGTGTGTGTGTGTGTGTGTGTGTGATGTTCTGAGTACCCCTGCACCATTTTAATCAAGTGATGCTGATGCTCTTTTTGTAGCACATATCTATTTTTTGCTCCTTTTTATTCATCCCTTTTCATCTTCCTTCCTCCCTGTCTTTTCATGTTACTATGACTCTCTCTAATATCACATGCACACAGTCCCACTAATAGTCTGTTTCTTTCTTTCTTTCTTTCTTTCTTTCTTTCTTTCAGACTCAAAGCAGAATGGGGACGCTGCAAACGCAGCTCTGGCCAATGAGGACTGTCCCACTATAGATCAGGTGCTGGGGCCAGATGACAGGAGTCCGGCCACTGGTGGGTTGGGGACAGGCACGGGCCGTGAACGCTACCCCCACGATAGGGCCTGCTTCCTTCTCAGTACCGGAGAGTTCCGCACCACAGACAGCAATGTCAGGAAAGGTATGCGGCACCCACAAACAAACATGCTATTATACTCATATTTTCAGTGTACATTACAAAGAAAGGTAAGTTATATGATCCAATGCTTATTGTTGCATATTAGGACAAACACACATAAATTGCAAAAAAACGATAAATAAATATAAATATATATATATATATATATTTATACACATCTATACTCAAATATACATGCACTTAGATGCACTTCACAAAATACATCAGAGGTATACGCATTGAAACATACTCTCCTGCATCCATACTAACAGCATAGCTTCCTCCATCTCTTGCATTTCTCCTCATAATTCACCACATCAATCATTCTGAAGGGCGCTCATCATTAGCAAAGCTGCTACCACACACGCAGTAATAATTCAATTCATATCTTTGGTAATAGTGTTTAATCTTTGATAAAATCTGGACTTTTCAGTGAACGTAATCCTAGCACAAATGAACAGATTTATCAAACAAATTCACTGCGTATGGTCAACAAGCTCTTCAAATGCTATCTATCTATCTATCTATCTATCTATCTATCTATCTATCTATCTATCTATCTATCTATCTATCTATCTTTCTGTCTGTCTGTCAGTCTATCTGTCTATCTCTATCTATCATGCTTGCCTTTGCTCTTTCTTGCTCTCATTCATTGATTTATTACTTCATTCTCTTTCTCTTCCTGGCCTCCCACCCTGGCTTGTCTCTGTCCATTTCTTATTCCCTCCTTCCAACCTTTCATCTTGTCCTCTTTTCTCCCAATCTTCTGCACCTCATGATCTTTGCGACACATCCTCTTATGTCTTTTCATGTCCTATACTTTTTTGCAATGGCATGATTAATATCTACTGCCTTCCTTTCTATACTATACATTCCTACTCCTGCACCTTTCCATTAACCTCCACGTATTCTAAATACACCCGTCTACACAACCAAATCCTACAACCCCCCCCCACAAAAACACTAGAAGCTGCAGGCGCCAACCCAGGAGAGGAATGGTTCAAGTCGGAAGGGCCACTGCTACAGCAGGACCTCAATGCCAATTCTGCCTCTTCCTGGATCAAACCATAATGAATCAGAGGTAACACTTAAGAAAGCCACCTGTAATGCAGCGTAGAGATTAGTTGAGTACACAAATGGTCAATATATACTCCATACAGCATACTGCTCTTTCACAGGGAATTAAGTTTATATTTCAGAAGGACACATTTACTAGTATTTGTACTAAGAATATATTTAGCACATTCATACTTAAGAGCAACTATAGATATGAAACACAAACATAGTCACACTCAGTACTTAAGTACACAGTACTAAACTGAGCTTAACAGGAACAATATGCATTTGAATCAGGGAGGACAAATGCCTTCAGTGTGTTCTGTCTGTGGGTTTGACAATTTTGTACAATATTACACTGATAAATTCTCACATTTTCAGTTTGCCCCTAGAATTAATTAATGAATTATTTTTTACCCTTTAATGGGGGCATTTTATTTCTAACCCCATAAAAACACAACATCAAGTTCCTTTATATAGTTTATATCAAATATAATTTAAATGAAGAAATGAGTAGTGCATAAGATGTCTTAACCCTATAAATGCCCAATTTTAAATAATTGGCATTTTGTATTTTTTATATTAATCCCAAGATATACATAGAATTCATATACATAGAATTTTTGCCCTGAGACTTGGGTCATTTCTGATCTCCTGTGTCTCTCTGACTCAAAAATGAATGTGTTTGACTAGCTTTGAAACCTTCACTATATACCTACATATATATCTCAAAGGCTAAGCGTTACAATATATGAGTGGTGTCATTACAGCACTAGCTCCCTCATCTCTCTTTCTCACTCTCATTTTACCCTCAAAACTAAACTTTTGTCATTCTAATTATTTTTGCCTCTGATTATTTCCTCAGTTTTTTTTCTTCCTCCTGTTTGTACATCGTTCACACTCTTTTCTCTTGACTGAACTGAGCACCAGACACGAGTTAACGCTGCACTTTTAACCCTCAGGCCAGTATAGTTTAAGACACACTCAAGTTCACACACCCACAGATTTGAAGAAATGAAAATGTGTTAAATATGTTATTACAGGTGGTTATATGTGTGATTTCTGCTTAATTTGAGTGTGAAATCTGCTTAATTTGAGTGTGTTTGGGGATGTTGTATTCTCTGATGTGTGTGTTTTTGAGGTGCGCTTGTCTGACTAGCTGTTGTTGTGTTATCTCCTTCCTCAGGTTGTGTCGTGTCATGCGTTTGTATGTCAGCTCTTGTTGCTACACTGTTACACATGTCTTCCCTTGTTCGTGTGTTGTCGTGTGTGTGTGCACTGTAATCCATTCAGTGTTGCTGTGACTTCTTCCTCCTCCTCCTCCTCTTCCTCCTCCCTAGCGGTGACCTTTCACCTTAGTATAGTGCCCCTCAGGTCTTCGTAGAGTTTCAGTGCTCACTATACTGTCATTCAAAGGCAAAACGTAGTAACTACACATTGCATTATGTCCAAAATCACATTTCTTAAACTTTGATTTCACCTTTAACAAACAGGTTTGGCTCAATGTTCAGATTCAGAAGAAAATGTATGGGTTCCAGTTCCAGTGTGGGTGTAGTTATTCTGTTTTGCCTTTTTAGGGCTGTATAATTGCCATCCCACATTATATTTACTACTGGAAAGAAGTCCAAAGAGGAATGCCTTTTTATGCCTTAGGGGTTTTGGTGAACGGTCACTGGGAAGGGTTGTGTTTTATTTGCATTTTCTGTTTTATTTTTTTGAATAAAGCTGGTTTCTTCTCTCTCCTGGAACTGCCCTCCACTCTGGGGTCCACTGACCAGTGTTTCATCACAGCCAGCAGATGAAAACCCTTCATTATATGGACCAGAAACACTGAACTCCAATATTCTAACCATGAATAGTATTTTAAGATTACAAATGCTGTCTAGGGGCTGTGCTGAAACACTGACGCTGTTAGGATGTGTGCTACAGTCCTGTAGTCTAACTGATCAGGGACACAATTCTGCCACACATATACACAAAACATCAGGTGAGGAGAGACAAACCTGTCTGATAGACTTGAAAGAGATACATGGACATTTAAAGAGGGAATTTTATGACGAGGTAAGATGAAAAAAAAAACACAACACAGACACTAAAAGCTCAGCAAACACATATTACTGATGCCCACAGACACAGGTAAGTTCTCGTAGGGCTGTAATGACATACCTGGGCTGTTGCCATTTTAACTGGACACTGTGTTGCAAGTGCTGTGATGCAATTGTTTTACGAATGGAAACTGAAAGGTTTACATATATGTTAAGAGCCTTAATTGGGGGGAAATGGCCACATATAGTGGGCTTTTGTTTTTAATGTGAGACTGTTTCTTGCTTTCTCCTTTCTCTCTTTCCCCTTCTTTTCTCTCTCACTCTTTCTGGCTTGAGTTGTGCCCACATACTGTAGTGTGTTTTACTGTGATCACAGTGCCTCTTCAATTATGCTTTCAGTTCTGTTGACGAATACAGAAGAGCACAGGTCAGGAAAGTCAAAAGTTTCTCTTTTGTATGTTTTCTCACTTTTTCTTTATAGATTACATAATATTTACCGGTGTGTGTGTGTGTGTGTGTGTGTGTGTGTGTGTGTGCGTGCGTGCGTGCGTGTGTGTGTGTGTGTGTGATGGATTGTTTGGACCATTGTTTACACCATGTTTATATGTTGTATGAAAGTGAGGGTTTCTGAGACTTTTGTTCTTTTAGTTGCTTTTGTTTTTCAGTGTGTTCTGTTGGTATAGATGTTTTCAAATAGTTCACCCCAATATGACAATTCATTTACTCATCGTTATTTCAATCCGTTATTTCAATTTCATCTCCTTTTTTGTCCCACCGAAGAAAATGGACTGACTTTATTCGGTGAGAACCAAAAGGAGATGTTTATCAGAATGTAATATAAGAATATAAGCTGTTGTCATTCATACAATTGGTGAATGGGCTGTCAAGTAAAAGGACAAAAAGGCAGCATAAAATATCATAAACATAATATGACTACAGGCTGGAATACACTACATGACTTTTAAAATCTGAACATATTTTAAAACTCTAGCCATCATTCACTTGCCAACTTTGTTAATGGTTACAGAGAAAAACTGGGCATCATACACTAAACGACTGAGGATAACACACTACAAGTCGTTACAAACACAACAAACTCATGCAGAAACACACGCTAGGAGAAGCATGACAGATTAAAACAATATGCTCAAAATATCAAGCATGTTTGATGAATCTGTGCCCATCATACACTTTACAATTTTCTGTCAAATCTGTCAACTCTGATGGCCCAAAATCTATAGACTGACTCTGACTTTCAGTGTTGACTCATTTAGACTGCAAATCTGGGCAAAAGTTGTGTAGTGTATTCCAGTCTTAGTGCTCTATTTTCCAAGTTATTAACCAAGTATTCTGAAGTCAGACTGTAGAGTAGAATTATGTCAGGAACAAACTGAAATTTAAGTATTATTTCACTGAAAATCATGCATTGACAGCTGTGGTCTTTCACTTTTATTATATGGAAAATAGTAGTTTCCACAATTTCCTCTTTGAGGACAAATAAATACATCTAGGCTATCTAAGCATAGTCCTTAGAAGAAAAAGTCATATGAGGGCGAGTAAATAATATAAGAACTTTAATTTGTGGGTGAACTATCCCTTTATATTCCACTCCATCGGTCTCCTCCTAAATCACCACATCATGTGTTCTTCTGTCTTCTCCCCACTCAAAACTTCTGCCTCTTTCTTATTCTACCTTCTCCCCTCTCATTCCTTCCTGCCCACTGTTGCCAAGGAAACAGTGGAAGAGAGCATTCTGGGACTAGGCGAAACATGGTGAAATATAAAATGAAGGGGTTAAAGATGGTCCAAGCAAAAAACATGTGGCCTTCTACAACCTGGCAAATTGGTTAGAACCTTAACTTTCAGACTCCCATTTACTCCCAAGATACACTTGGAGTGTATACTACCCCCACCAACCCCTTATCAATCATTTATTCAATCTAAAGTGCTCTCTTGATGTGGGATTATATTTGGAGTACACTGAGAGCTTTGAGTCACATACCCTTGGGCCCTGCCATTGACAGACTCTGGTGGTGAGGCTAAATGTGTGAGAGAGAGCTGCAGTCTGGATGCGTGCACACTGACTGAGGGCATTGTGGTCGTCTTCCTCTCTGACCATTGTCTTAAAGCGTAGAAATAGTACTGCACTGCAGGGCTGCAGTAACCCCCCCCTCTCTCTCTCTCTCTCTCTCTCTCTCTCTCTCTCTCTCTCTCTCTCTCTCTCTCTCACACTCCCTCCCATTCCTCTCCCTCTGCAGACTGATTGATTTTCCCCTGTACTCTCATTTAACCTCTCTTCTGAATCTTTGTCGTAACCGAAGATCCTGAGGGTTCTCTCTCTAGGGCTCGATATCTTGATGAGATAGTCCAATTCATTATCAATTTCACCATATCATGTATCACTGTGTGTATCAAAAGTGATCCATGTCCTTTCAAATAATTTTAAAGTCGCAGCAAAACCTTAACTGCTTTCTCTCTCTCAGTCTGTCTTTATATAGTATATGCCAGTAATCAGTTTACATTCATATATTTGCTGCAGTCTATACTGCAGAAATTAATCGTATTATATTATAAATCAGTTAATATATCCACAGAATGGCAGTCCAGAATGATTCCCAACAACCAAATTGGCACAATTTCTAATTGCAACTGCTTTTTCATGCTAGTTTGTAGTCAATCCGCAGTTCCCACAGGCGTTACAGCCAACAGCCAAAGTTCCAGGTTGCATCGGTGTGAGAATTTGACTGCAGTGCAGTAAAAATTGAGCGACAAAATATGGCAGAGAGGTTGCTGGCCTGGCCGATAATGCTTCCAGAGGGGTCAGTGCTCTCATTCTGTTCGGGTCACTGCCCCTCGAGGGACAGAGCAAGGGGGAGGGGCCTGTCACAAGAGTTTTTCCTCATAAAGACTATTAAAAATAGTTAATATTTCTTTCCATGTTAGGATAAATTAAAACATTTGTCTGCCTGTCGCTTTAAATACTGGAAGAGTCTGTTTTTATAGTGAGCCAGACTGCTGGATTCAACCGTTGTCTCTGCAGCATTTCTTATTAATTGTATTCAAAATAATTAATTATTTGAATCATAACAAATTATTCATCAAGTAATGTATATAAAATGCAGATCCACTGCCTTTTACTTCAGTTTTACTGAAGCCTGAACACAATGGGTTCAAGAAAAGAATAAAAAAAATTTAAAAGCATGCAAAGTAGAGAATAAAAAATGGTTTGTAAGATTTGTGTCAGTTCAGTTTGCATTTTATGGTGAATTGGGACTGGTTTATGTTCATTAAGATTTTATCAAAGGTTAGGAAATGGATGCAGTACATTTTTTTTGTCTTTCAAATCAAACTGTTCAAATCAGATGTGTTGTTTATGGATGTGCGTGACTCTTCCACCATCACTGACAGTGTACTGCATTTATGACACTATCATTCTTTATCTGGATGTGCTGTGAATATTATTTCAGCGTTTGTTGTTTCGCAGTGTTCTCTGCTGTCTTGTTACTAGCTGCATATGTTTTTAAAAATTGTTTTTATTAAATATTTTATTATTTATATTGATATCATTTCACATACTGTTCTGCAGTCTACAGTGACATGTCAAACACTGTTACTGGGAACTTCTCTATGTGCTCTATGTTAATTGTTTATTATTGATCGCGTTAAATGTTATAATTTTATAGTTCTGTCCATCCTTGTACTGCATATGCAGTAAATGAATGTAAACTATTCCCACTCTCACTGCAGTCATTACATACATCACATATTCCTCTTTTAAATATTCTTTTGTAATGATCAGTGTTTGTGTCTTTGTTGTGTAATGATTGTGTACTGTCATTTCGTGTTGTGCTGTGTACTGTTGTGTCATGTTGAGCTGTGTCTACATGTTATTCGGTGTCTAAAATCATACATGCAGATGCCATGTGACATGTATGTATATGACTATCAGTGTTTGTGTTTAAAGGAAGAACAAAAATATCCACTGGTGGATATTGCAAATATTAACCTGGATAGAATTACACAGATGAAATATAATATACTGTGTATGAACTCAAACACACTGCTGAAGCTTAGCAGCATTATAGACTATAATGGTGGATTCACATCATAATCATAAATATGAATTTCCTACTTGTAAAAAACAATTAGAAAGCTCCAACTTTCCTCACTTGACCATTGTGATGTCATATAGCTAAAAAGATGCACTTGCTTTATTGTGCTCATTACTGCAACAGACCAGACTTTGACCAAAGTGTTCAACACAGTATATTAAACTTTATTTTATTGCTGTACAATATCTAAACAATCCTGCGGTTAATATTTGTGCTGCATACTAACACTCACCTTCCATCCCACCCCCAGGCCACTTGTACAGTCCTCGTAGTGTCACTAAAGTTTGACATGAGGTATGTGCACACAGCAGAGAGGGACTTTCCTCCATGTCAGATCAAGGGCTTGCCCATACGAATGCAGTAGTATCATGTCTATAGGCTTACTAGCATGATTGTTAGCCACCATAAACTATGCTAAGCTGAGAACCTATCATTTTAAGACTCTGCGTTTTATGCCTTCTGAGAACTTGATTCTCACTCTTTGACAATTTTGATGAAGCCTTGCCTACTTACAGTAGTCAAATTGAATTATTAATCCAGATCTCTATCACAAATGCTAAAGAATTGCAGAAGCACAGAGTCTGTCGAGCTTAAGTTTGAATTACACAAGTCCACAACATTGTTGTATACATAACCTCTCACCAAAGCCCTTGTGTGTTGCATGCGTAAGGCTGGTGAGTGTGAGTTGTGTTACTGTGCGTGTGATGGCGATAATGAGATGAATCAACAGGTCAATGATTATGCTGGAATCATTGTACTGTAAGTAAAACAGACAATTACAAAACATAGGTATTGTTATTAGACTTTTGCACTTCCATGACCATAACAGTTCAATTAATAAATATATCTTAAATATTGTTTTGTTATAATAGTGGTTGATGTAAGTTTTTTCTTATCTGTTTCAATACTCTTATCTGTTTTTGTTTTGCTTTTTTGTTTTTTGCTATGTATTTGCTTTATTGTTTATTTTAGTTTAGTTTAGTTTAGTTAGTTTTGCTTTGCTTTGCTTGCATTCTGGGTATCTAGATCTGTTGTTCTAGATATCTTTGAACTGGAATCCAAAAGCGCAGTTGTGTCCAAACACAATTATTTTAATGTAGGCATTGTCCTAAAGCATCTATATGTTAAGAATGGACAACTAATATTTTATTAACACTAATATTAATCGTCACATTTACATTGCAGTTGTTCAGAGAAAGAGAGGGAAAAACATTGCAAAGTGTATATATTACTGTTGGACACGTACTGCCTTGCCATATTGATCCTAATCAATCCCATTCAGAGAAAGCAAATGCTAATAGAGAGGTAAAGACAAGTCCAGCAATAGGAATAAAATGTGTGTTCTTATCTGTACAGTGTTTGCATCACAGATGCAAGTACAGAACATGAAATTCACACACACACACATTATTTACTTTTCTCTATGTAAATGAACACTTTTGGCTCTGTTGCATTAAAGAACCAAATAGTTAAATATGTATAGTCCCTCAAGTCCTCTGTGGCAAACAGTCCCTTACTGGCTTGCACCAGTGGTCTGGTGTGAGGAACATGATGACCCAGATCTGTCTACCATTGCCTTCCTTTGCAGCTCCTATAGGCAATGATTTGGTGTAGATTTTGAATGACAAGTGGCTGTGCAGCACCCAGAGTGTCCCAGCAGCCCTCTGAGTCAGACACACACACACACACACACACACACACACACTTCCTAACAGAACTACATCACACAAGGGACTGGAGATAGGATTGCCGACTATACGACAGTAGGACCTTCTTAACACCCCGTGTTTTTCCTTCCTTGTGAGCTTTTGTCTCTTGTTTTGTTCTGTTAAGACTTCTAACTCACTGTGTTTGTGTACGTGTGGGAAGTTCTCCTGTGTCAGGAGGGGGTTGTCTACTATGTAATGGGCCAGCTCTTCCTTCCATATCAATTTGTGATGGCTTTTGCGAAAAACAGCGATATGTGAGTCCAGATCTCCCCCTTACACAATCAAACAGACAGTTTTTAAAAAGTTTTTAGTTTGCCCCAAAATGAGAAATTCTGTCATCATTTACTCATCCTCATGCTGTTCCAGACTTGAATAATAATAAAAAATAATAATAGTATGTTTTATTTATAATGCACTTTTCTCATACCCGAAGCACTACAAACAATAAAAACAATTAAAAATACAAAAATTACAATAATAATACAAAGCATAGAAACAAACAACAAATAAGTTAACACTGTATTGAAAAACTAATCAAATTAATGATTTTCTTTCTTCTGTGGAACGTAAAAGAAGATTTAGGGTGTGTTCACACTTGGCATGTTTGGTTAGATTAAAACGATTGCTCTGTTAGTGCGGTTCGTTTGAATAAGTGGGAACGCTATCTGTACCCTGGTGCGCACCAAACAAGTGGTTCGAATAAAATATGAACGCTACACGGACCAAAGACATGCAAACGAACCAAAAACAGGTCATTATGTCACAAGAAGTGGACAGAATGCTCAAGCATACCATTTTTTTCTCGTCGTAGTCACGATGTTGCCCAACACAGTTCGGTAAAGCCATCAGAACCGCGTTTCCTCGCAGCAGATCTTCGTTTCTGTGTGTGATGGAGGAATTCCTGCCGCTGTTTTGACTCATTCACACATTTTATAAGGTCTTCACGAGTTCTCAGCTGGTCAAAATACCATCCTATTTAGGCTACGCACATACAACGAGGGCATTTATCTCAGCACACAGCATTGGACCAAATGAACCAAGCAAACCGAACTACAAGTGTGAACACACCCTTAGTTTTTAAGTTATATTTTTTGCCCATAGTCAATGGGGTCCAAAAAACCTGGAATTTAAATATTTTATTTTGTTTTACACAGAAGACTTTAAAGAAATTAATGCAGGTCTGGAACGACAAACCTGGCATTTAAAGGACAATTCCGGCCAAAAATTAACCTAGGGGTAAATAACACATGGGTACCGAGTTGACCGGTCTCTGGGATGCGTTTTCATGATAATCGAATGTACCTAGTTTTATCTTTAGTTTTAGTTTAACCACAGATTAGCTTATAACGCTAGTATATAGGGCATAGAATAAGTAAAAATAAAAATCGATAGTTAATACCATTAACAAGGCTCAAAATAGCCCCACACTAACACGGAAGCATTATGAGGCAGAGGTGGGAGTAAGTCACACATGTGCAAGTCACAAGCAAGTCTCAAGTCTTAACCTTCGAGTCTCAAGCAAGTCCAAGTAAATTTGTTATAAAGGCAAGTCAAGTCAAGTCAAGTCACTGCCTTATGTCAAGCAAGTCAAGTCAAGTCGTAGCTTGGGTCACAAGTCACTGGCAAGTCATACAAACATTTGACGATTTCACTGAATTTATATATTAAAATAAGTTAAAACTACAGAAGTTGTGGACTATGGTTTTATTTGCAACATTTTTTTTAATATATGCATTTCCACATATAGCTGAGTGGTTACTACAATAAAAATCTAAATGTAACTGAAATTAGGCCAACATTAAAGCATGAAAAAATAAATATGCCTCAAACATTGCAGAAGACCATTAAAAGGTATTAAACAATTCACAATTCAAGTATAGTTCCTATGCGACCAAAGGCATTCTTCAAACTGGCATCCCCTTAATACAAGTTATATATTTTTAATTATGAAGTTAAAACCGCCAATAGGTGGCGCCAAATTACCGTATTAATGTACGAGTCATAGAAGCATTCATTTAACTTATGTTCAAAACGGCAGATTCGTTCTGGAACTAAGCAACTAGGTCACTGAATCACAAATACGCATAACTCTTTCTGTGGCTTGTTTGGAACTATTGTCATTGGAGAAATCGAGCAAAAACAGAAAATATTAGGAATATTAGGCTATGTCTAAATGTCACATGACAATATTCACTCTTACTGAACTGTTTTATAAAATCATTATCACATTTGCAATCGCGTCAATATTCTGGAAATATTTTTTGTTAAATTGGTTTTTTATTCAGACATCAAATAGCCTTGAAATAATTACAGGTTTCAGGATAGATTTTCTTATATGCACGAAAATAATAAACTTAATAAAAAAAATAATAATAAAAAAAAACTTACTATAACCAACACCCCATCCCCGCCTGTTAATATACAATCCAGTGACATTAATACACTGCTCTTAAGTCAGCCTACAATACATTGCATTAAAGAATAACATTCCTATTGAGGTAACAGATGAAAGGATCCCAAATCTTGTGAAATTGTCCCATGTTGCCTTTCAAAAGGTATCTAGTTCGTTCCAGGTGTAGAGTAGACATCAGTTCCTCAAGCCATAGTTTAGCATCAGGAGGGTAAACCTTTTTGGAAATATTTTTTTAATATCATATGTTATAATTATGAAAATAACTCATACTAGGGCATTTTTTTCCACCACATTTTGAATTTTGGATGTAATATTAATTCTGCTGGCATTTTGATAACATCTAATAGATGTAACCCCTGATAACATCTAACCCTGCTTTAAGAGAAACATAAAACACGACAAAACATTAACAGTTTTCTATGTTGTTTTTTGTCATTGGAAAGAATGACATATTTGGCTTTAAAGTGTGATTAAAAAAGAAATGTGGCAAATGTTGTACAAAACATATGACATCATTAATTATCATTTGAATATTGACAACATTAAGCTACATTTGAAAACATAATTGTGTATAAAGAGGCATGCTGTTTTGACCAATATTCTCTCTAGATTTAAAGATAGTCAAATTAACTATAACAAACAGGTTAAACAAGCCATAGCTTACTTTTAGACGTGGTGAATGAAGTTCGACTGTTCGAGGTTGTGATGGTCGTCCGATATACCTTGCCAGTTATTATGCGTACAGCAAATCTTCTTGTATGAATATAGTCAATTTCTAGTGTTTATATCCAAAAAGAAACGATGCTGGGAGATGTTTTTGTATTTAGCGCGCTCACCGCAATGTATGTTTTTTCTGGGCTTGTGCAGTGTCACGCAATCGCGCAGAATCTGATGACTGGCGTCAATGGTTCCGTTGCTTTCATTTTGTTCATCAATTGATGTTGCGATGATAAATGTATATCAAGTCATTCTCGAGTCATACAGTTCAAGTCCGGTCAAGTCTCAAGTCATTGGATCTCAAGTCAAAGTCAAGTCGAGTCATTTTCTTAATTTAGTCAAGCAAGTCTCAAGTCCTTAAATTTGCGACTCGAGTCGACTCGAGTCAGTCATGACTCGGTCCCCATCTCTGTTATGAGGGTCCCTACCTGCAAACCGAAGCATTTATACTTCGCGTATATAGGCAGGAGCCATCTTTGGAAAACTGTCTCGACCAGTCGAACCACGAACCGCCGTGCTACGTGCTGGTCGATAGTCACAGTTCAGCTCACGTAGCACGGCGTTCGTGGTTTGACTGGTCGAGACTGTTTTCCAAAGATGGCTCCTGCCTATATACGCGAAATGTACTGTCTTTATAAAGTATCTTCTTATTAAACTGGCTGTACACTTACAAAGTTCTCAATGCTTCGGTTTGCAGGTAGAGACCCTAATTATGCTTCCGTGTTAGTGTGGGGCTACTTTGAGCCTTGTTAATGGTATTAACTAGCGATTTTTATTTTTACTTATTCTATGCCCTATATACTAGCGTTATAAGCTAATCTGTGGTTAAACTAAAACTAAAGATAAAACTTGGTACATTCGATTATCATGAAAACGCATCCCAGAGAACGGTTGACTCGGTACCCATGTGTTATTTACCCCTAGGTTAATTTTTGGCCGGAATTGTCCTTTAAAAGAACCGATTCAGGTGATCCTGATGCATCATCCACTATCGGTTTTGACCCGCAAGATTGTGTGGTCACAATTTAGATTAGGGTCCAATTCTTACTATTAACTAACTATTAAATACAACTTTTGCCTCAATAAACTCAATTACTTCATATTAATAGTCAGTAAGGTAGTTGTTAAGTTTAGGTATTTGAAGGATTAAGGGATGTAGAAAATGGTCATGCAGAACAAGTCATTAGTTTGGGCTTTATAAATACTAATAAACAGCCAATATTCTAGTAATATGCATGTTAATAAGCAAATAGTTAATAGGGAGCATTGGACCATAAAATAAAGTTTTGCCGATTGTGTCATAAAAATTACATTTAACACATGTTTTTGCAGGCATGTTTGCACTGTCATTATCTCTTAAGTGAATTAAAGGTACAATCTGTAATTTTTTCACCACCAGAGGTGGCATTTTCAAAACAATAACAAAGACGAAACTTGATGCTATGAAGGAGAGTGGAACGATGGGAGATGTCGTTTTCACCATCCAGATATGTATAGAATTCACGAATCATATAAATTATATAAGCTAATAAATTAGTTTTTGTATTACCTGTTCGTTTGATCACACTATTTTATGTCATCGTAATGAATTAGCTGCAAGGAACATGAAATATAATGCTATATTAGCCTGTTACTGATATGTGACTATTTGTCAAATGATTTGGTGGGTTAATGCTGCGCAGTTTTACACGTTTAAAACAATCGTACTAAAATACATTTGAACAAACCCACTATTTGCAAGTAATTGCTAAATATTTTTACACATGTATTTTATTTCACTGCCATAGACTTGGTCACCAGACTTGACAAAAAGCGTTACTGAAGTACAAACAAAGTGCAAAACAACTGTATGTGTACAATAAATAATATATATTTGCTTACGTCTATTAAAACACATCTCTGTGGACAGATTATGTCCAAGTTTGTCGCAAAGCTCTCTCCATCCTGAAAACGCCACGCCGATATTGATCCTTGTTTTATTTCTCCGTTTGTCCCAAAGCTTGCTTGCCTCAGTTGATCTACGCTTACGTTTTTTTTTTGTTTTTTTTTCTGTACTCGCCAATCAATAATCGTGAACCATGATGACTGAACGACACAATTCAGCGGCGTGCGAGATATTGTATCATAGATATGTATACATAGATAGATCCCGCAATAGCGGCTACATATTTAGCGGCCAATTGAAACAGCCGCTAATGAGGCTTCTATGTATTATTTCTGTGGTTTCTACAAGTGGAAACCGAGGATAGCTGGACATTATGTCATTGATAGGCGACAATGACAAGGGACGAGCCATTATTTAAAACTGGAATTTCTCTGGATTTAAAAATCCTTGGGAACTTTTGGGATAATGTAAGTACACAACTGCATGAATAATATCACCCTGTTCAAGTGGTTTTTGAATATTTTATTACAAAAGTCTTACATATTGTACCTTTAAGAACGAAAACAACGCAGACAACATGCAAATAAACACAAAGCATTTTTAGTGAACTCCTCCTGAAGTCGTTTGAAATCTGACTGAGTCAGTTAGCCTACAAAGATCGCTGAGACCTAAAAAGGGAATATGTAACCAAATTACAACAACACTGGACTTAAGAAAAGAAGGAAATCCAAACCCTTAAATGAAGTTTGGCCAGACTGAAAAAAATGTCCAAAGAAATGGATGTGGAAGGAAAGCTTTCAGGCACTTTTGGGTCACGTGAAGCTGTTTTAAGTCACTATTAATCAACAGAAATACACTTATGTGTAGAGGGAAGACGAATTTGCTGCTAATAATGGAAAGACATTTAGTCTAAAAAGCACAAGCTTCACCTGGCCCACAGTGCTGAGTGAGGCTGCTTTGACTAGACGGAGCTCCTCTGCTATTCCTCTGTTGGACTCCAGTGCTAGTATCAGAACGCAGAGTGTTCCGTCTGAGACTGGGTCAAACACCTGGATGCTACACTCATTACCTCACTATTGGTCTGAGTCAGCCATCAGGTGCTTCATCCACCTGCTCTTTTACACATCTGCTCTTATCTCTCCCTGAAAATTGTATGTGGCTGCGACTAAAGGGAGTTTTTTTATTACTGCTGTGCCATAACAACAACAACAAAAAATAATTTGACTTGATGACATTTCATAACTCTCATTTTCCTGTTTTGTCCTTGTCTCTGTCTCTGTCTGTCCCTGTCTGTCTTTCTGTCTGTCTGCTTCTTCATTTACATCCATCTCATTTTGTCATTCTTTGCCTTCCATTTTTTTCTCCTTCTCTTCCTTTCCCCTGGTTTTTGAACTTTAAAAAATAAAACTTTTGCCATTCACCATGAATGAATCCAACTATTTTTTGCTTCCATAATAATTCCATTCATTCATCTTTCTCTGATGTATGTAATCTATCCATTAACCATTCATCCCCTCTGGATTTTCGCTTTTGTAGCTGCTGGCTACGAGAAGTCCCGCAGCCTGAATAATATTTCGGGGATGACAGGGGCCCCCCTGCGCCTGACCCCCATCACCCCCATCAACAACTCACCCTACGAACCCTACGAGTCCCCTGGCCCTCTGCGGCGCTGCCGATCCCCCATACCCTCCATTCTGTAGCACATCTTAGGGAAAGGCAACGAAATAAACAGAAAAAAGACCCTCACGCACCGTCATACTGCAATAGTATTAATAATCATAATAACGACGCTAAGTATTCACACCTCTGCTCCTCCATTGACTGGACAGGGTGGGGGTACACACCACTCTTTTTAATATGTCGTGCCTCAAAGGGAATGGGATACATTTATTAAGGGATTTAGAGCTTTAAGTACTAAAACGACTTCATCACATATACTTCAGGCAATATTTCAGACAGGCAACTAAAAACAATTATATGCTGTAACGTTCAGCGGATTATGCCTTATTATTGAAGATAAAAAAAAAAAAGAAGCACTGAATATTATTAGGATAAAACTCCTCACTGGTCCATAGGCAGCGACGAGTACCCTGTAGGAAATCTTTCCCTGTAGTTGAATGACAGTAGTTGGCTTTCCCACACGTTCCTGCCTGATTGCTGGTTGTATAAAAAAACGAGACTGTGATCCAGCAGGCTTATTCATTGAGTGCTAGTCGCTGAGATCAGCTTTGATACACCATTATAGGCCTTGAAAAATTCACTTCATATCAAAGCTTGGAATGATAAAGGTCATAGGTCACAGACAACATGCAAGTAGTTCAAGTGCATGCAAGAAAAGATGTCCATTAGGCAAGTAGAATATATCTAAACTCCCGATTCCCTTTAACTGCTATGAAGATTTGAAAATGAAGGCACTGTATGTGCAAGTAAGCCCTGCAGTAGAGAATTAATGGATTGGATCATTTTGGCTGATTTGATTGTGATGAAGGAGTTTTTGGTGATTCAGGCCATGAGTATTATGATTATAACACAAGAACACTTAGGCCTCAATTATTCACATACAGAGTATTTCCTACAGCAACATTTGTTGTCACTCAATATTTGAAAATATAATTCACACCGTTGTTATCATTATTATGCTCTTTATTTAGGACAAAGAAAAATGCTTAAACCATTCTTGTGCAATATCAACTATTATGATGACCTCTGACCCTGAGGAGCTGACGATGAACCCTTCAAACTTTACTACGTACAACCATTAACTTTAACAGAGAGACCGAGAACTAATCATTACAAAAAAAAGAGGCTATTTTTGTACTAAGCATTTGGACATTGCGATTCGGATTGGGGTTTGGAGTTGCGCGGGCGGCTTTGAGTTGACATTTTGGGAGGACAGGATATCGTGCTGTTGCATGGAGATCTACAATTAATGTGTTGGGTTTTGTATTTTGACTCTCTACATATTCAACACCAAGTACCACGAAACGAAAAGAGCAGTGGTCTGGACACATGGCAAAAAAAATAAATAAGAAGTAGCCATCCTATGAAGGGCCTGCAACCTTCTGCACTTCTTCAGGACCCTGTCCAATTTATATACTAGTGCATGAAGGAACTTCCTTTAAAATATATCCTTTCCTATGGTACTTCCTCATAAATATGAAGACATATCAAGCTGAACTGCACTCCTCACTGCATATTCACAAATCCTGGGGCGGTGGTGAACCTCAAAGTTTCCCTACTAAGGGCAAGAATTAGCTAGACCTTTTCATCCTCATCATAACCATCATTAACATTACCCTCCCTCATTATAAATCATTTTCTGATTACTGTTATTCCTATTATTTGAATGCAGTATTTGAATCAGTTCAGTTTGTTTTCTCTATGGTCCTCTTCTTTTCTTTCTCTGTTTATATATATTTTTTTGCCTGCTCTGTCTCTTGGATGCTGACCTTCGTTCCAATATAAAGGAGGGAACATTGAATGGATGCTGGATTGACAGCGGTCAGTAAGAGAAGAAAAAGAAAAGATGACAAAATGAACTCTGTAATGCAGATATATGAGCCATATGTTTCACTGTGTGGGGGATTTGTGTCAATCTGCTGCATCTTTGAGTGCACAGATGCAAAACACACCTCCGGTGAAGATATCTCTGCAATGGCAGCTCACAAAGCTTCTTCTTGTCTTTCTCTCCATGTGAAACAACAGAAAACCTGGGGTATAAGTGACACATTTTTATCAGAAAGCAAAGTCGCGTTATTTATTTTAGATTATTTTATTGTCTTGCAACATATACCCATTTTTTTACAGTTCATATGTAATCCTTCTTTTGAATTAATTAATATAGTTTTCTTTTGGGTTTTTTTATGTGTTTTGCTACTGCCACATTACCTGTTACAATCCTCTTTCCCTCCTCTCTTCTTTCTTGGTTAAAAGACGTTCACTGCTATAGTGAAGAAAATCGTGGAGGTTGTTGATTACATGGAGCATCTGCATGGCAGCAGCAAACTAATGTGTGGCTCTGTGCTTGAATGAGTAAAACACCAATCATTAGTCATCTGCATGTGCGATGCCCTGCTTTATGTTAATGCTTCAGATACATTGAAGGTCTCAGGACAATGAGCGAGGGCCATCTGCTGGATGGATGTGACACCACATGTGTGCTTGTGTAACTGGAGTGTTCAGTTAGACATTTAAGTGTAGACATTAAGTGTTTTCTTTATTACTGAACCAACAGGTCATCCAGCCGTACAAAGGCAAAATGCAGTAGCCTAACTACACCACACAATTTTCACAGTGGAGCCAAACCCATCCATCACAAGATTATTATCCAAGAGATCTGATTTTGCTTATAACTCATTTTTGAAAATATGCATTAACTGCGTTTTGTCTTTGCACAGCAGGATTGTTTGAGGCAGGTTATCTAACATAGATTTTTTAATTCTTTTAAAAGGTGTCTATTAAAAATGTATGTTACAAGGTGCCTTGTAAAACAAGCAAGTGTGCATTATGTATTACCTTAAATTCAGACAAATGACCTGGTATATTTAGGAGAGAAAGAGGGAGACTAAAATCCCTGTATGAATCAGGTCCAGCCAAAACACTGTTTTATTTCTCATCTCTTATGTCTCTTCCATGTCCCTCTCCTCTTCATCTCTCTTTTTTTTTTCTTTTTTTTCTGGCCTTTGTTTTTTTATGCTCTTTATGAGGTTGTATAGTTCAGGTCTTAATGAAATGTACAGTTTTGAAATTTGACTTTGTAATTTCCACATGCATGGATTTCTATTGCGAGCAATAAGGAAATTATAAGTCTATATATCTGTTTTGATAAGAAAATGTATTTTAACAACGAAGTTTATGTATGTTTGTGTGTACATATGGATGTGTATATTCACATTCATACGCACATGCATATTAATGATTAGCATGAAACAAATGTACAAACAAATTTTGTTTTTCATTGCTGTTTTGTTACCAATCTGTCATTTTTGACTTGATTGCTGTGGGTGGGGGGCGGGGCTTAGTTTTGCATGCCAAGATGCTATTGGGTGGCAGAGACCATTACAACTGTTGTATTGAATATGGGGTTTTGAATGTGTTTTAACTATGTACGTTTGATTTAATTTTATTTTCTCTGTTAGACATCAAAAACATTGCAAATTGTCATTTTATGATTTATTCTTTTTCATCTTTTCACAGAGAACTATTCTGAAAGCCCAGTGCTTATCAGATATATGCAAAAAGAAGCAGTAACTGTGAACTAAGTCTAGAACAGAAAATCCACTTCTTCCTTTCTAAAAACATTCCCATACGAACACCTGAGCCCCCTGAACCAGTATCAGCTCCTGTGCAACTCCATTTTAGTTTGTATTCTCATCTCATGACATCATCAATCTTGTTTAATCATCTTAGTTTTGCATTATTAATGAGGAAATTGGTTGCTCTGTTTCCCCTTGCTGTTGTGTTAACCTCAGCTCTAGCCCCCTCTGCTGGTTTTTCGAGGGATGAACTGACGTATGTAGCATTCTGTGTTGTAGATCATTAGCACTCTTTGGTCACTTTAGAGGCTAAGAATACTGATTTTTAGCCCTTAATGTTTACCTGTTATATATAAGATTAAAGAAAAGATACATTAGACATTTTTAACTGACTCTGACCTGAAGGATTTCCTGTTCTCTCTTGTTTGTTGACAACTAAAATCACTAGACAATAACACTGATCAGAGCAGAGAAGATGCTAATAAGTCTGCTCACAATGCATGTTTCCACATATACAAGATAGCTAGCACTTAGCATTCTAGTGCATTTTGTGGTTTTGCTGTGTGTTGTCTATCTGTAAAGGCATAGTCAGGGTGGACAGAGTGGATGGAACAGCTCCACTTATATCCCTTTATCTCAATCCTGAAGTTATGATGTGGAAGAGACAGGCCTGCCACAAATTAGCGTAGTTAGCAAATACCCTGGTAAGCAGAGGCTGCATGCAATCGCAGAGGGCAATGTAAATAATTATCTTGTACAGAGACTGCATGTGGAGTTAACAGCACAGAAACTATTGTTTGATTCAATTGTGGCATTTGAAACGGGGAGAGCAGGTCGAGTTCAAATGATTTAGCGACATTACCCAGTATCCTCTCTGTCTCTGTCAGACTTACGCTCCCCTGTCACTACTCAGGTAAATTTCTTTTTGTTTGTCTATACCAGTGCTTCCAAAATGATGTCATTCAAAACAAAGAGAGAGATGGATAAGTTACGAACACCACGTGTACATATGCATCTGTGTAAATATGAAATCATTTTTGACCCCAACACTCATTGCAAGTCTTCCTTTTCCACAGTGTCCTTCTCTTCCTTTATTTTGTCATGTCATCGTTCACTTTCATTTATTCCCAACTACAAACTCTTACTGCTTCCAAATAACAACCAAAAAAGCCCAGATGGCATTATGAGAAACTGAGGAAAAATAATCAGTGATTTGTTAAAAAAAAAAAAAAAAAAAAAAAGGAACTTTTCAAACACGGTCTGCCATAAGTGGATTACAAAAAAAACTATGTGGAATCAGGACGCAACCAAAATCAGGACATGAAAGCATGAGGGTCAGATGGACAGATTGTGTGTTTGGGGAACAGAGTATTGGGAGGATTGTCAACAAATGAAGAAAGGCATCGTGAAATGGAGGACAGTTTGAGGAAGAAAGAAAAAAGGCAAAGAGAGGAGGAAGGGAGCTGAACGCTTCTCAGTGTAAGAATGTACATATGGTGTTCTGTGTCACACTGTGTTCTCATGTGCCTGACTGTGTGCTTAGTGTTTTGTTTTTATTGTGTGAAACTTTGTTTTCCCGCTCTTCTAATGTTTGGCGCTGTGCTCAAATGGTGCACTCGCTCTCTATTCCCTATGCCAGCTTCACTTTTTGGTAATATCAAAATAAAGGGCACTTCATGGGGAATAGGGAGTCGTTTTGGGACGCACCCTTTGTGTGAAGGAGTTCACTGATCTACATTGAGCTTTTGCTTTGTTCTGGTCCATCCTAGAGGGCTGACAAAATCGATGATTATTAATTGATTCTGTTGATTTGATGCACCTAGATTAAAACCACGCTTTTGTGGCCCTCAACGACTGGAAATTTTATTCAGCTTTGTGTGTTTGTTTTTGTGAGTGTGATTCCAAGAGTCTTGCATTTGTGTATTTTGTTTTTGAGCGCATGTTACATGGGCTTTGCTATGAGTACACTTGGGTTTTTTGTTTATTTACATTTTTTTAAATTGGTATTTAGGAGACTTTATGAAAATATGTTCTATGGACATCACTCCAAAACAAAGAAAAAGAACATTATGTGTTTGGCTTCTTTAGCTTTGGCTCTCACAGTTGCACAGTCTGAAACGACTATCATCTGCGATAGCCTCTAGCGGTGTGTAGCTTTTAGTGCGTTTGTATTGAGCCGATGCAACGTGTGATGTGATACTGATTTTCCTGTCCTCCGTTTTCCTATTTCCCTCTTTTTCTGTCTTTCTTCCCTATAGTGCTGAGCTTCTGAACTGCCCCTTTTCCGAGCTCCCCAACTGCAAAACCTGTCCAGAGGCAACCCCCAGGGTCACTGCAGAAAATAGAGACGGCGAAAGAGAGAAAACGAGAGATGAAAGGAGTGCTGCGCTAATCCCACTTGAAGAAAACATTGTAACGCTCATCTCTCCATTACTAATTTTTACCCCCAACGTAGGTGCAATAAACATAAGATATCACGTCCTGGGAGGATGTTGAACACATTTTCTTCCTACAAGGATCTCCAGCCTTGGGAAAAGGGTGGGATTCAGCATACAAACTGTAGTATGTCCTGGCAAGACCCTTCCTGGTGGAAATAGATGCAATTTTAAAGTAACGAGAACTATTTTTGTGGGGCGTTCCACCAAGATAAATGCACCTGAAAGTGGACAACAAAACCCTCAATCCAGTCTCAGATACAAATAATGTGTGGAAAAATACCCATCATGCTCTTCAACGCTATGCAATTCAACCACACATTCGCAGGCGAGTTCATCAAGCACTTCGATTGAACAGTTTATCAGCCAAACTTTTTCCACTCCTTTAACTTTTGGAGATCTTGCACGTGCTTTAAATGAAAATAGACAGCGGTGTCATCGGCCTGCCATATTCCTATATCGAACAAACAGTTTCCCCATTCATCTAATCGGAAAATTTTGTTCAGAGTCCTTCTCAGGGCCCACGGAAAGGTGACTTTGTCCACTATGAAGAAAAGAGCGTTAGCCTCTCTCTTTTCTCTCTCTCTTAGTTCAGCTCTCTGCATCTCAGCATTTTTGTTCCACTGTAGATGAACTGCATGGCATGAATGAGAAAAAAACAAAACAAATCAAAAAACAAAACAAAACAGAGAGAAAGATGGTAGAGATCGTGCTGAGAGGAGCAAGAGGAAACCGAAGACAGGGCCGCTCTGTTTGCACAGTACAATATGGGTGACTCTGGACAAGTGGATGGGGTCACGGATGAAAAATGCAGGTCCTTAACCTTCAAGTGGGGAACACAAAATACAACATAAGTGCATGACACCTGATGAAGGACAGAGGGGGCTTTAAATGGACTGGATGAACTATGACAAAAGCTGAAAAAAAGAGAAAATTAAAAATGCATTTTTCTCACTTTGTTTACCAGCATGACTAAACTGCATGACTTCTGCAAGCCCTGAACCCCAAATTAGAGGGCTTGGAATCACTAAACACCGAAATCAAATGGAAACAATAAAAGTTTATGCTAAATGCTACTAAATTTAGAGAAAAAAAAGAATATATTTAAAAAAAGAGAGGCTCTATATTTTGTTTTTGAATAAAAAAGAATAATGTAAAAATATATAGGATTGCAAGATTCACACAGTTTGGTTGGATAAAAGAAAAACAAACCCCACTGAGTCTAGCTGAATGATGAGACAAACTCCTTCAACTACTACTGCTCCCTCCATGGCTTCAAGTGACATTTCTTTCCTTCTCTTTCTCCACCGTTTCACCCTTTACTTGAACTCTCCTGGCTCTCTGCTCTGCCCTTCACGATCTCCCTCAGTCATGGCAGCCTCCAGCAGTGGCACGAAAGCTCCTCTGGAGACCTCTGACACCTACAGGGCTCTTTTCTTTTGACGGTTATGGGTCTAAAGAGCAAGGTGGAAGGGGATTTTAAGGCTGTGGGTGAAGTTTTCTTTTTATGTTGAGTCCTGATGGAAAGTTTTGAGTTGTTTTGCCATGTTTGTTCTTTTTATTTCATCCACATGCTGTGGGTAAAATCGAAGCTTTATCCATCAAAAGTGAGCCTCTTAATATCAATCTAGTGAACATTAGCATTACGTGTTGTGTCTTGAGACCCTGAGTACTTACATCGCAAAGCACTATTGTCCAATCATGAAGCCATAATGTGAGAGTAGCGCCACTGTCTGAGCTCAAAGGTGCTCAGCAGGAGAACATGCTGAACATGGTTTTGTAGTTCTTAAGTTGTCTTGGTTTTGTTTAAGATGTTGACATTAGCATTCGTTTAAATCTATAGTTTATTCTCTGAATTATTTTGGGTGGTACAGAGCTTTGCGAGGTTTTGACAAGATTTTTTTCACTCATTTAATATTTTTTTCTGGATTACTAGATTTTATTATAAAAGTTTCAAAAATTATTACATATGCTGAGCACCCACTAAAACCAGCCAAAATGGACTTCCTTATTAACTTAGCGGCATATATCTGATATTAGCATTAGTATTAGCATTATCCTGCGTGAGAGGAGGCCATGATTCCACCAATATCTCTTTTACATCATAGATTACACATGTGAGCAACTGTTTGACTGTTCAGACCTTTTCTTGTCTTCTTTGTATCACCAACAAGATCTGAACCACCTTTAAGTGGAAGTTCTTGTTGAAGTCTGGTTAGGTGTTAGAGTATGTTTGCATTGTTTTATATGACTTAAAGCGTCATTTGTTGTCTTAAAACCCCCTGACTGTGTTCTTTCAGCATTCATCATTCAGAATCTGATGTAAGCTTAGTTTAGTAACTACCTATGCAACACCTAAGCAAGACCTTAGCAGCTCACACACACACACACAAACACACACACACATATGCCATGTGCTCAGGCCAGCTGGCTGGTGTCTGTTTACCGGTGCTGTGTGTCCAGGGAGGGAAACGACACAGATGCAGCTCCATCACCACAAGAGCCAGCGTATCTGCTGACCGTGTAGTGTTACTTCAAACGTTAGCAGCTGGCCCAAGTAGCTTGAAGGTGCGACAGACGTGTACAGCTGTAGTAGCCATGTCACTTTCTTTAGTGGTGCACTGAATTCCCTTTCCTTCTCGGTTAATATGTAAGGTCTGTTTAACGTCTTCTGCAATGTCTCTCCTGCATGCTTCAGGGTACAGGAAGACACTCGTGCACTTTTCGAGTTTGCATATACATTTATATGTAATCATATACTCATCTCAGAGGGTATGTAGGATATATATGTAGCCAGAACTTATTTTATATATGGTACTCAGTTCTAAATTGCATCTCACAAGCATTTGCTGACTGGTTAAGATAATGTGTACCTCTCTGGTCGTTCATAAAGTCAAATTGGATGGTGTTTTGGAGCAATAATGATGGAGGTCCACCTTTTTCTCATTGTCGTCATTAGGAATTGGGGGGACATGTTCATCTCATCCCTAATAGGAAACCCAGTGTGCCTGAAACTGTTCCCTGAATGTGTATGTAAACAGCCACATCAATTGAAGACGCTCTCTCTGCAAAAGCTTCCCATGAGGGTTTGTCTTAGCGTGAATGAGATCACAGCCCCTCCAGATGGCTGACAGCTCACATACCTTTACTTGAAACCCAAATACAAAACATATCAGAGAGGAGCAGAACAAAGCCAGAATCAGTCTCCACGCTTTCTCAACTTCCTGTTTGCAACCCCTCCCACTCTCTCATCTGTTCCCTCTCCTTCTCAATTTTTGAGGAAGAAGCTTTTTTGCATCCCTTGTTCTTGTGTTTTTCTATCATATTGTTTGAAGTTGAATTATAATGCATGCATGGAATACAATGAGGACATAACTTGTGAATAATTTGTGAATGGCCAGAATGAGGTAACCATCTCTTTCACCTGGGCTCTCTACTCTGCGACTGCTCTCTCAGAGACACTTAGAGAGGAAGAAAGAACATGTTGTTTCTAGTTTTTCTCACCCTTCCCTTTTTCTTAAAAATGTAGCCGTACCAAATGTAAGTTCTGGCTATATGCTAGCCATTTCGAAAGACTATATTAATATGTTTATATATCGTTTTCAAAATGCTATTTGTAAATGCGATGTCTGTGTATCTGTAGTAAATATTCATCAGAGCTTCCACAGACTCAGAGCGGAACAGATGCAGCAGTTGTGAGGGCAGATATCAACAAAACACCCTGCAGGAACTCAGTTTTCACTGCATGTGTCGGTATATTTGTTATAGTTTGGCCCAATATGCACTACCTGTTTTTGTATTTTGTCATTTTATACTTTAATTACTTTATGTAGCTTGTTTAAAGGGGGGAAATTCATTGCACTATCACAGCTAATGGAGCTGCTGTGTCTACTGCTGAGCGCAACCCTAACCATACCCCCACCCTCAACTCCCCTGGTTAAGAAACAGGGATAGAGAGAGACAGAGAGTTAGAAAGAGAGGCCAGTGAGAAAGAGAAGGTCCCTAAAAGAAATGGATGAGTTCTATGCTATTAAGATTGATGCTGGATACAATTTTATTGTCATACAAAAAAGGGAAAAAAATATCAAGAACTGTATAAAATATATTTCAATGGAATGTTTATTATTTACCTTTTATATTTTTGAAATGTATAAAGAAAAAAATTAATAAACTGTAATAATTTAACAGAGTTTGTGAAAACTGAGACTTAAAAATCGTTATATTACTAAAAGTATGAAAGTTTGAACGTGAATGCTAACCTACCTGATCAAATCTTCTCCATTAGATAGGGAAAAAACAATTAGAAAAAATAAATCCAATTTAAAAAGAAAAAGTTATCAAAAAGTCAATAAAAATGTTAAAAGCTCATGCCAAAATTTTCAAAATGTGTCCTGTGTGATTCTTCAAATGTTGTGAATTCTTCATGTTACTCTTGGATCCAAGAACACATTTACAGAATAATTAGTGTGTTTACCTATTTTAATTTCTTTCTTTTTTTGTTCATTTGATTTATTTTTAATTATTTTTAGAATAAATTAATTTCCTTCACATGCTTATAAGCAAATAGATTTTTTAATAATAATTCTCTTACATGTATCATCGTGGCTTTGGGGCAAGGACATTGGGCTTTCTTAATCTATATTATTGAGAAAGTTGAAACAATTAAATTTCAAACATAACAATATATTTTTTGTACACCATATTTATAGTACATAGTTATTTTGTGTAATTACAGAGTAATTAATTCATAAAGCATTGTCTTTACACACTGATCCACAACCAATCCATTTTAATTAGGCCCAGATGAGATCAGAATTTGTTGCTTTATTAAAAGAGTTTGTTTCAACAAAAATGCATGGAGTTAAAACGGTTGCACTAGTGAAAATGAGGTAGAGGTTCATAACAGCTGCATCAAAATTACAGTGAACAATTCTCTTGGCACAGCACCTATATTTCAAGTCTTGCTGGTGATTGCTGTTTGTCCCATTTTGGATGTGCTTAAATGTAAGAAAAAGGCCCTCATCCTTCATTTTTCTTTTATCCCTCCTCACGGACTGAGAGATGCACAAAAAATATCACATGCAGTACATCTGTAATTCCTATCTTTTCATACACTATATTTTATAATATTTTACACACTTTGTGCATTACAATATAAAGCCTTTTCTTCTCTTATATTCAGCCACCAAACCATGTTTGTGTTATTCAGTTGCATTTGTAAATCCTTCTACTTCATCACTCCTCCACTGACCCTCCTCAGGCACCTCTGTTTAGTCTCCAGACGATGAGGCCACCCAGCAGTACTCCGCTGATGAAGAGCACTCCAGAGGAGAGGGAGATCAGGCTGGATGAGGAACCGAAATCTCGCTCAAAGGAGTAACGAGCCAAGGAAGAGATACTGTTGATCTGAAGGTATTTAAAAGAGTTAATCAATGACTATTACAGATGTGTCTCATCAATTCTGTTAATGCAAGTGTTGTCATGTTAATCAAAATGTACCCATCCTCCTCTATTGCAGATCCAGTACAGCAAGTTATCCCTGAAGTAATCCAGTGTCCAAGACACAATTCCTGAGACATAATCAGCAAGAATCTATATGCAAAACAAAAAACAAGCACAAATGCATCAAAGTGCTACCATGCTGGTCACAAAGCTTTAACACTTTGGGTACTGAAACACACAAATGATGGTAGTCTATAGGTAAAGAAAGCACTGCAGGCCTACCTTTGCTATTGCTTTTCCAACAACACAGATCAGAGTAACAATTTTCCCCCAGGTGATGCCATCAACAAACACTTTGTCTACAAGCCTCTGAAAACTCTGTCTGTCCATCACTCGTGCAAACTCATCAACCATTCTAAAATTAAACAAAGAGGTGATAACAATTAATTATTCTTGAAGCCCATATCCCGCTTCCATAATAAGATAGCAACTTTGTGGAACAATTTTTTTCTTTTAATTGCTATTTTCTTTTGTGACTTATATTTCAAAATGGACAGTTCTTATAATTGCGACTCATTTCTCACAACTTTATTTCTTAAACTATCTCACATTAATTATAATATTGTTTAAACGGACTTCCATAATAGGCTACATACAGTAATACACTCGCATATCAAAAAGACCTTTCGATACTAACTTCTTATATTTTGTCTCCCGGTCGATACAATCGCCGATGGTTATGATGACCTCAGCCATCTGATCCAGGAGCTCCTCCTCCTCATCACTCATTGGCTGTGGTTCAGGAAGAAACGGTGCACATATTCCCGCCCTCTGTACCTGGTCCCTTACTGATCTGAAACATATTGTGAAAGCATCGTTGTTTTGATATATCCACCTTATATTTCTACGCGGAAGCTATTTTCTGTGAATGTATTCCGATTCAGCCGATATAGGGAAATGACGAGAAGAATAACAAGTGCTGTAAATTTGGAAACTATTTGCGCTACAAACCAGGGTGTTTATAATTACGGAAATGTGTCACGTTAACACTTAGGAAACGGAGAACTCAAGTGCAAAACAAGGAAGGTTTATTTACAAAAACAGAACAAACACAAATCAAAAACCCACGAGGGGGAAAACGTAATAAATGAACATGAAACAAACACTGGGTCAAGAATACAGGGAACACCAACCAGGAACAGAGAAACATCTGACAATGACAACGAACCGACCAAGACTGCAAACATGAGGAGACTTATAAAGGGAACAAATCAAGAGGGAACAGGTGGGGAAACTCAAACACTAATCAGATAACGAGGGGGAGGAATCAACAATCAAAACAGCACATAGCACAACATAACAAACACCCATGTGCAACACAAGACAGGACAGGCATGTGACATAACCCCCTCCCTACGGAGCGGCTACCAGACGCTCCATCAGGCTAGGGCGGGGCAGGAAGGAAACATCAGGGTGGAACGGAAGGGACTGATTGGAGGGACTGAAGGGATAGACCAGGGCGGGACAGGAACATCGGGCGCCCAGGGCGAAACAGAGAGTCCATAGGCCGGTGAAGGAGAAACACAGAGTTCATAGGGCGGTGAGGGAGAAACACAGAGTCCATAGGGCGGTGAGGGAGAAACACAAAGTCCATCGGGCGGTGAGGCAGAAACACAGAGTCCATCGGGCGGCCAGGGCGGCGAAGAGCCCTCGGGCGGCCAGGGCGGCGAAGAGCCCTCGGGCGGCCAGGGCGGCGAAGAGCCCTCGGGCGGCCAGGGCGGCGAAGAGCCCTCGGGCGGCCAGGGCGGCGAAGAGCCCTCGGGCGGCCAGGGCGGCGAAGAGCCCTCGGGCGGCCAGGGCGGCGAAGAGCCCTCGGGCGGCCAGGGCGGCGAAGAGCCCTCGGGCGGCCAGGGCGGCGAAGAGCCCTCGGGCGGCCAGGGCGGCGAAGAGCCCTCGGGCGGCCAGGGCGGCGAAGAGCCCTCGGGCGGCCAGGGCGGCGAAGAGCCCTCGGGCGGCCAGGGCGGCGAAGAGCCCTCGGGCGGCCAGGGCGGCGAAGAGCCCTCGGGCGGCCATGGCGGCGAAGAGCCCTCGGGCGGCCATGGCGGCGAAGAGCCCTCGGGCGGCCATGGCGGTGAAGACCTTTCAGGTGGCCAGGGCGGATCAGACCTTTCAGGTGGCCAGGGCGGATCAGACCTTTCAGGTGGCCAGGGCGGATCAGACCCTTCGGGTGGCCAGGGCGGTGAAGACCCTTCGGGTGGCCAGGGCGGTGAAGACCCTTCGGGTGGCCAGGGCGGTGAAGACCCTTCGGGTGGCCAGGGCGGAGCAGACCCCTCGGGCGTCCAGGGCGGATCAGGCCTTCCAGGTGGCCAGGGCGGTGCAGACCCCTCGGGCGGCCAGGGCGGTGTAGACCTCGGTTCAGGCTCTGGGACAGGCACAGGCTCAGACTCTGGGATAGACACAGGCTCAGACTCTGGGATAGACACAGGCTCAGGCTCTGGGACCGACACCGGCTCCGGGTCAAGGACAGGCTCCGGGACAGGGACAGGGACAGACACTGGCTCAGGGACAGACATTAACACAGACACAGTCATAAGAACAGAAACAAATACAGAAACAAACATAGATTCCGGCTCAGGGACAGATTCCGGCTCAGGGGCAAACACAATCTCCGGGATCGACACAGGCTCAGGGACAGGGACAGACACTGGCTCAGGGACAGATACTAAAACAGCAACAGTCAACATAACAGAAACAAATACAGACACAAACATATCTTCCAGCTCAGGACCGGACACAGGCTCTGAGCCAGGCACCGGCTCAGGGACAGATACCGGTTCAGGGACAGGCACCGGTTCAGGGACAACCACCGGTTCAGGGACAGGTACCGGCTCAGGGACAGGCACCGGCTCAGGGACAGGCACCGGCTCGGGGACAGGCACCGGCTCAGGGACAACCACCGGTTCAGGGACAGGTACCGGCTCAGGGACAGGCACCGGCTCAGGGACAGGCTCCCGCTGGGCAGACGTGACGTGTACAGTCTCTCGCTGGGCAGACGGGACGCGAAAAGTCCTTCGCTGGGTAGACGGAACGTGAATAGTCTCTCGCTGTGCAGACGGGACATGAGCGGTCTCTCGCTGGGCAGAGGGGACATGAGCAGTCCTTCGCTGGGCAGACGGGACGTGAGCAGTCTCTCGCTGGGCAGACGGGACGTGAGCAGTCTCTCGCTGGGCAGACGGAACGTGAATAGTCTCTCGCTGTGCAGACGGGACATGAGCGGTCTCTCGCTGGGCAGAGGGGACGTGAGCAGTCCTTCGCTGGGCAGACGGGACGTGAGCAGTCTCTCGCTGGGCAGACGGGACGTGAGCAGTCTCTCGCTGGGCAGAGGGGACATGAGCAGTCCTTCGCTGGGCAGACGGGACGTGAGCAGTCTCTCGCTGGGCAGACGGGACGTGAGCAGTCTCTCGCTGGGTAGACGGATTTCCTCTCCTCCGTCCATGACGGTGAGAAGCCGGCTCTGAACTGCCCTCCACTGGTACAGGATCGTAAGGAGGCCAGGATGGAGAGTGATGTTGACGCTCCTCTCGACCACCTCCTCCTCCTTTACAACCTCCCCGGGTCCCACGAAAAATTACCTGGCGGGTCCCCCGAAAATCTCTCCTGTGACCACCACGGGTCTCAGAAACCCTGGCCAAGCGCTCCGACTCCTCCCTTTGATGAGCCATCAAAGCGAACGCTTGGAAGATGTTCATTCCTCCGGATTCCTTACCGGGCCGAGTCCTTCGGTCCCCGCCGATAGGACGGAACTGGGTTGCTCCAAATGTGGAGATGACGTAGTCCGGGCAATCCAGATCATCGTCGTCCATATACATGTCATTCATGCTTCTTCAGAGAAAAAAAAAAAAAAAAAAAAAATCCTTCTTGCTGCTGAGTTCAAAAATGGTCGGTTCGTTCTGTCACGTTAACACTTAGGAAACGGAGAACTCAAGTGCAAAACAAGGAAGGTTTATTTACAAAAACAGAACAAACACAAATCAAAAACCCACGAGGGGGAAAACGTAATAAATGAACATGAAACAAACACTGGGTCAAGAATACAGGGAACACCAACCAGGAACAGAGAAACATCTGACAATGACAACGAACCGACCAAGACTGCAAACATGAGGAGACTTATAAAGGGAACAAATCAAGAGGGAACAGGTGGGGAAACTCAAACACTAATCAGATAACGAGGGGGAGGAATCAACAATCAAAACAGCACATAGCACAACATAACAAACACCCATGTGCAACACAAGACAGGACAGGCATGTGACAAAATGGGCCTACATTAAAAATATTAGTTACCAGTTTGCAATATTAAGTAGCATAACGAGTTTTTTTTTTTTTTTTTTTTGGTAGGCCTACAGCTAAAAATAACTGGAAGCGGATGACACGGCAGCTAGACACATTATTCCACTCTTACGTGAAAATTAAGGTGGATAAAGAAATGAAACCAATAGCAACCTAGCTAATACTTTATTCATAGCCTACTTAATTCATACCTAATACTTGAAATGAATGGCAATAGAAATGGCACAAACGATTATATTAAATTATTATGTGAAGGTTGTGAAGTGACATTGATTGTGGAAAAATGATACTTTTTAGTGGGCTTAAGGCTAAACGTTTATCAGGTATTATTTACAAAATTATCTGCTTAACTGCATCAGACAAATATTTCGATACAGCCTACAAACAAATATGTATGTGAAACTTACCGAAGTACAAGATTGTTCGTAAACTGGTCATCTAAGAGATACAAAAGTAAATGTCACTTTACTGGATTTCATGATAGCGCACAGGAAATAATGGCATAGGTCAGTTTACTTGGCTGAATAGCCTACCTGATGCCATGAGCGCTACTTTTTCCTGTCTTCCTCTTTGGTCCTACGGTAGGTTTTGATGGTCACTTCACAAAACAAAATGAAAGTGTAGCCTATCTATGTCTGGTCTTTGCTTTTACGTCAATAATTGTACTGAACATGACGCAGACTTCTAATAGGTTTAGTAGCTAGATAGCTTGCTGTCGTCCGCATCTTCACTCACTAGGCTAAGTGAAAATAAAAGCGAAACAATTAAGCTGTTTTCTGCATTTCCTAACATCTGTCGAACAAATCGAATCCACACTTAGCAGGCATCCTCAAAGTAATTAATCCACAAGACACATAGCTCAGAAGAAATGTGTGTTTGTGCAAATATGACCGGGAATGAAAGTAGGCTAACACTTTTTATTTGAGCATTAGTAACTTAGTGTTTGTTTGTGCCACATTTATCTACTACAAAAACTCACTTGGACGTGTACTACAAAATCACAGATTATCCGAGTTTAAGTCAAATTTAAAGAGTCCCCATAGCCTATAGCCTATAGCCTACTGCGAAGAGTTGTAAGACTAGCTGGAAATAGATGCAACAACGAGAGGACATTTGCTGAAATAAGATCCACACTAATATATGCAAGAACGTTATCGATGAACAAAAACATAATTTTGAATAAAAATTTAGCACAAAAACAGTTGCTGTGCGTGTACTGTATATTGCTGTCACACAAGGGTTCAGCCATCTATTTTTATCCACCTATTTTTTTGGATATCACATAAAATAGGGAAAAAACACTGGATGGAAATGCAAAGATAGGCATACATTCTAAAAAGAATGTATGTACAAAAAAAACGTATGTGCTCAACTGAGGCAGATAATATTTTTATCCAATAAGAAGAGATGTGCTATGATGGAAACACATTTACCAAAAAAAACCTAATATGGGATGTGATTGATAACTGGACTCATTGGAATTATATATATTTATTATACATTATACTGTATTATATATAATGTGTGTGTGTGTACATTTAAATACATTTTCAGAAATTGGGAACTTTAGTCACATTCAATGCACAAAATACTTACATTTTACAAGGGAGTGGACAAAACACATAATAGAAGACCACTATTCCATGTCATTTAACAATTATTAATAAAAAGCTTAGGCTCAGTTCTTATCGCTGTACAATATGTCCTGATCTTACAAAATAGTATAAATACATAAAGGCATAATACAATAAAAAGGGGCAAATTACAAAATCATGCTGCAGATCAGTTTGTGATTTCCTCATGGTTTCTCTCAGGTTTACAGACTTAATACTTCTGTTGCTGTATCGCCACTCTCTCTCTTAGCTTTTTTGAAGTCTCGAGAAGATGAAGCCACCTAACAGTAGGCCACAGGTGAAGGAAAACGCAGCTCCAAAATAGGGAAAATATTTTCTCAGTGAAGAACCAGAAAATTGCTCAAAGGAGAAACAGGCCAGTGCAGGGATACTGTACATCTGTATTATGGCATACAAACAAATAAGTTATAGATGTGATATTGTGACCAAAACTGTTCAACACATCTTCGAAAGAAGAAAAATAAAACAAAAGTTAAATGCTTCTTTATATTCCAGTATTTTAAACAATAATGTAAAAAAAATTCTTACCCATCCTCCCACTTTGCGAATCCATTCCAACAGATTCCTCCTAAAGTAATCCAGACTTAAGGTCAGAATACCTGAAACAATTCTGGGCAAGCGTGCGAGGACCATCTATTGAGAGCAAAGAGGAGCTTAGAAGTCACAAATTAACTGTACAAATCTAAACATAAAGATGCACGTCTGTCTACAAAAAACGGATATGTTAACAATTTGAACAGATAACATGCAGCAGGATCTAACTAATCCAATACCTTCGCAGACAGCTTTCCAACTGAATAGAACAGCACTATAATTCTCCCCCAGTTGATCTGGCCATCTGTGAAAACCTTTTCCACAAGCTTCCAGAAACTTCTTTTATCAGCTACTTTTACTAAGCCATCAATCATGCTGTGAGTTTAGAAGAACAGAAAGAGAAACCAGGGGTTTTAAAAACATGTGAAGACTTCAGATGCAAAAGCCTCTAAGTCCGTGTAAAGTTTTTATTTAATATTAACATTTTTATCAGGCTCCTATGTATAGGTTTCAACCCAAGTACCAGCATTTCTGAATGGGCTGAGGCTGGGATTTACTGAGTTTGAAGTGAAAGTATTAGATGAATGTATACTATGTGCAGGGAGCATTCATTCAATATTATTATCTCATTTTTGACAGAGGTGGCTTATAGAGGCTTTTGCATCGGAGGTCTTCATGTGTAGACAACACCACTGATGTTCAGTAAAGACAGAAAAAGTTTCAAATCTCAGACTGACTCATTAAATCCTTGATCTTGATCGAGTCTATCACCGATCACTTTAATGGTCTCCGCCAACTGTTGAACAAGCTTCTGGTCTTGACTGTTGCTCATTGGTCGAGCTTCGGGAAGGTCTGGTGGGGCTGCATTTCCTTCGGCTGCCACATTCATCACCTCATGTCTTACCACCCTGAAAGACATTTGATACAGTATGTTAACTGAATAGGAGTCAAATGTTTAGAGGTATTATTACAGGGGAAATTATTATAATCACACACAGATAGTTTGTGCATCCTATGTTTCAGTTTGCTTGAAATTGCTTTGAGTCCTACATGTATGGTAGCCGTGAGAGCTACTGAAAAAAAACATGCAACAACCCCCCCCCCCCCCCAGCAAATTAAGAAAATATCTTCATCAGTTTGACAACACATGTGCTACAAATACTCACAAACGCAATCAAATACAGAAACATGCTGCAAATACAATGCACATACAATCAGAATGTTAAAATAAATTAGGTATTTGGTTGCTTTGTATTGAGTATTTGCAGCACATGTCCTGTCAAACTGATGAAGATGCTTTCTTAATTTACAGCACATTTAGCTCTCTCAACTACCGTATAAATAACGTTTTTTGCAGTGTCCTTTTTATTTTTTTTAAATGAGTGGGTCTCAGGTTCAAAATAAAGAAATCAAAATGTTACAGTCAACAGTATCTATGTTGAATCTATTTCTAAAATCTAAATACTTTTTTTTTTAATCAAGAAAATATTTAACTTTGTCCACAAGAGTTCTGTCAACTGCTATTAAACGAACAACCCCCTGAACAACAACACCATACGATCAGCACCATATGATGTTGTTTTCTTCTGTGTTGGACATTTTGAGCACATTATTGTGAGTTCTCTCATTTTGTTCAATGTTTTATCAACAATAACCTGTTGTCAAAGATTAATTGATCATCAACAATAGTAATTACAGTTTGCAATATTTGTATGATTTCAATTCAAATAGATTTCCAGATTTGTCATTTGCCTGATGAAGAAAAAAACCACAAGGTTGGCCTGACAAGGTCAGCCATTGAAACTGTCAAAATGGTTAAATTGTCATTTATGTAGATATGTGATGTATACTTACATAAGTTTTGTAATTATATAGTTGTCATGACATAACTATGTGACTGTGTCCACTGGTGATAAATTATTTGTCATAGATTGTTTTTTTTTAATCATAATTTTCTGTGACACAGGACACTGTGTGTGTGTGTGTGTGTGTGTGTGTGTGTGTGTGTGTGTGTGTGTGATAGTTAACGTGTGCATCAACTGTTACTTGTGTTTGTATGTTTTTTTTAAATTTTACACAATTAAAATGTTGCTTCTATCCTTTCAAAGTAGGCTATAAGTTATATATACACAGGGTTTTGTATAAATTCTCTAAATTCGATTGATGTAAAACAGGCATTTTTAAAATAACCTAGGCTACTAAATATAGGAAAGTAATCTGGAAACGTTAAATTTATAATGCGACAAACAACAAATCATAAGTTTACGAAGTGAAACATACCTGATTAAGAGTGCTTCTCCAATCTGATCATCTGTAGATCGAAAAGAAACATTAACAAACATCTAACATTGCTTGAAGAGCACAAACACATGGTCACTTACCCTGCGAGACTTCGCAAGCCATATTTGTAAAATATATATATGTTGTTGTTGTTGTTTAGTTACTCAGGTAATGTTTTCGACTGGATGTATAGCTCTGGGGGGGATCCCACTCTATTTCAGGACAGTACTCGCAACTTTTTCACGAGGCTGAATCCAGCTTCTTGTTAGCAGCTTCTGACGAACACTATATACACGCGCCCTCTGGAGGTCGCATTTGTCCGGGACTGCAGACAGATAATATTGGACGCAGCTGTAAGATGCTTGGTGGCAACTATGGACGCCTTCCATAATTTATTTTATAAACGAGTTTTAAAAAAAAAATTTTTTCTTTCTATCTTTATTGAGTTTTAGGTATATGTTGTCTACAAGCCATGTAGAGTTAGTTTTTTTTGTGTGTGTGAATGATGAGTTCCTCTGCTGTAGTCCGATATGGTTAGGAGGGGTTATTTTGACGTAGACTACAACCAGTGTTGCCATGTCCACCGCAAGTACTATCATCGTCTCTGCCTGGGATTGTTCGTTCATAAAGTTAGGCCTACTCATAAATATGCTGTTTGCGTTTTTTTTTTTAATGTGTTGTATTGTTTTAAAAGTATGGCTATTGTGATAAAAAAAATATTATTGAACACACAATATTTTACAACAACTTCCAATGTAGTCTTAACTAATCTATGAGTTTTATATGTTCTATGTTGTTCCATCTGACATTCCCCAAATCGAAAAAACTGGTTTTACTCATTTCACTTTTTGTGGCGCTTGTTATTGCAGACCATTTTGCTTGATTGTGTTGTGCAATATCTGGCAACACAATACAACCCAGGAAGAAATACCAGCGTGGACGTGACGTGAGAAGTCACGTTGAACGTTCTTTTGAAATAGTGAGTCTTCTTTAACATTTACGTGTTTTTTGCGATTGAGATCTCGTCTATTATTCCATCTTTTTTTACAGTCTGGTTCCATCGTGTTGTCAGTACAGCTTTGCACATTTCTACATCTGATTGCGGTTATTAAGTGATATAATCACTGCACACTCCGTATTATTATTTTATTTTGAAGTGGCATATTTTTCATTAGTCCGTAACAATTGTTATTTTTTTTAGTTTTAATTTGTTATGGCAGGTATTTCTACAAAGACTGTGCACGAAATCTTTCAGACTATGGATTATGGATCATCCAGCGCGAACACTGCAACAGCACAGGTAAAGCGCGGTCTCCTCGGGGGAAATTATCTTTGTATCTTAAATGTATCTTGGGCAAATTGTGTTATTTTAAGGACTACAGCATGCTGCCACTTTATCACCCAATGTGGAAATGATTTACATGTGACAGTACATTTGGATGACCGCTCACGAGAAAAACATGTGACAATGCAGGTTGTCCTCTTCCTGTAAAATTGCATTAAAAAAAACAACATTGTGCGGATTGTACTTCTTGATGCATGTCTCTAGTTCACCTAAAAATGAAAATTCAGTAATTTATTCATCCTCAACATCCAAATTCAGATGAATCTTATGTGAAACACAAAGGGATCTTCAGTCACCATTCACTTGCATTGCATCTTTGACATTCAAGGCTGTTAGCAGTGTATGTTTTATCTTACCCTTTATAAAAATGCAAATGAAAGTCATACAGGTTGGAACAACATTAGTATAAGTAAGTTATTTTTTTGTGGTAAAACTACCCCTTGAAGTATTGTGAGCAAAGTTCAAAACGGTTAACTTTTCATGTATTTTGTGATAGCCATAGTTCTGTGAATGATCTACTGCAACCTTCGCCCTTTTTTCACAAAGCCAATCTATTGGTTCTCTCAAAGAGCTAGAACACACCAACCTACAGTATGTTTACTTCAATCAAATATGGTAGTATTTTGAAGCATACATTACCAAAGAAATTCGAATTTTCAACATTAGTTGAACCTAATTCTCAAGTATAGTGTCATAATTATCATCTGTGAGAGATGTGCATTCCACTGAAATGTGCATTCTCTCAGGAAAATGTCCATTTTCCTGCATATCTTTCTCTCCCTCAGTCCTGGCTGGAGAAGCATTCTCGCACTCTTGGCTTCTTCGTTGATGGGAAATTTTCCAGCCCTGCAGACAGGCAGACTCAGGATGTGACTGATTCCAAAGGTGAACAATATTAAATCTTTTCCTGAAGTTCTTATCTGTTATCCAATCTTCCATGCAATGATAAGATACCTTCTCCTGCCGTCCTCCTCTCTCTTTACAGCAGCGGTGGTCTGCAGCACTGTTTGTGCTAAAGATGAGGATGTTGTGTCTGCTGTCTCCTCAGCAGCTCGAGGCTTCAAAACCTGGAGGGAATTGAGCTGTTACCAAAGAGCCAAAGTCTTACTCAAGTACTAGATCTTTACTCAAAATAATGTCATAAATAATTAACCTATCACACTAATTGTCAGGTTTACATCGTTATTAATATATGTTTGTTCCCCAGGTTGGCGAGTGTTCTGCAAAGACACAGTCAGTGTGTATCTGAGCTGTGTGAGCTCTCTCAGTCTTCCACCTCTCCTACGGTGCTCATTAGACTGGCCCAATACTACGCCAGCTGGGCTCAACTACGAGACACACTCATGCCTGAGTGGACGCCGCATGGTATGTGCATGTCTATTCGTTAATATGAGTCTGAGAGACAGAACTCATATAAAAAAAGGGAGAAAATGTGGCTAAGTCTACATTTTAATTTCAAAAGGCTCCCTGTCCACACTGGTGTTTTCAAGCGTTTTCCTAAATTTGCTCATCCACATCTGAAAAATGCTTAAATCACCTTACTGCGCATGTGTAAAACATACTAGAAGTTCACAAGATGATACCGAGAGAGCAGATATAATAAAGTTATCACGCTACTCTTTTGGCACGAAAGTTTTTATTAGCAAAATATCCCACCACTCAGTGTTGCGTCCTGGTTGCACTCAAAATGCGTCTAAAACACAATTGTCATCATGTTTTGCTGCAGGACATCAATTGTGAGTACATTTTCAGTCATCTTTGCAGGAATGCAATATGAAGACTGTACAATGGAACATTTCTCTTTAGCAATACTATGAATATATATAGCAGGCACAACAATGCCGATATAGCCATAGACATCTATCAGTACAACATGTGTCATTGTTTTCGAAAGCATCAGTTTTCACAGTCCACACTACAACGAGAAAACGTCATTTTCAAATTTACCCACTTGGGAGAGCGTATTCAAAAAGCTCAGTTTTCGTTGATAAAAATGCCTTCTCACTGTGGACAGAAGGGCGAAACGGAGAGAAAAAATGTGTTTTTAAATGAAAATGTATTAGGAGCTGCTTACTAGAGATGCGCGGATGGGCTATTATTTCATCCGCAACCGCATCACAAAACTCATCATCCGTCCGCCATCCATCCGCACCAACGTTTTTGACCAATTTTCAAAACCGCACCCGCCCGCAATCCGCTGATTGGGCGATACAAGGCGCTGCTGATGACAGTCGCGAGACTAGAAAGCTCTCAGAATATCAGCAGTGAACTCCGTCTCCGATCGGCGCGCAGGGACAAAGATAACAATATTTAACAATGTATATATATTTTTCATTTGATTGGTTCAACCGCCCGCCACCCGCCCGAATTTAATTAAAATATTTTTTTTCGTCACGTCATCCGCCCGATCCGTGGTTTATCCGCGGAGTCCGCGGCTGTAACCGCCAACCGCGCATCACAACACTGTTTTTGTGAAAATGCGTATTAATGCGTTGTGGCCGTTCATTTACACAACAATGGCGTTTTGGGGGCCTGAAAAATGCTAACTTTTGAAAACGTGTTTCAAAGTGCAAGTTTTTGAAAACGATACCGTTATCGTCTCAGTGTAAACTACAAAAATGAGAATTTATGGTGAACGAGAAACGGTGACATCCGACGCATGTGTATTACATGTTCAGTCTATTGGCACGTAGTGTTTCTTTACAAAGTGGCATTGCCAACTACTGGACTGACAGCATAATGTGTTTTTAATCGTTTTCACAGATCTGTGTGAATGGGACAACGTATTGTCATAAACTGCACAGGAAAAACTTCTCCATTCTTAGAACATCATTACCATGTAAACATACCCTTAGTGTGGACAAGGCCTGTGTAATTGACTTGTGAGAAAATAAGCAGGAAGCATGATGGTGAGTCTGATGTCATGTTTTTGCTTACTCCACTAGGTGTCGTGGTAGTTTCAGATGACTGCTCTGTATATTTTCTTATGCTGAAAGTTTTACCAGCCCTATCTATGGGTGAGTCTTTCTTTAAACAGACACTTTCTTGTCTTGAGGTTTCACTCATGTCAGTTTCACTCTTCCAGAATGAATAAAGGGACATAAAACAGATAGTCCTAAATCTGATTTAAACAACTTGAGGAAATCTCACCATTTGTAGGTTAACTTCTGTGAACAGAGTTAACAGTATTCAAAAATTAGACCTGTTTCTACATGTCATTTCCTGGCTCAGCCAGTTGTAAACTACAATTTGGACTATTCTTTTTAGGTTGCACTAATAGCAGAAATGACATGTCTCACATTTAAAGTTAATAATAATAATTATAAATATAAATGTTTTGAACATTGTTACTGTAAAATTTTGTGTTTTTTTAGTGTTCTTAGACCTTTGTAGTTGGTTTACCTTTTACTGATTAAATAAAATCTTAATTCATTAGGATGAGTTTGTTGCTCCAAATGTAAGCAGCTGGTTATCCTGTGTAAATGAGAGGTGAGGGTGCAAACCAAACTTTTATTTATTTGCCTTCTATATTTATTTTCTAGGCAATGCTGTTATTGTAGTGCCTGGCAAGACTACCACTCTTCCTGCCCTTCTGTTGGCTCAGCTGTTTATGGAGGCTGGAATCCCTGCTGGAGTGTTAAATGTGGTGACAGGCAGTGAAGCATCACTGGCTGCCAAACTGGCTCAAAATCCACAAGTGAACTACCTGACCTATTGTGGATGCAAACAGACTGGAGAAGCTGTGGCTAAAGCAGTGGCTGGCTGGGGAGTCCCCATGTCTTTCTCTCTCTCACAAAGCTCTGTGTGCCCTTTTATCATCTTTGATTCGGCAGACCTCGACAGTGCTGTGGATGGAGTGATAGAGCTGGCCTTTAAGAAGAAGAGAGATGTAAGAAGAAACAAAATACGGTCATTTTAAATTGTAATAATATTTCACAATATTACTGTTTTTACTGTATTTTTGATCAAATAAATACAGCTGCGGAAAGCATAAGAGACTTCTTTCAAAAACATTTAAAAATCGTAACTGTTATATAACTGGTTTCCAAGGAAAATATTATATGGCATTTATATATGTATTTAATATCTAAATATCTAATATTTAATATATACTACTTGTTATTTATTCATATTAGTGGTTATTTAAAGGGGAACTTGGCAACTCTAGCCATTTCTTCGCTGATTTTCACTTTTGTTGCATAATGTCTCAACGAGCTCCCCCTACAGCTGTGGGGCGTATATTTCACAACACTGTCGTAAAAAAAACTCACTTACGGCACCCTCCTCCCGCTTTCAACCGCTGCTCATGTGCATTTGTTATTATCGGAGCCGGCCAACTTTATCATGTGTTATGTGTTATTACCAGTTATGTCTACCGAGGTGGGTAATACATCATACATAGTATCATATGGCGTGTGTGTTAACGTTGAATTGCCGTAAAGCAGTTTGTGTTTCTCGCTTGTTCTCGCTTCTCATGAGACTTCCTATTTCCAACTTACCGGAACGTTAGACCCGATGTTGCAAGGTTGGTTTTCCGCCTGGGAACGCTGGGGGAAGCGGGGAAAGTCACCATTCTCACCAGAACAGGTTATTAAACCATCCAAAGGATTTCTAAACAGTTTTATTAAGTTGAAATAGTTGCCAAGTTCCCCTTTAAAAAAAAGAAAACCAATTGACAATGCTCCAGCCGTACCGCCATGGTCCACTGGGGGTGCTCAAAGATCGAAAACCACTGCAGCAGAGTCATGAAAAGATCTAATATTTGTCTTTTTGCCTGCTTCTCTCTTTCTCTTCTCCAGTTCCAGTGGGTTCTCTGTGTGCAGGAATCAGTGTTGGACAGTATTGTGGCCAGGCTGAAGTTGAGAATGGCTGGGATGAAATGTGTTTCTCTTGTCACTGAGACTGACAGGAACCTTATAGATGCTGTTGTTCAGGAGGCACAGCAGCAGGGGGCAACAGTGTGTGGATTTTAATTGAATGTCACCAATACAAACATTTGAGCACATATTGTTTCAGCATTTACTGGACAAATGCTTTATCTTTTTTTTATTTCTTATTATTTTACATATTGTAGCTGATCCAGTCAGCTGCTCCTCTTCCTACTGGAGGTCTCTACCCTCCTACTGTACTATGTGGACTGGCTCCCTCCTGCGAATCTGTGATTTCACCTCCTCCAGGCCCTGTGCTGCCTCTCATATCCTTCAGGAGCTCTGCTGAGGGAGTTACACTTGGTAAGGCTGAAATGAAAAAGAACTGATTTATATGAAGAATATTGTCTATATACGTAGTGAAAAGTTGTACGTTTTGTCATTTGTCGTTGTGTGTAGGAAATCACAGTCCTCATGGTCAGGCTGCCTCCATCTGGACTGAAGATTTGACTCTGGCTTTGGAGTCTGCAAAGAGGTGCATGCCTGGTCACGTATTTGGGGATCTGTTTTCTTGATCTCATGATTCTCTTCCTTTATCTGTTTATCTCTCACACCCTCTTTTTTTCTTTGTCCATAGTCTGTGCTTGGGATCGGTGTGGGTGAACTGTCATTCTGTAATGGATCCCGCACTGCCTATGTGCGGACGGAGGGAGAGCGGGAACTGCACTGATGGAGGCAGAGAGGTATAAGAATTCAAAGAAGTGACATTTCATGTGTTAAGAATGGGTTTATGTGGTGTGTAGGCCTTTGTTTCTGTTCTTTTGATTTTTCGTACTATTTTTCTGATTGGTTGTATGGTTTTGTTTGGTGTCTAGTTCAGAATGTCTGACTCTGTGATTTCCGTTCCTCTATAGGGGCTGTATCAGTTCCTTCGGCCATCGCTTTCACCCTCCCTCCCCCGCTCCAGACCCAGCTCTATCAACTATGCTGCATTTGGCTCTGTGGCATCCAAGTTCATGATACCTGAAGGATTTGATCCTTCCAGGTGGGTGTATTGTGGCTCATAGTTTAACAGTGAACTGAGAAATTAATATAGGTTTTGTAGATAATGTCATACATTTTTCAACACAAACAGACCTGTTCCAGCTGGTATAAACATCCAAATATGATCAGTATTTCAATTTAATTGAGTTTAGATTTTAGCGCTAACACCTCCTCTCTATAGGGTCATTCCTTGTCAACTCAACAGAGGTCCCCATCTAAAATATTAGTTCTTTTTTTTTCCTGGTGAAAAACTGCATAAATGAAGATGAAGAAGAAAGCTAAAATATGAAATGCAATGGATGAATATTTTCTGTGTGATCCACTATTTTTGGGGGGCTTTAGAAAGATGGCAGCGACATTTTTGTTTTTTGTACAGAGATTAGCATGTCTGTTAGTATTATCTTTTGGCTTTGGATTTATATGCCAATGGTGTCAGTTCAAAAATGGGAAAAGACACTCTTCGTGTCCTCAAGAAGTATTAAAGACATCTCAATATCCTTTTTAATTCTATTACTTAGTTTTTCTTAATTTTTAAGGCTGTACACTTAACAAATTAAGGTTCCAAAAGGGGCATTTTGCTGTGATGTAACAGAAGAACAATTTTGGGTTACCTAAGGAACCTTTCAGTGAACCATTTTTTCCTAGTGAAGAAAGTTTTAATCATCTAAAGAACCTTTTGTGTAATAGAAAGACTCCATGGATGTTAAAGGTTCTCCATGGAACTATTGATGCCATTATGGTTCAAAATCATCAGAGATATGGGCTTAGTGCAGGTCCATGCTGAGTTCCATGGACGCTATCCACGTACAGACAGATTTTTGTGCACGAGTGATTTGAGTGCTCAAAAAAGGTCCAGTTGATAGTACACATGTGCCAAAAGTATCCATCTGCACTCACAGTCAATGGAGAATGCTCTGAAAGGCTTGCGTGCTCAACTGTGCAAGAGACAGAGTGGAAAAGGATGTGTAACTAAGCCTTTATCTGGGAAAGTTTCTGAATTTTGGTGATTTGCCACCGAACGACCCTGTACCAAAAATCATAATATTTTGCAAGATCCTCTTGTTACTATTACTGACAATACCAGCAGCAAATTGTGCGGGACTTTCCACTCACCCCTCTTTTTGAAAATGATTTGTAACATTGCTAGAACCATTTTCTGATCAGCTTCCTGTACTATAGTTCATTATACTTCCTCACACTTTACTTACTACCTGTCTGCACCATAGAAATATGATAAATGGTCTGCTATTAAAAAAAAAAAAAAAAATCTTCACCTTCTAGAAGCCAAACATTTTGGCAGAATGAATGATGATAACAGTACAGGTCAAGTAAATCAAATCACAAAATAAAATGCACCGAGCCACTGATTTGACTTTAAAAAATAAATTAAAAAAACATACCTAAGGGGAATTGAATGTGCAACCTTTAATGTAATGTGATTATGGGTGGCATGCTAAATGACCATTACTGATGTATTCTAAACTCAGACCTTCTATGACCAATTTCTCATTCTTTCTCTCTCTCTCTCTCTCTCGCAGTGTCCCTCGCTTTTACCCACAGTTAGTGAGTGGTCAGTTGCGTAAAGCTGACTCGGCTGCAGCAGGTCAGTGTTGGCCCCTGGGGTGCTGTTCTGGCTCACTGCCCAGATGGAGGCAGGAAGGATGTCCGGAATGCAGTAGAGACCGCCACTAAAGTCCAGCCTGGGTAAAGTTCCTGTTTGTTTGAAAATAGAGCATATGGACCAGTTATGGTAGCCAACCTTTTTTTGATAGAAAATAGTGACCAAACTACTGTGATGAACTGCTGTCATTGCAGGTGGATGAAGAAGAGCCCTGCTACACGCTCTCAGTCCATTTATTCACTTGCTGACAGTCTGGATAAGAGGAGGCGGGACATGGCTGTATCAATCCAAACTCAAACCAGCATCTCATTTGAAGAGGCAGAGAAAGAGGTGGAGCTTAGCATCTCCAGGCTCTCTGATTGGGCTGCACGCTGTGATAAAGAACAGGGTGGAACTCCAGTAAGAACACATGGTGTTGGAATGATAATTCGATTAACCCCAGATTTAATGTGCCTGCTTTCTAACTACGTGTCCATCTTATTAAAGTTCCCGCCCCAGTCAGGCTCTGCCTGTCAACTCCTGAGGCTTTAGGAGTGCTGGGAGTGATTCTCCCCAGCTCTAAACCTCTGCTCTCTATGGTGTCTCTGCTGGCGGCAGCTGTTGCCATGGGAAATGCTGTTGTCATGGTGCCGAGTGAAAAATACCCTCTTCCAGCTCTTGAATTTATACAGGTTCGCTACAATTTTTAAATTAAAACAAAACAACTCAATTAATTTGTTTAGTACTTTTCCCAATGCATATTGTTTCAAAGCAGCTTTACAAAAAATGCTTATTTACATTTTAAAATTTAAGAAGTATTTTGTTATCAGCCAGATAAGTAATGTCCATATGGCCAATATACAGCTATAATTTAGTACATGTTTTGTGGTCCACTTCAAATGTTGACTACTGCATTGGGTGCTGTTTCATCAGATATAATTGTAGAAAATGTTTATGAAAAGCATAATGTAAATGCTCAGCTAAAAAGATGTGTGTTTAATATAGAAGAGACTGAATGGGTCTGAGCCCTGAACATTATCAGGAAGGATTTACAGAGTTTAGGAGCCAAATTCAAATAAGCTCCACCTTCTTTAATAGACTTTGATATCCTTGGTACTATAAAAAAATCCAGCATTTTTGTGACCTTAAAGAGCGTGATGGATTTAGTTTGGAGTTAGACTGTTCAGGGCTTTATAGGCAAAAAATTAGGTAACAGTATTTTATCAATCACATTTTTGTATATGTGTATTTTTAAAGTGGTAGCAGGAGACACTTCACACTCACTGCTGCCTTCATTAAAGGATTAGTTCACTTTTTAAAAAACTTTTGCTGATAATTTACTCACCCCCATGTCATCCAAGATGTCTATGTCTTTCTTTCTTCAGTCGAAAAGAAATTAAGGTTTTTGATGAAAACATTCCAGGATTTTTCTCCATATAATGGACTTCAATGGGAGCCAGACGGTTCAAAGTCCAAATGAGCGTTTCAGTGCAGCTTCAAAGGGCTTTAAACGACACCAGACGATGAATAAGGGTCTTATCTAGCTTAACGATCGGTCATTTCAAAAATAAATAAAACACTTTAAGTTTTATAAGCACAAATGCTCGCCTTGCTCTGTTCTGTGATGCACGTTTGTAACGTCACGTAATACGCAATTACGTTGAAAAGGTCACGCTTTTCCTCTGTGTATTCCGGTTCAGAAAGGTGAAAAACTGCATCTCATCTTCTCCTCTAAGTTCAAAATCGCCCGACATCGTTGTTTTACCTTTCAATTTCCTTTTTTTTGTAAACGGCGTTTGACTTTGTTTGCGCGTTCAACTTGTAAACACTGACTCGGTACTTCCACAAACGTCAAGAAGCGTGACCTTTTCAACGTAATTGCGTATTACGTGACGTCACTAGCACGCATCACAGAACAGAGCAAGGCGAGCGTTTGTGCTTATAAAACTTAAAGTTTTTTATTTCTTTTTGAAATGAGTGATCGTTTCGCTAGATAAGACCCTTATGCATCGTCTGGTGTCGTTTTGAAGCCCTTTGAAGCTGCACTGAAACGCTCATTTGGACTTTGAACCGTCTGGTTCCCATTGAAGTCCATTATATGGAGAAAAATCCTGGAATGTTTTCATCAAAAACCTTAATTTCTTTTCGACTGAAGAAAGAAAGACATAGACATCTTGGATGACATGGGGGTGAGTAAATTATCAGCAAATGTTTTTTAAAAAGTGAACTAATCCTTTAACGTTCTGTTTTCAGAATAAATCTCCACATTTCAATTATTTATGTTTGTAAAGTCTTCAACTTCTATTTGTTTGCTCAAAGGTCCTGCAGGCCTCTGATATTCCTGCCGGTCTGGTCAGTATAATAACAGGGGGCAGGGACCAACTAACCCAGTCACTTGCCAACCACAGTGTGATTCAAAGCATTTGGTATTGGGGAAGTAAAGAGGTGAGGGGATTTTTTTTTTTATTTTTTTTTTTCAGTCTTAAAATGGGAGTAGGAGGCATTGAGATATATAGAATGGAAAAACTGTATTTGACATTGGCAGAGACATGATATTGCAAAGATGGTGAACTCCATTATTCCCTTTCTGTTATATAGAACTGTATAAGCATACATGCTATTTTGACTGCTTTGAACAAGGAAAATGTTCTGTCAGCACTGGTCTTATCGGATATATGGAACTTCTCTTTTTAGGGCTGTCAGTTTCTTCAGTACTCCTGTATCAGTCCCCTTAAACGTTTGTGGCTACATTGTGAAGAGGAAGAGGAGGAGGAGGAGGCGGCAGGCCGAAACTGGAGCAGCTCAAATCCCTCTCTTCAAGAAGAGCTTTGGAGGAAGGCTGTGGTCTGGAAGAGTATATGGATCCCTACTGCATAAAAGCACTTATCATTCAGTTTTAGGAGGTGAGGGAGCAGTAGTAGATTCTGTGAAGATTTCACACAAGCCATTTAGACAATAAAGAGTGACTGGGGATGTTACAAGAACATTTGTTTCACTTTCACAAAGTCATGTATAATAAGAAAGAGTACTTTTTATTAGTATCCTATGATAGATGGTTGTATTCTGACAAATAAATAACTGTTATAACTAGTCTAACTTGTTTATTTCATTACAGTAATCAGGTTTTATTACAGTGTAAAAATAAGAATAAATTGCCATTATTGTACAGAACTAACAATTAATTGTAAAACACATTGTGCTCTTACATATTGCAGTGAATTTCAGTTCCCTGTTGTCATATGAGAGGGGTCTCGATATGGTTGTTACTATATGGATATAGTTGCTTAAATGAAAACTGTAATTAAAAAGATTAAATGATCCGAAAACTGGTCTAAAATGTGTATTACTCGCTGCTACTAAACAAAGAAATAGCAATCCAAGGCTTAACATGTAGCATCGAGTAGGCCTATACAGTAGAACTGGTTAGCAATTCATTTAGGGCAACTCATTCACGAAATGACATTGACAGACATCTATTCTCAGACTACTCAAAGGCCGTTTATACAAATATAAAAAACTGGTATTAAAACACCAATAATTTGGCATTCTATACCGACACTGAAAGCTGTTTACGACAAAGCTGAAATTAAGACTCGGCCAAACTGCCTAGTTCATTAAAGTTTCAAGCGTAGTCACGTAATACATAATAGGAATTGAATGAAGAAAAACTGCTGAGTCACAATGAGAAAGCGCAATGCCACGTCTAGTGAGTGTGCATTTTTTATTGCTGATACAAACTACAATGTCCTCTCCAGTTTATGATACAAAATGCTTAGTCACTGTGACCTGATGGACTTTACCTTTGTAGCCGAAGGCAGTTACCAAGTGAACAAACGGCTCCATGTGGCTGTTATTGGAAGACTCCCATGACGTTTATCATTCCAGTACTTCGGTTCTGGTGTGCCATACATACGCAGTAACATGATTAGCATTATGCTGATGAAAATTACCTATTAAACTATAATATTTCACAATGTCCTTTCTGTAAAAAAAAGAGTAAGATTCCAACTTAAATGTTTGTTGTGAAAATACAATGCGACACAGGTGTCTGATCAAAAGCGAACAACATGCTGAAGTATACTAAAAAATTTCGATTTGTTTCCTAAATTTATATCATTGTTCACTTTAAATGCAAATCTTAGAATCAGGTTTACTGTTCAACATTTAATTAATTGCTTTACACCCCTGATATAATGTAAATATGGTAAATCCTTGGTTAATTACAAAATTACATCGAATTTAAAGGTTTTATATTGTCTACATTTACGTAGAATGAAACATATGATAGATTCAGTTTGCCATTAATTATTAAAAAGAGTGAAAAAAACGTTAAATTGTCGTATCTACAATGTCTGCTGACTCTCAGCTGACTGTTTTACCACTTCCTCATTCAGCTCGTTCTTTGATTGGCTGGTTCCAGTGACGCATCATGTTGTGAACGTATATAAGACAAATGCGCGCACCTTCATTTCACTCACAGCTTCAGGAAGATACGAAGAGGTTCTTGCTTCAACAGTGATTGAACGGAACTTCGAGCTCGCCTTGAAAAATTCGAGTTTCATATTTATTTATTTTTTTACCAACGTTTTGATAAAAAAATTTTAAAAAATCCGCCGAAATGGATTCCCAGATTCGCCAGAACTACGAGCGCGACTGCGAGGCTTTGATCAACAAGATGATCAATTTGGAGCTTTACGCTTCATACACTTATACTTCAATGGTAAGTTTCAAGCTTTTTTTTTTAATAAAAAAAGGAAAATCCATAAGCTAAATCACGTTTTTTGTCGTTTTTTCCGCTTGGTTGCAACATGTAGGCAAAAAGACTACCATCTTGGAATTGTTTACTTTTTGTCATTTAACGTTACGTCACTTTTCACGACGCCGCGATGAGTGACCGCGTCGTTCTAAGCGTTTATAATCTTTACCCATCGATTTTGTTTCCAATAGGCTCACTACTTTAAACGGGATGATGTCGCTCTTGCTGGTTTTGCCAAGTTCTTCAAGGAAAACAGCGAGGAGGAGCGCGAGCATGCTGAGAAATTCATGGAGTTCCAGAACAATAGGGGCGGACGCATTGTCCTTCAGGACGTAAAGGTAACATTTAAAATGTGTAATATCGACGTTGAACAATGTGGTAGACAAAATGGACTTAAGATTTAGGCATATTGATAAGGGTCTGTGAATTGAGGGGGAAGGGGCATCACGTGCTCACTGACGTGTTTGTCTTTCTCTCCAGAAACCTGAGCGCGACGAGTGGGACAATGGACTGACCGCTATGCAGTGCGCTCTTCAGCTGGAGAAGAACGTCAATCAGGCTCTGCTGGATCTACATAAGGTTGCCTCTGAGAAGACAGACCCACATGTAAGTCCATGTTCTTTGCTCCTTTAATTTAATGCTTTTATTCCATCCTAATGTATTGAATTAAATGTCCTAAAACATTTTCTGATGTGTTGTCCAACAGCTGTGTGACTTCCTGGAGACTCACTACCTGAATGAGCAGGTGGAGGCCATCAAGAAGATTGGTGACCACATCACCAACCTTTCCAAGATGGATGCTGGCAACAACAGGATGGCGGAGTACCTGTTTGACAAGCACACCCTGAGCAGCTAAATGCAGCTCTCAGATCATCTGCAAAACTTCCAGCTATACTCAAGGCTTAAATCATCAAGCTAATGTTGTCATGTAGCTCTTAGGCAAATTTTTAAACTTTGAAAGATTGACACTAACATTTTAGAGGCTACATTTCACTGTATAACATACATGGCTCTTAAATTAGCCATCAAGCCAATGCTTTCTTTTTAAATGTACTCTGGTTTTAAGTGAATTTGGTGAATAAACGTTTTTGGCTGGATTGACTTGTCTTT
>JAVALU010001225.1:0-2500 GCA_030770095.1 Gila robusta
TTTGCGCAAATGTGATTAAACGTATTGCCAAAAAACTCATTCTATGCAAGTACATGAACGCAAAAACTTCTAGCTATGCAAACTCATGTTCCAGCATGTTAGCTTTCGTAATGCGACACAAGTGCAGCAGACTTTACTGCAAACGTCTTCTAGGCCAAAATATCTTGTTAGTTACAGCCCATATTCTGCCCTTTTATAAAGTCTTGATGTTTTCAGGCTCTACTAGAACAGGTTTTCCTGTTTAAACGTTGATTATTTTCCTCATATTCTCCATTGTTGCGGCTCCTCTCTTCCCAGTAACACCAGAGCCCGTCTACGGAGAGCCTGTTCACTCCCTATTAAGTCCTATTGTACCGAATTTTTGTTGTAGTTCCACCAGAGTTCCACTGGGGGGCGATCGCCCGAGTGCAAAATGAATGGGAGTCTATGGAGCTAGACGGCTAAATTTGTCTCTTTCACCCGATTGCCATTGAGAAATCTCAGATTTGATTGTAGGTTTTGCAAGTTCAACATGGGTTATAGGTCGAAAGTTGAATGAACGAGTTTTTAACCCAACATTTGGGTTTGTCCATATTTGACCCAAATTTGGTTGAAACAACCAGCATTTTTTAGAGTGTTGTTAGTGCCCATAACACGCTAGCATTCTGCTAATGAACGCTGATTGGTCAGTGAAGGACTGATTACGTCCAGAGATACCGCTTGATGGCATCGTGGCATCCGAAGCGGGACCAGAATGTGTGTGTGTATTTTCGGCGTGGTCTTTTAAAACAACAAAACAAAAACTCTTCTAGCATGTGTTTACCTGTGTCAGCGTGTTGTCGATGCCTCGAGAGAAAAGAAAGTGCAGATCGCGAAAGTGACTGAAGGACTGCCGTAAAGCAGTATCTCTGGTCGTACCATGTGTATGACGTCATTGACATTTTAAAAGACTTTTTAAAGCAAATAAGTGACTCTAAAAAATCTAACACCCAGCAATGTGTAATTTCTTTGCATCTCCATTCGAATACAACATTCAAATTACTAGACAAAAAATTATATCGTGAGAAGTGGATTTTGAGGGGTATAGCTCCATAGACCTCCATTCATTCTGCACTCGTCCTGTGAGCGCCCTCATATGGAGCCAGAGTGGAACTGCAACCAGAAGCCGGAAGTTTACTGAGAGTGACAGTTCTCCCCTTATTAGACATTCTCTGGTAACGCTCTGTTTACTTCCTGTCTCTATGAAGCCCCTCCTTCTGAAAAGCACACTGTGCTCTGATTGGTCGGCTGGAGCAGTGCGTTGTGATTGGTCGAGATTTGATTGAAGATGGAGAAAAATCACACTCACAGACTCACACTGATCTACTAGCAACCAACTTTGTGACTTCCAGCGATTAAATCACACACATTTATCTGCTGGAAGCAAAAGGAATGAATCACTTTAAATGCTGGAATTATTCTTGATGTTCTCATTATGCGTGACGCTCATTCAAACACAAAGAACAAGGTGTATTTTATACATGTTTATTGAACATTATACAAACACTGAACACTGGGAGAGGAGGTGAGGATTACTGTGAAGGGGGCGGAGCCTCAGTGGTGAGGGGTGGGACCTCGGCTGTGAGGGGAGGAGCCTCCGCTACAAGGGGCGGGGCCTCAGCGATTAGAGGAGGAGTCACTGTTGAGGACGAGGGAATCTTCACCTATAAGAAGAGAAATTAATCAAATATAAGTTAATAATGAGAGGCAAAGAGATTGTGAAGATGCTAGAATATTAAACTGTGATGTTGTATATTAAAGATCATATGCAGACAGATTTCTTACTAGTCTTTCTGCTCTTTTCCGCAGCTTCCTCCACACTTTAGTATTAACCTAAAAAGACAAAGCAATGCCGATTTGAGAACAATAAACTAGACTCAGAAAAACACATACATAAAGATTGAACTGCTTTGGAGAGCGCTACTTTTGCATTAATTATATGGGTATAATTCACAGTAATAATGTGAGTGTGTGAATGATGGTGTGAGTGAGTGAGTGAGTGAGTGAGTGAGTAGTGAGTGAGTGAGTGAGTGAGTGAGTGAGTGAGTGTGAGTGAGTGAGTGAGTGAGTGAGTGAGTGAGTGAGTGAGTGAGTGAGTGAGTGAGTCAGTGAGTGAGTGAGTGAGTGAGTGAGTGAGTGAGTGAGTGAGTGAGTGAGTGAGTGAGTGAGTGAGTCAGTGAGTGAGTGAGTGAGTGAGTGAGTCAGTGAGTGAGTGAGTGAGTGAGAGTGAGTGAGTGAGAGAGTGAGTGAGTGAGTCAGTGAGTGAGTGAGTGAGTCAGTGAGTGAGTGAGTGAGTCAGTGAGTGAGTGAGTGAGTGAGTGAGTGAGTGAGTGAGTCAGTGAGTGAGTGAGTGAGTGAGAGTGAGTGAGTGAGTCAGTGAGTGAGTGCAGTGAGTGAGTGAGTGAGTGAGTGAGTGAGTGAGTGAGTGAGTCAGTGAGTGAGTGAGTGAGTGAGTCAGTGAGTGAGTGAGTGAGTGAGTGAG
>JAVALU010001225.1:7500-70000 GCA_030770095.1 Gila robusta
TGTAATTTGTTATAAATAAATATCACTATGATCCGATGCTTTCTGAACTGATGTTTTCTCACCGATGGCATTTTTGTAGTTTATTTTGTTATGCAACGCAATTCACTTCGGATAAAAGCGTCTGCCAAACGCATGAATGTAAACGTAAGAAAACACATGGTTTGTTTTTCCCCGTGCTGTACTGAAAACATATTAACCCGTGACTTTAAACGTACCGTACCGAAACATCATTGTTTTGTAGCGTTATGCATGTTATCGCATCTATACTGTCATACAGGGTTTAACAAACTCCATTTTTGTACTTATTTGGGTTTTTTCCACGTTGTTACACTGTTTAAAAATGACCAGCCTACAAACAAATAGCTAATAAATCTCTGGTTATGCTATGTTAATGCCAAATATTGGACTCAATCTTTTTATTAAGTTGTTTTCATTCAATCAGCACGTTTTGCATTTATTTTTGGCACTGATTGATCGCAGGTCTCCTTGATCTGAACTGAACTTTATTTCACTCAAAAAACTGAGGTGCATAAACTCAAATCAGTGTTCAATCAGATCAATAAAAAAAACAGTGCTAATTGACAAAAAGATAATGAGCAAAAGAGCATAATGAGATTTACAATTGATTCAAACACCAAATTAGGAACATTATTTTGAATAGCACAAGTGTTAACAGGATCAATCCTACCTGGTACTTCAGGAAGCATCAGCAGCTCGACGCTAAACTCGTCTTTAAACGCTCCGTCGAGCACGTGACCCAGAAGAGAAGCACAGGAGCGCCAGTACGCCTGACACACACACACACACACACACATCAGTTCATTATGCCTCTATGATAAAGGACACATTCATGATTTAGAAACATCTCAGCACAGACACATTATAAAGCATCTTAGGGCCTTTCACATCTACATTGTTTGGTCCGGATTTTCGGAGTTTTTCAGTTTGATCCGAAACAAAATGACGTGTGAATGAAACCTCGACCACGATCCGGATCAAACGGACGAAATTTGGTCCGATGAAAAGAGGAAGTCTCGGTCCGGATCAAACTGAACAAAGGTTTGGTTCGTTTCTAGTGTGAACGCATTTTCTGTGTGGTTCGGACTTTCAGATCATTCACAGGAAGTTTTTTTTATTTTTTTATTTTTTTTATTTTTTAGAATTCAATTTACAAACAATCAGTCATCACAATCCATAAATAAAGATTATACGTCAAATAAATACAAATAACAAGTAAAAATTAATAAAATTAAAAGAGGAAGTTCTCGTAGGATTGCTTGCAGTCTTCTCCTCATTTCCTGCCGGCGACGGAGAAATGTTCCCAAAACGAGGACGTTAATTTGGGAATTTGAACTCGCTATAATAATAACAGTATAGTGGCACCGATATGCATCTATTCATTCATTCTTGTCAGTTTTATTTTTTTTATTCTTGTCAAAGTTTTTTTTTTTTTTTTTTTTAATTGAACAAATATAACAGCAAATACAGTAAGTTACATCTCAAAACAGAATTAAACAGCAATGATATAATATTCTTGTCAAAGTTACCCGCCGAATTCATAGTCAGTCAACTTTATTGTCAATCAAACCATGCAACAGTACATTACGCAGCAGACTGAAATTGCGTTTCTCTCATACTCCAATGTGCAATATTAAAACAAAATTTGAACACATACTAAACATAGACTAAACATACAGCTAAACATAGAACACCACTAAACAAGTGACAACACGCTGACGTCAGACGCACGTCCGTTCACAAACCAATCAATGTCAAGATATCTGTTATTATTTGTGTATTGTTTTAAGCATTAATAAAAAAAAAATGCAATAAAATAAAAAAATTAAAAATCAATGTGACGACAGGATGCACGTGTGTCGCTCGTATAATTGCAATGTGAAACCAAACCAAAACTTACGAATGTATAAAATGCATCACAACCTTGGTTCGGACTTTCAGGTGTGAAAACGCCCAAAAACACTCTTAACTTTCAGTTTCAGTTTATTCATAAAGCACATTTAAAAAACGGTCTCTGGCCGACCAAAGTGCTGTACAGAAACTAATGTAATTTAGTGACATAAATAATGACAAGCAGTTCAGAGCAGAATAATCATTATAAGCTAAAAGCGACCGGAAATAGATGGGTTTTAAGACAAGACTTGAACTCAGACAGAGAGGAAGTTGATCTAATATAAAGTGGGAGCTTGTTCCACAGTGTTGGACCAAACACTTCAAATGCTCGTCTCCCCGTGATTTTAGCCGGGTTTTAGTTTATCTGAAGAAGTTGTTTCGTTTCAGATCTAAGACTTCTAGTGGGAGAATAGAAATGAAGTAAATCAGATAGATAAGAAAGTGCTAAATCATTTAAAGATTTATACACCAGTATTAAAATTTTATATTCAATTTTAACTATGGTGAAAATCTTATCACTTTACAATAAGGTGCCCATTAGTTAATGCATTAACTATCATTTATATTTATAAATTTTTTATGAAATATTGCAGTATTTATTATAAATGATTTATCTGTGCACATCATTATTGTGTTAAATTGATGTTCCTGGTAATGATGAATCAGAATAAGTTCCTCTTGCAGCATCTCTTCTCTTCTCTGATGATGTGGGCGGGGCTATAACCTGTCACTCACATGAGATCAGCCAATAGCAAACCACAACCATCCAATCAATTCCCCACAGACACAATCAAGCCCCGCCCACATGTGTTCTTGTTCCAGAAGCGTTTCACTCGGATATACGACACAATAGAGGAGAAAAGACCAGCGTAACTTCACTCTCATGCTGATTTTACCATTATCCTGCAACACACAGTCTCAGAACGGTTTTACAGCAAACACAAACACTGACCTGATTGACTATCTGAGGGTCTTCATCTTTAAAGGTGAGGAGGGTGAGGTCACAGGAGCGGGTCAAAGGTCGATGCATATGCCACGGTTCTCCATCCACCAGAGCCAGAACCGAACTCTTCACGTGCCACTCCGTCAGATCTGACAAACAGGAGAGATTAAAAACACCTTCATTTCTTTCTGCTACGGGACGCTTGGATCGGTTTATTTGAGTCACACACTGAAAGGAATCGTTAAAAACGGACAATGTTTTCACAAATCACTGATTATTTACTACAGAGTGAATGCCATGAGGTTTCAGGTTTGTAAGGACAGGGGACTTTTGAAAGAAAAAAGGCACAAAATCGCAATATGTGTTATTTAGCATATTGCAAAATGTTTAAAATTGCAATAATACTGGAGACGCTGGTGATTCCCGCTAGAGATCGACCGATAATCGTTTTCCCGATATTTAAGCAACCAAATAATATTGGTTTAAAATTGCCATAATATTCAAGACACTGGTGATTCCCACTAGAGATCGACCGATAATCGGTTCACCAACATTTTCCCGATATTTAAGCATTTTCCCATAATCGGGTATCGATTTTTAATATCGGATTCACTGATAAATGGCGCCATCTTTTGTGCGTTTTGAGAATTGCGCCCACGATCACCATTAAAGCGCTGCGTCTGAGAGGCGAGTCGACAGCGGTGTTCAAAGGTAAAATATCTTGCCCTACTTAATTAATAAACTTTATTTAACATAACAGCCGTTAATGCACAAATGAAATATGCAATGCTGCTGTTATAATTATCAAAAACAGAAATAAAACAATAAATAAATATCGCTTCTGTATATCGGTTATCGGGCACATAAATGCAAATATATATCAGGCAAATAATGCAAATAATTGTTATCGGTTATAAAATATCAATATGGGTCGATCTCCTGACACACTCACAGCGTGTTATAATTATCAAAAACAGAAATAAAACAATAAATAAATATTGGTTATTGGGCACATAAACATCCATATAATTGTTATCGGTTATAAAACATCAATATGGTTCGATCTCCTGACACACAGTGTGTTATGATTTCAAAAACAGAAATAAAACAAATAAATATCGGTTATCGGGCCAATAAACATGCAAATAATTGTTATCGGTTATAAAACATCAATATGGGTCGATCTCATGACACTCACAGCGTGTTATAATTATCAAAAACAGAAATAAAACAATAAATATCGGTTATTGGGCACATAAACATGCAAATAATTGTTATCGGTTATAAAAAATCAATATGGGTCGTTCTCATGACACTCACAGTGTGTTATAATTATCAAAAATAGAAATAAAAAAATAAATAAATATCGGTTATTGGGCACATAAACATCCATATAATTGTTATCGGTAATAAAACAACCGATAACAGAAATAAAACAATAAATAAATATCGGTTATTGGGCAAATAAACATCCATATAATTGTTATCGGTTATAAAACATCAATATGGGTCGATCTCCTGACACACAGCGGATTATAATTTCAAAAACAGAAATAAAACAATAAATAAATATCGGTTATCTGGCCCATAAGCATGCATATGACTGTTATCGGTTCTGCAGGATCGGTGTGTGTGGATGTCCAGCGCGTCAGACACTCACGGCGTGTGCAGCTGTGTGGCGTGGACTGGCCCCGGTTCATGACGAGTAGCGCCCCCTGTAGGCCGGGCCCTCGCAGGCTCACCTCGATCTTCTCAGTGCGCGGATACAGAGAGCGCTGGCGATTCTGCTCCTCCGAGAACTGAGCGCTGCGACGACTGCGCAGATCAGCAGACGAGAGACGCGCAGACGCTGCGCTCGACGCCAGGCCTGCAACACAACATTACACTGAACTATCATCACTGTAAAACTGCTTTGAAACAATCCATACTGTTAAAAGCTCTTTATAAATGAAGGTGACTTAACTTTATATATATATATATATATAGAGAGAGAGAGAGAGAGAGAGAGAGAGAACAATAAAGTAATATATACATAAAGACTAGCAGCAGAGGGAGATTATTCTGATTACAAAGTGAATATATATACAGCTATTACTAAATAAATTATATATATATATATATATATATATATACACACACACACATTATTGTAAGTAATGTAATAAAATGTTATACTAAATTATACACAATATTTCGGTAACACTTTACAATAGGTTCATCATTAGTTAACTACCTTGGTTAACATGGACTAAGAATGAACAATACTTCTACAGCATTTACTAATCTCAGTTAATATTCATTTCAACATTAATACATTATTAAAAATTAAAGGTTGTATTTGTTAACATTAGTTAATGCACTATGAACTAACATGAACAAACAATGAACAGCTGTATTTTTACTAACTAACATTAACAAAGTTAATAACAAATGTTTTGTTTATTGTTAGTTCATGTTAGTTAATACGTTAACTAATGAACCTTATTGTAAAGTGTTTCCAGATTTTCAATCTCGTAATAAATATTCATTGAAATTAGTAGTCAAAAATTAGATACTCTGTTAAATGAGAAGTTAGTGACAGTTAGTTGTAGTTTTATTTGACATCATCATCATCAGTGAAGGTCAGTAGTTTGATCATCTGTGTTTTATCACGATCGACTTACGGCGCTGAAGAATCTGACAGACTGTTCGAGAAGCCATGAGCGGTCTCACGAAGACTTCCTTCGCAATATAAACTGACAAAATATAAACTATACAGAAATAATTTCAATACACCTAATAACTGACTAAAACCAGCGACATGCTTGTACAGTTTCCGGCTGGAGGTGCAGCGATAATAACAGTCCGTGCGAACCGAAGAACCCGGCGTTTAAGGTTCCGCTTTGAGTGACTGATGTCAACAAGCTCTATAATAGTTACAGTCGTGTTTAATTATAGTTTTCAATTACAATGTATCATTAAGTATTATCAAAGGAACTATATACTTATATGTAGAATATAATATATTATATAATATACCATTAATTTATTTCAGAAATAATTGCAGCTTTATGTAGGCTAGTTTTTGCCTTCTGAATAACATTAAACCTTGTTTATAGAAATATAATTTTAAATCTAGACAGTTTTGTAGTCCTAAAACTCCCTCAGAGATTTCCTATGAGTAATTTATGAATTGTTAAACACATTTTTAAACACAAAAACAATAAATCCAAGCAGCATACACTGGAAAAATATATATAATATAGGCTATATTTAAAAATAAATAAATAAAAGCAATATAATTTCTTATAAGTAGGCTATTAAATATCAAAATATATAAAAGCAAATTATAACAAATTGTATTAAATTCAAAGGGTATTTAAATATTGTAATAGATAGGCTATTGCAACAAAGTTGCATTTCCAGCCAACAGGGGACGTTCTCTCAACGTTATGAAGCGTTCTTTCAGTAACGCTAATAGAACGTTCGTTCAAAGTTATCTGGTCTTTAAAAAAATTCTCAAAACGTTACTTATAGCCTACATCGTTCATGGAACTTTTCGTCAAGCGTTTTTTAAATGTTACTGCTTGTTTCAGAACGTTCAGAGAACATTCAAAAGTAACGTTCCCATAATGTTTGCAGATGATAAATCGGAATGTTTCCTTAATGGACGCTTTGAACGTTCAGAGAACATTAAGAAATAACGTTTTCACAACGTTGCAACAGGAACGTGCCGGGGGGGGGGGGGGGGGGGGGGGTTATCAAAATATTATTTTCAAAATTAATCAAAAGTGCCCTTCTCAAACAAATATCAATGATAATATTGTGCTAAATAAAACAAAATCCATTTGATTATAATTAACATGTAAATTTAGGCTACTTTAGTTTTACTAAAGTAGCTACTTTAGGTTAGTTTTTTACACATTGTCGTTTATTTTTACGTTTCTATCGCCCGTTTCACACATACTCCGTTTGCAGTGCGTATGCGGTGCGTATTTTTTTCCGTACCCATGTTAACAGGTTAGAGCGTTCACACTGCACGCGGATGCGGTCCGGCGATGCGTTCCATGTGCGGTGCGTATACAGCAGTGCACAGATCCGTTTCTCAATATGCGTTCTTGTCTGTACTTGTGTTCTTGTGGACTTGTGAAACGTCATCAGTCGCTGCCCAAGTACTGTTCCAATTCAAAGTTCACATCTAGCCAAGTCCAGTTCAAATCCCCGGATGTGTTCTTGATCCGCCCCGTTTACCGAGGATGCATCGAGAGGTGACTTGTGCGGACTTGAGACAGCCAGGTATCCCAGAATGCATCTCGCACCAACCAGCAAGCGTCAATAGCAGAGGAGAAAACCCGCGTAATATCAAAATACTACTGTTATTGTGTCATGAAATTTAATTTTAAGAGTGTTTCAGGCGAGAATGTGGTTGTTTAAAGCTCAAATCTGTGGTTTATTTATAAAGATAGCGCCTATTTGAAAATGTATCTGACGTTTTCGGAGTTGTGACATCCAGGCGATCACCGCGGTGTTCAACGCTCATCAACCCCGACTGGAACAGCTTTTCCTCGGCTAGTGCTTCTGACGTTTGCCGCTGGCTCTGATGTCTCTAGTCTAGTGGATAAACTTGACGTATAATTCGTCTTGTGTATAAGTCGATCTTTGGTCTCATTAAACTATTGTTTGTTCCATGGCAAAAAAATCCTTTTTGGCTGAGGCAAAGTGAAGTTTCATAACTTTATATTTAGGCTATTTAACTTTAACTTTGTAGCCTATTAGAGAGCTTAATTATGTTTGAATTGTTTGCCTTATTATCATTGTAGATATTATTGATCATTAAAACTGACATTTAACAAAAAGAGACATAGGCTACTTTAATATATATATTTTTTATATTTTAACATTCTCTTCACTATATGTACAATAAAATAAAATGACAAAACCCTGTCTCTGTTTGTTAAATGTCAATAAAAATCAATAATGTTTCATATTTTTAAAATGAAAACAAAAGATCATGTTCATGTTGTTATAAATATATGCAGTGAAGATAATGTACGCGTTGCCTGAACCACATGGCCATTAGGCTACTATGTTTAAGATTTTTAAATGAAAAGAGGCAGAGTGGTGTTTTATAACATATTTCGTTTTATTGTTGACGAAAAGAGGCAGAGTTGTAGCATATTTAGTTTTATTGTTGCCTAAAATATACATAAAGAGATAACCGGAGTAGCCAGAGCGTGCTGAGTGACGCGATCAAGAACGCACTGTTCCATTTGCAGAATAACCGGACTCGCGTCCTCTCGTCCTCGGGAGTTCGTTCTCCTAAGTCGAACTTGGCAAGTCCGAACTACCAAGGACGCAAGTCCGAAGTTTGCGAACTTGGTATTGAGAAACGTCTATTTCTGCTGTGCTGCACCGCACTCAATTAAAGTGGCAGCGCATTGTTCACATTAAAATAGACATAGATTGACAAGAAACTGTAATAATTTCATCATATACGCATAATTACAGTTAATGTGTTCTGCAGTTACTAAATTACAGGGTCAAGAAAACAAAAAAGTATGATTATAGTCTCAAAAGTTGCAAAATGCCATCATATATGATTTTTTCCCCTCAAAAAACACATGATATATTTTGGGGAGGGATCGGGGGAAACTACATGTAAAACAAAGCATCATGATTAAAATTCATTTTCATACTGTTTCAATGTCTTTAAACAATGTCAAATTTAACGTTTGGATTTAAAATCAAAATTACTTAGCCATTTTTGATTTTGTGGCACACAGAAACTGCGGATCAGTAGCGCACTGCAAACGCAGCATATGTGAAAGCCCTATAGCGCGCGCTGCTCCTGTAGCAACACGCACCGCATACACACTGCACACGGAGTATGAGTGAAACGGCGTGAGGTGTCGTTGCCATAACGCGTTGCTATAGGTTGCGTCACTTGCGTGTGACTGTCTTGCTTCGGACTCGACTGAAGGTGTTTAATGTTCTTAATGTTTATGTAATGTAACCCTCTGTATTGTTTGTTTATTATTGTCCTTATTTGTATTTGTATTTGTTATTACTGCATAATAAAAAAAAATAATAATAAAAAAAACTCGACTGAAGAGGTCAGTGACGTCAGTCTCCCTTCGAGGGTCGAGACTCGAAAATCCCGAGGTGTTGTGTGCAGGGTTAAAGTGGCCGGAACGGTCCGGAACTGCGTTCCGGCACCTCAGATAAATTATTAAATAAATAGATTCATTAATCTCAACGAATCTCGCTGGTCCGAGATGGACCGACTGGCCGACCAACCTCCCTTCCTCCCCGCTGAACGCGAGCGATTATAAATGCGTGAAATGCACTCACGGTGGTTGAGCGCGGTAAAGTTAGTTTAATGTTCGATATTTCGCCGGACATTGTTTTCCCTTGCCACTGTTCTATAGGTCGGCAGTCTTACAAAGATATCAATAGCAGGATTAGTTTTAACATTATGTAACCATTATCGACATTAAATATTCGTTCAAAATCACCGTGCATTAATGCTGCATATTTATACCTGAGAATGCTTTGACGCGTTTCCACAGCGCATGCCTAAGGGAACATCTGCCAATTCCTCTAACTGCGTTAAACGTAGCCTATAATTTGTATTATTTAAAATTACTTTTCAAATTCCAAAGCTTGTAGAAGGTTCCTATTGGCAATGCTGATCTGGAAGCCTTGAGTAAATTAACTTATCTAAGAAAATGATTCATAAAACTCATCATGTTTACTTTCTTCACTGACAGACGAAAATGAAAAGACTATCAGTCAAAGTTCAGCTTTAGGAGGGGAAGAAATACGGCAGGATAAGGAGACTGAGAGAAAAAGAAAGATTAAGATGAGAGAGAAGGAATTGACAAATAATCTAATGCACACTGACATGGTTTTAAAGCTATTTATTATCCATTTTTTTGGCCTTCAAAAGTCTTAAATTGCACATATGTAGGTCAGAGAAATCAAAATTTTCTCGGGGGAGCCCCCGAACCCCCCTAACTACCCCACATTTAAATGCACATGGCTGTGGGGGGTAATGTGGGCTCACTGGGCTGATGTGGCTACAGTGCCAGGGCTCAATTTTTGGCCCAGTGTTCAGCAATTTTAACATAGTATCGTCATCATATCAGTGTTGATGGACCAAAATAAAACCATTACAATATCAAGTAAATAAGTATTGTGATATGTGGTGCCACAGTGACACTCCTGTCCCAAAAAGTATTGCTATACCACGATACTCAATATGTTGTCCCACGGTGAGTCATTTTTCCCTGTTGCACCTACACAAAATTTGAGGGTTCCCCCACCTACCAAATCCCACTTTAACCACTGAGTGAGTGTGTGTGTGTGTGTGTGTGTGTGTGTCTGTGGACGGCAGGCGCAACTGTAGCGAAGGTTATGCGTTTTAAAATGAAAATTCACTGGTGTAAAACATATTCCACAGACTGCTCGGGAACCGTAGCCAGGTTAAACCAGACCCTTCTCAGTCGTAACTGAGTTAGAGTCTGGGGAAGGTTCATTCACAGCTCATTTCCAAAAGGACGTCACCAACGGACGTCGCTCAAATGCCTCTGTGCGCAATTGGATAGACCTAAAACAAATCAGATCGATCGTCATCTTGTAAAGCCCGCCTCAACGCTTGTGATTGGTGCCTCGATTTGGAAAGATTGGAAATGAGTTTGAATGGGCTCTTCGCCAGACTAACTTGCAGAGCAAATCTGAATTTGCCGGAAGTTCGTCTGGGTTTTCCCCATAGACTGTAAAAAAAGATGGACGACGCCCCTTCGTTCTCTTCCATTGGCGAGAAGTGAAGCCGCCATTGTCCCGATATGGCGCTGACATCTTGGGACTTGAGTCTGCGCAGTTGTGATTTCGGGACCAGACATGCGCAGTAGTGAGCAGGAAGTAAAGCCGCGAAATCAACGTCCCGCTCTGGTCCCGCCCTCACTCTCGCTGAATCAATCGTAAGCACGCGCCTCTGCTGCAAAACAACCCATTATGTCGGTGTGAAATAATTAATTATAGAAATTTAGATATTAAATTTAAAGCCCCAATCTCCTCAGTCCTCCCAAGATCCCGAAAAAAAAGTCTGTTGTTGCTTCAGTGACTACTTTGCTCAGAGAACCTGTCAATCACAGCTGTCAATCATGTACGCCACAGCGCCGTTTTTATAGCATCAAAAAACTAACTAAAAACAAACTTATTTTAAAAACAAACACTTGAAATTACATCAGCGTGATGAAAACTACAGTAAATGACAGAAACTATCTTTGGAAAAAAGATATGTGAAGTGTAATTTAATTGTTTAGTTGGTCTCACGTCCCATTGAATAACACGGGGAGGCGGGGTTTATGAGCTATACTAGGACCGGCCACCGGGGGGCAATCGAGACGCTTTGGCTTCACTTTTCAGGGCTTGTGCGGCACGCTTGGTTTTCCCTTTTACTGTCTATGGGTTTTCCCAGGCTACGGGAACCGATCCTCTCGACCCAAATATGGTTCTTTTAAGGCGGGCGTACACGGTGCGACTTTTTGCTGTTTTACGAGCTCGCAGATGATTTTTTTCACTCGGGAGAATTCGCGTGTAAATCGGTTATGCTCGCATGTCGCGGCTCGTATCGTGTGCGAGGAAGATACGAGCCGAGCCGAGCACCTCGCGACCTCCCGATAATTTTTAAGCATGTCGAAAAAGTTCGGGAGCTGTCGGCTTGCATTCGTGAGGTGTGTGCGGTTGAATGGGCCGATTTGTCGATCTATCTAAATTTGACCAATCAGGAGCAGAGGAAATCCACAGAAGAAAGACAAAAATGGTGTGGACTACTAGAAACACTGCTTCAATTAATGTTTTTATGATGACTTTGTGAAAGGTTAACTAAACAGCATCTGGCGTGTTCCTGCTGGCCAGTATTTGGCATATTTCATTCTGTAACATACAGATCTGTATTATGCTATTGTTTTTGATAGTGTTATACATTTCTTACAGATTCTTACACGTCACGATGATCATTACGTTTGTATCTTCCTAAAAGCAATTACAGTTTGTCTACAGCCTAAGATTTTTTTTATTTATTAATGCCGACAGAACAATGTTGCCAGATATTGCTACGAAAAACAAGCAAAAACTAACAAAAACAAAGAAATTATATAAAAATCCGAAATAAGTTCAAAGCTTGTGTTTTGGAAATAAGATTAATATATCACGAACCACTTTAATAACTTCCTAAAGTGTGACATTAATCCAAAAAACAAGTCCAGAATACTACTGTCACCTTTCCATTATGTGGATCTGGCAACACGGGATCTGGCACTCGCGCCCCGGTAGATCCGCCCCTGCCAAGGGTGACCGGACGTCCGTTTCCCGGTGCTGAAAACGAGCCTATAGGCTATGTAGCAAAATAATCACGGCTTGTATCAATATTTTATATGCAGTTATGAGAGAGTTTTTGTCGCGGAACTTCGTGCGATTTCTTCGGAATTCAGCAGGTCGTAAAATCGTGTCATATATCACTGCCTCCGTACGATTTTCGGATAAACTCACTTGTAAAGTGTGCGTGGACATACGATCTTCCGACCGTCAGAATTAGCACCGTGTACGCCCGCCTTTAGTGAGTAGGCCTATATGGCTCGACGGCAATTTTTTAACTTTTTTTTTTTTATATAATAAAAGATAGTGTGTCAATTCAATTAAAAATCAACATATCACATATTTTAAAATATTACATAATTCACTGAAGCCGGTTTGTCATGTATAATACACCGACCAATCGTCATCTGGCACAACAAGTTCAAATTTCATTGGACAATGTGAAGTGGAGCGGTAATTTTCCGGTCATTCATAAATCGTTTGAAAATTACATTTATGAAGCGATCTGAATCTGCATCGTTGAAACAGTGGATGCTAATTGACTACAAAGCACTGCACAAAACCAGCACCAAAAGTAGAGTTAATGGAAAGTAGTAAAAATTACTACAATTTAAAAAAATATTACAATTTAAAATAATAGTTTTCTATTTTAATATACTTTTAAAATATATATAATTTATTTCTGTGATGCAAAGCTGGATTTTCAACAGCCATAACTCCAGTCTTTCACATGATTCTTCAGAAATCATTCTAATATGCTGCACTGTAAAAAAAAAAAATCCTAATTTTACAGAAAATAACTGTGATTTTTTGACGATCATTTTCTTTAATTTTAAATTGTACTCAAAACACTGTAAAATTACAAATAATATCTGTAAAATAAAAATTCAGCTGTTATTTTAGGTATTGTGACATTAATGACAAATTCCAGTAATTCACATTTTTATACAGAAAATGTATTGTATTTTTCATACAGTATTTTTTCTGTTTTCTTAAATTACATAAAAATGTATGTAAAATTACAAATATAATCTGTAATTAAACAGTAACAAAACAGTTAATAAAACGGTTAAATGACTGGCAGCCCCCCAAAAAACTGTAACATTAAAGTAATACATCCTAAATTAAATAAACTGAAAAACACTGTTATTTTACAGGTATTTCCTGCATTATTATGATAAAATACCTTCATTTTAAAAAAATCATAAAAAAGGGTCAAATGACTGGCAGCTACGGCTGCCAAACAAAAAACATAAAATTAAAGTAAAATATGCTAATTTAAATTAGATGTCACCATGATTGTGATCAGTGTTTGATTTAGTTGGGCTCACGAGTTTTAACATTAGTTTTTCTCTGACTGCTTTAACTGTGTTTTTGATACACATTTGTTATGGCAATAAATGTAGGAGAAAATATCAGATGATTATTGGTCATTTATTGATGAGTTATAGTCATCATATGGTGACCTGATTCACTGATATGACAGTCAATTCTTTGAATATATTAGCTGAGAATACATTATATATAGATGGACTTTTGTTTTATACAAAGTCTATGATTAATGTCATAATTTTTCACATGACCTTTGAAATATTGTGGCATCAGTATTATAACAATCTGAAATTTAAAAAATATTTATTATAAAAAAAAAATTTTGAGCTGGTTTATTTTTTTTAGGAGTATAGAGACATCAAGAATCAACATATGAATCTCAACAATGGTGACAATCAACAAAGCCTTTTTGTGACTTTATAGTAGTTCAGAGTTGATCAGAATTTTTTTTCATTGTCACCATTGTTGAGATTCATACGCTGATTCTTGATGTCTGTATGATCCTGTCAAAACATTCTCTGCATAATGACTTCACAAAATCTGAGTATTGCAGCACTGCAGGATCTTCTATAGCAGTATTGGCATGCAAAATTAACAACTAATAATTAACGATTTATTCAGATATTACACTTCAGGTGGTATCAATAAAGCAGGCAACTACATGATGACTATTATCACTAATAAGTGACCAAAATCTTCTGATATGAGTTTCTCTTGGATTCCTACAATAACAAATATGTATCAGAGACACACAGTTAAAGCAGCCAGAGAAAAAATAATATTATAAATTCAAGGGTCAAGAGCCCAACTAAAGCGAACACTGATCTCCATCATGGTGACTTTATTATTTTCAATAAAACATCTCCTTCTAAACCTCTGTTAATTCTCAATAAGAATGTTAGTATGAAAGAAATAAAGTCTGGATTGTAATAAGTGAGGATGCAGAGATCTTGAGAGATCTGTTAGTGTTTAATGTTCTGTTGGGATGTAAAGTGTTTCTGTATTGTCTGTTTTGTGTGTCACCATTGTGTGAGCAGAGAAACATATTGTAACGGTTTTAAACACACACACGGTTTAAAAGTTTCCACACGTGCAATATGACAAAACTTACTAGTTGCCATATCAAGACTATATAGAGAAACAATTACGCCAAAATCCAGAAATCTTTGGAAGATATCTTTGAACATTACTTTAACCATAGCAAAAGTAAATGTCTTACGTACGTCAATTTTTCATGTTTTTCTTTTTTGTTGTTGTTTATTTAAAATGAGACAAATCTGATATTATTTTAATCTTATATCTGTTATTTAACTGTTGAGATAGTTATTTAATGCTGATCTAACCAGCAAAAGACACTCGCTGGGTTTAAATCCCAGCTCTTACAATGACCCCCTATTAGAACTATTCTATTCTATTCTATTCTATATGAATTCTATTGAGAAACCTTGAGAAAAAGGTGAATAAAGACTGAGAGTCAATGTTCAGAAATTATTAGTTATTATGTTTTGAACTATATGCTGTATAGCTGTGTTTTGTGTTTTTTTGTCAAACTCAAAAAATTATTTATTTTTAATTATTAAAAAATGCCAAAATGTCACATTTCACTTCCATTCTTTCGGGGTAAATCAAGAAAAAAGTATACACTGTATTAATAAAACAAAACCACATAGTTGTACTAGACATGTGTGACATTAATGTGGGGAAAAATAAATACTCAGAACCCTAAGTTTACACAAACTGAGAAAGTTTTTCCCGCTTTCCCTGTGTGTGTGTGTGTGTGTGTGTGTGTGTGTGTGTGTGTGTGTGTGTGTGTGTGTGTGTGTGTGTGTGTGTGTGTGTGTTAGCTGTGCAAGGACTGCAATGATTGTTTTATTCGTGAAGCATGTAAACTCAGTTACAGTCTTTATACACAGTGAAAATGATTTTTCAAAGTCGTAAATAACAGATTATTGATTTATAAGATTCAATCTTTCCACTTCAAATTTTCATATTTAATTCATCGTGTTACTTGCTGTTTCTTTGTAATTATTTGTGACACTTACTAGCAATTTCTGAGTGAAAATTGTAAAAGTGTAGAAAACCTTTTTCAACATTGACATTTGAGGTCATTAAACTAAAATCATTAGACAATTCGATTTTTACTAACTTTAACAATGATGTAAAAGTAAATGCATTAACTAATGAGACAATCTTGTGAAGTGATGCAATCAGTTATTATGGTAAATGTTTGTCATTTATAAGATGCATTGGGAGTTTCCCTCGGATGAGGTTTGGTTTCTTTAACGATCTCAACGGGGTCTTATAATAAATCACTTTATGAATCATATGAACCCACAACTTTCATTCATCATTCATTCAATCAGGGCTGGACTCGAACTATCGCGACCGCAACTGATATATGGGTTTGACAAACTAGATTTTAACACTTCATTAACATGAACTAAGAATGAACAATACTTTTTTAATCTTAGTTAATATTCATTTCAACATTTACTAATACATTATTAAAATGACAGGTTGTATTTGTTAACATTAGTTAATGCACTGTGAACTAACATTAACAAAGATTAATAAATACTGTAATGTATTGCTCGTCGTTAGTTCATGTTAGTTAATAACTAATGAACATTATTGTAAAGTGTTACCTTTAAATGCACATATGACTTTTCTTCTGTATGATGAAGACGTGATGAGGTTATATGAGTATTAATAGTAGTAAATATGTTCATTCACACACAAAAAAGATCAACTTCATTCATTCATATGCATAAAAACTCTGACTCAACTCATCAAACAAAGGAAACGAAAGTTAATGCAAAGGACAAAAAGGTTTCCAGTTTCTTTTTATTTGCTTTCACTACATACAGAAGATGCAAGAATGATTTGACTAGATAGCGAAAACTTGAACTTTAATCGAGAATGTGCAACAAAACCGCATTTTTACTTTACCCTGTTTTTCTGATCCTCCGGTTTGTATGTTTGTGTGTTTGTTCATCAGCGCAGGAATAATGCTAACAGCATAGGTGTTCAGGAACACAAAACCCCTATCACGATTAGCATTAACCCCGAACTGAGACTCTGAGACACAGCGACGATCCGGACCAGAACCTGTAGAGGAGAAAACAACTATCAGGAGGACCATAAATCACATTAATAGACCATAAATCACATTAATAGACCATACATCACATTAATAGACCATAAATCACATTAATAGACCATACATCACATTAATAGACTGATGCATTTCTGAAAACACGGATGCATCAGATATTATAGTGCAAATCGATGCTTTAGCTTATGCCAATAAATATCTCCTCATGATTTTATCTAATGCAATGCGGGAAAAAACTCGTGTGGTTTAGTTAATCTTCTCCAATGCCCACACATCCAGAAACTATCAGATCTGTGACCTTTAAGTGCGAATGGTAATTCTGAGTCACGACTATTTCTCTTAACGTTAGTCTGAAACATCACTGTCTCTTTAAGTGTTTAAAGCCCCTGAAGTAAAGGAAGGAAGAGTTGAAGCGTGTGGTTTTCCTCAGAGTTGTGAAACATATTTTACCTGTTTGATTTCCAGCGGTCGTTGAGTTGATATATTCCTCCGTTAGAGCCGCAGATCCTCTGTTTTCTCTCTCTTCTTTTGCACGTGTGTTTGAGATATTCCATTGACTTCAAGAGACGAGAGCTTTCTCTCTCTCTCTCTGTCTCCCTTCTTTCTCTTTCTCTCGGCGAGGTTTATATACATTAGTGAGTCTGTGACTCATACAAAATCCCCACAACGGAAATTTACAAGGGGAAAACATTTGATCAATCTATCTATGCAAATGAAAAGACATTTAGGTGGATTAAAATCAATATTTCACTATTATAAAGCCATATCTAGGAAATCAAAAGTGTGAGTAAAACCATAAAACTATGAGTATATGGGATTTTCTATAGGGAGTTATTCTTGTTGATATTCCTTCACAAACAACAGAGAATAATCAATAAGTTGTGCATGATAATAACATTTAGCATATTTCAGATGATGATGATCATTCATATCAACCTAAAAGACACAAGACACTTTTATTTATGATCAATAGTTCACGTATTAAGACGTATCTAATCAAAAGTGTGGGTATTAGTAAAACTAGGGATTTTCTGATTAAGTTCTTATTGATATTCCTTCACAAACAATGAAGAATAATCAATAAGTTGTGCATGATAATAACATTCAGCATAGAGTTTCAGATGATGATGATGATGATGATGATCATATCAACCTGAAAGACACAAGAAACATCTTAGATTAAGGATTTAGTGTTTTATATTTATTTGTTTATTGCCTCATTAAGTCGTGACACAAAACTGGTCCATTTTTTCTTTATAACGTCTGCATATTTTATATATTTCACACACCTGATCAATAATCGTTGATGATGATGATGAAGATGATGAAGATTATTTCAGTTAACATGAGTCAGTCAGGGATTTTGTGAGCCACAACATTCACTATGACTCTCAGCTCTCACACCATTTCACATATCCTCAGATGACCTGCTTTTAGTTAAACTGTTTAAATATGTATATTTTAGGATTCCAGATAACAGGAATATTCTCTCAGAGTTATGAACAAACGTTCTCCCACTGACATTAATAAAGTGTTCGTTCAAAGTTATCTGGTCTTTAATAATGTTCTCAAAACTTTAGCACAAAAATAATATTTATACATCGTTTATGGAACTTTTTTTCTGAAACGTTATTCAAATGTTATAACTACACTGAAAAAACAATAAGGTTCATTTGTTAACATTAGTTAATATATTAATGCTAATAATGAGCAATACATTTGTTACAGTATTTATTAATCTTTGTTAATGTTAGTTCATATTGTTTGATCATGTTAGTTCACAGTGCATTAACTAATGTTAACAAATACAACTTTTGATTTTAATAATGTATTAGTTTATGTTGAAACTGAACTAAGATTAATAAATGCTGTATAGAAGTATTGATCATTCTTAGTTCATGTTAACTATTGAACCTTATTGTAAAGTGTTACCAGTAAAATTTACTTAATTTCTCTTTTGCAATTTTTTGCAAGCAGAAGTAAATTTCACATATGGAATTAAGAAACTCTACTTAACTAAGTTAGGCCTAAGTAAAATTAACCAGTTTGGCAAATTTGGCCAGTAAAAAGTTCAGTAATTTCTACTCAGTTGAAGTTTCCTTTGCAGTATTTTTAAACCAATCAAAATAACACAAAATTAAACCATGCTTTTAAAGTGTATTATTTACTTTGAAACATCTAAGTAAATAATACATAATAAAAATAATGCAGCATCTAAACACAGAGACCTCAATATTTGGTACACAAATTAGGAATGACGGCCACATTGGATGGATAATTTTTTAGTATAAATGTGTAATTTTGAGTAGAAAATGAACTCCAGTTGTCACAAAATGTCAAGTTACTAAACCTTACAACAAAAGCTATGATAAAACAGTGTAAATACAGCTGGGAAAATCAGCCTTATTAATTATTCATGCCCCAGTGCATGATGGGAACACCAGTATCAGAAAAGTTGAGTAGTTTTACTTAATTTTATAACGTTATTTACGCTTTAATTTCTACAAGCTTGAATTGAGTATTCTTGATATAGAATTTAATTCTTGCCTGAACTAACTTTTAGATGTAGAAATTACAGTGGGTTTTTCTGTAGTATATTATATTAACTCCACCACAGAATAACCTTCATCTCGTTTCAGAATATTCGTAGCAACTCATTATGTAACAAATGCTGATTATCACGGGTGAGGTGGTTGAGATAAAGCGTACGACGAAAGAGATTCGATAAAGACTTTCATTTAAAAATTCAGAAACAGAGCGCTTAAATACACAGAGAACAGAGCAGGGAAACAAGACACAGGTGCGGCAAATTAACTCAATGACAGTAACCATAGAAACCAACAAGAACCAAATTAACTAATTAACTAATAACTAAACGAGTGGCAAGAAACCGAACAATGAACAGAGGAAGAGCATGCAGGCGAGGGCCAGAGAGGATCATGGGAAATGTAGTGACCGTGACACACATAATATAATAAGTAGTTCTATAATATAAGTGGATTTGTAATAAAATGTTCATAATGTAATAATATTAATAATTTCAATAAACAAAAAACATTGGTATTTCTTCACAGTACATTTTAAAAACCTATCCAGTCCAATCCACCAGATTACTGATACAACAGCTATTGTTATTATTATACTATTACTTATGATCCTTCAGAAATCATTCTAATATGCTGATTTATTATCAATGTTGAAAACTGTTGTGCTGCTTCATTTGTTTTGAACCTGTGATCATTTTTTCAGGATGAATAAAAAGTTAAAAAGAATAGCATTTATTTAAAATAAGAAATCTTTTCTAACAATATAAACTACAGTTTGGGGTCAGTCATTTTTTTAAAGAAATTAATATCTTCAGCAAGGATGTGTTAAATTGACAAAAAGTGATAGTAAAAGATTTCGATTTTAAATAAATGCTGTCCTTTTTAACTTTTTATTCATCAATGAATCCTGAAAAAATGATCACAGGTTAATTTTTATTTATTTTTTAAATGAAGCAGCACAACTGTTTTCAACACTGATAATAATCATAAATGTTTCTTGAGCATCAAATCATCATATTATAATGATTTCTGAAGGATCATGTGACACTGAAGACTGGAGTAATGATGCTGAAAATTCAGCTTTGATCACAGGAATAAATTACATTTTATTATATATTCACATAGAAAACAGCTGATTTACACTGGAATAATATTTCATAATATTCCTGTTATTTTCTGTATTTTTGTTCAAATAAATCCATGTTTAATGACTTCTTTCAAAAACATTAAAAATATAATGTTTCCAAACTTTTGAACGGTACATATTCAGTCTTCCAAACGCACGTGGAAATACGAGTGTGTGATATCTGATGTCTTGGTCTGAAAATCCTCAGGGATTTAGTGAATCATTTGAGTGAACTTTCAGCAAGACAATGTGTGGGAAAATATTCCCAAGTTAAGATGTGCCAAACTGATCAACTCCAATCCAAATAATCAAATCAAAGCCGTGACTAGTATTAGTTCAGTTAGTGATTACAAGGTTTTTTTGTTGTACTATTAAATGTGTCACTTTGGGTTTCAGTAACCGAATAATGTCTTTAGTTCATTAATTTTCATTGATTTCTTTATCTAGAAAAATTTAAAGCATCTCTATAAAGAATCATCACTGTAAACCCTAACGCTCAAAATAATTAATTGGTTTGAGTAGAGCCAACTCATATTAAACAAATTAGTTCAATCAAATTAACTTTTATGAGTATTTAGAACTTTATTCTTTTGAGTTCCAAAAAAACGGAAACATTTTAAGAACTGTTGTTTGAGTTTTATGAACTTGTTACCAATCAATACTGCAGCAGATTAATGGCATATTTCAAGAGAATCGTTCAAATTGGTATACAAGCATGAAATTTGGCACAGATACTCTCTAAGGGTCACTTTTAAGGCATTGGCCACACAAAAATTCAACATGGCGGCCATTTTTTCAAGATGGCCGCCATTTCTCTTGAGTCCTTACATCAATTTTTCAAATGGTGATGCTATCATCAAATTTGGTACAAATATTCTTCAAGGAACATTCTCATGGAAAAAGGTGTATGCCACTCAAAAATTCAAGATGGCGACCATTTTCAAGATGGCCACCATTTCTATCAGAGCTCAATTTAATGTGTTAAGGAAGGTTTTGTTTAATAGAGTGAACGTCATTACACAACTAGGGCACACTGGTGACTTCACTGCTGTGGAACTCAGTGTCAGCTGATCTAGTTTTACTAACACTCGAGTTCTTGACTAGTAGTAATAGTATAGCTAAGTTTAGTGTCCCAAATGCTGTCTAATAACCCCTCATCAATTAGCTAGTAATAGCTGTAGTTAGATAGAATGGACAGGTTGTGCCAGCGCGGGAGTAGCCTAGCTCCGCCCTCCTACGTACTTCTGCTCAATTTTCATTTTCCTTCAGTACTACGTCTGAGATTGCGCTGTAGTCTTTGGTTTTCTCCGGTCAATTTTTTACCGGGCCAATCAGCGAACAGAGGGAGTGGCTGAGAACGATGACGTTGATGTCGTGCGTTATTTTGAGTTGTAGTTCAGTAATGGCATCGGAGAAAGATGCGAGCAAAGCCATTCGGTCCGTTGTGGCAACGCTGTCGAATATCCAGAAGTTAAAGCCGGAGCAAGAACAATCTTTGCTTAGTTTTGTTGGTGGCCATGATGTTGTGGCCCTCCTCCCCACGGGGTTCGACATGACATACGTCACGACCAAACGTGCCCTAAGCATAATTCCTTTATGATGCCCCCCCAATACCAATAACACAATAGCCTACTGTCAAACTTCGTCAGGCGCCGCGCAATCCAACGGACCACTGAGCTTGGGAAGTTGAGTGTGTTTGGGGGGAGGGCGGCGGCGGCACCATCGTTACTTTCTAGAGCAATTAAATACTCTTGTTCTGCCTCTTTTGTTATATACATCCCTAAAAAGTGTCAAAGCGAAGTGATACCAAGCGAAGTATCACTACAATTGTCGACTATGGTTCAACAACACAAAGTTACTTCGTGCCCAGAAGCAACAATCCGATTCTCAATGTAGTGAGACAGATGAAAGGCCAAACAAAGTATTTTTGCTAACATGCATGTGTGCATCAGTGTCCATACTACCGAAATGACGGCCATCTTGGAAAAGGTCTCCATCTTGAATTTTTTTATTTGGCCATCCAATTTTTCCAAAAAGTGGCCTTAACAGAGTATCTGTGGCATATTTTCTGTATCACTATTTGGAAACAGTGGCAATGAACAAAGGACAGGAATGGTAGCCATCTTCAAAAATGTTTTCCATCCTGAATTTTTATTGGCCATTCCTTTTTCTAACAGTGGCCCTTCCTGAGGCTTGTGTACCCCAATGAACCTGAGAGCTATGCCGGCGGGGACTTTATATCCCTGGCAAGTTTAACTAAGCCGACAGGTCAAAGGAGAGGAGGCAGACAAAGCAGACATTATGACTATTTGACAGAAATGGTGGCCATCTTGAAAATGGTCGCCATTTTGAATTTTTGAGTGGCACATAGCTTTTTCCAAAAGAGTGTTCCGTGAAGAGTATTTCTGCCTAATTTTATGCTTGCATCACCATTTGAACAATTGAAATAATTAATATTCGACAGGAACGGTGGCCATCTTTAAAAATGGCGGCCATCTTGGATTTTTGAGAGACAAGCATATTTTTCAATTAACATGTCCTTTAGAGAGTATTTGTATCAAATGTTATGCTTGGATCACTGTTTGAATAATTGATATAATAAGCATTGAATAGCAATGGCGGCCATCTTGAAAAATGGCCGCAATATTGAATTTTTGAGTGGCCAATGCCTTTTTCCAAAATAGTGGCCCTTAGAGAGTATCTGTGCCAAATTTCATGCTTGTATATAATAAGTGAATGATTTTTTTTACTAATCTACTGCATTATATGACAAGATAGCATTTATTGAATAATTAAAGCTTAGTTTCCACTACTTAAAATATTAATGTCGATATTACATGATAATTTTAAGTAATGTGTATTAGCTTACTCAAATATTTAAAGTACAAAATACAAATTTACAAGTTCTGCTTACTTAAATATTAGATTTCTTAACTTAAAAAATTTGATGTAACTCAAACTTTTTGAGTTTTGCCAACTCATTCGGGTTTACAGTGTGTCCGGTTTATGATTTGGTTCTGCTTAGTTTCATTGTTTATTTGTTTGATTTTTCACATGTGCCCATCTAAAAAAATATTAAAAACGTACAATTACAATAATAAAAAACAGAAACTTTATAATTTAGTGCATAAATCTGGGTTAAAGTGATCCAAAATAACAGAGCATGTCATAATCACAATATTTTTTTATGAAACTGTTGTGTTCACAATTTATCTTAATTAGCCTATTAATTAGATTATTTTACATAAATATATTATTACATTTTGCAGAAGTTTCACTCCTGCTTTTTATGCTGGTATTATCTTATGAACTGATTGCATTATTGCTACAGTGTGTTCATAATGTAATACATTTCTCATACATCCTATTACATTATGTGAAATCATTATTACATTACAGGTTAAAGATTTTATTACATTTTGACATAAATTGTTATATTATAAACATTTTATTACAATAATAATGTAATATCTATTACATTATGCTTTGTTATTCCATTATAGAGTCGTAATATCTATTAGTCACGTTTTTCACTCATCAAACTACTGCAAACTTCTGTGATTCAAAGAAATGTTACTTAAATCCAATTATTGCTGTTCTAGTGTTGCACTATTGTAGTCATCAATTCAGAATTTCATATGGCATCATATTTATTTTACTGGAACAATCACTTATTTGTTGAATATGAAAGTTTTTGTGTCTATTTGTTAATGAGGGATTTGTGGACGCATCAATGTTTTTAGATTTGTGGAGTAAAAGTTTTTTATTTTGAAGTAAAAAAGATAAAATTAGACCCTTGGGGTAAGATGAGCCACCCAGAATTGGCCCCAAAAGGTGTTACTATTGTTTTTATTTTTAAATGTAATAATTATTGGAATTGATGGGGTTATTATTCAGTATTTTCATGAATTAGATGTACATTATAGACATCTTTGCTTTCATTAATAACTATAGGTTGGTTGAGTGAAATCATTACATTTGCATGTTGCTATTATGAAATATCTTCAATTAAAATATGGGAATTTAAATGTAAATATTCATATGCCTATATAAGTCACAGAATATTTGTACCTTTCAGATGAATCTCTTTTACTGGGAATCTGCTTTGTCTGTCATCGGTTCTTTAATTATTCAACTAAATTGTAAAAAATCTATTTTAAATAGAATAGTTGATTTAGTATTTACAATAATGACACTTTAAAAAAAATACAATTAATAAGAATTATATCAAAAGTCATTTATACATTCTGTAAAAGTTTACCCCAGTAATGAGTCTATTTGAACAATTTAAAATGTTGTTCTATAACAACTTAATTAGCAATAACACACGACACCCATCTTCCCCTATATTACCCTATATCTATATAGTGCTGTCAAATCGATTATTCACATCTAACATGTTTGATATATATATATATATATACAGTACAAAAGTATACTGGTCAAAAGTTTGGAAACATTAATATTTTTAATGTTTTTGAAAGAAGCCTCTTATGCTCATCAAGCCTGCATTTATTTGATAAAAAAAATACAGAAAAAACTATAATATAATATGTAATATTGTGAGATATTACTAAAATTTTAAATAACGGTTTTCTATTTTAATATACTTTAAACTTTAATTTATTACTGTGATCAAAGCTGAATTTTCAGCATCATTACTCCAGTCTTCAGTGTCACATGATCCTTCAGAAATCAGTATAATATGATGATTTATTATCAATGTTGAAAACTGTTGTGCTTTATATTTTATAACCTGTGATACTTTTTTCAGGATTATTTGATGAATAAAAAGTTAAAAAGAATAAAAAAGAACAGCATTTATTTAAAATAGAAATCTTTTGTCACAATATTACAATATAAAAACCATTCAAAAGTTTGGGGTCAGTAATTATTTTGAAAGAAATTAATAATTTTTTTCGGCAATGATGTGTTAAACTGATAAACAATGAGAGTAACGATTTATATTGTATATTATTACTGTTTTTCCTGTATTTTTTATCAAATAAATGCAGGTTTGATGAGCATAAGAGACTTCTTTGACAAACATTAAAAATTGTAATGTTAAAAACTTTTGACCAGTACTGTATATATTAATTCTTATTTATTTTAATATTAATTGAGCATCAAATTATCATATTATACTGATTTCTGAAGGATCATGTGACACTGAAGACTGGAGTAATGATGCTGAAAATTCAGCTTTGATTACAGGAATAAATTACACTTTACTATATATTCACATAGAAAACAATTATTTTAAATTGTAATAATATTTTTCATCAAATAAATGTAGCCTTGGTGAGCAGAAAAGACTCTTTCAACATTAAAAAACATTAAATCATAATCATTCAGAAATTTTGACCAGTTGTGTATATAAAACCACATTACAAATTTGGAAATGTATTGTTTTTTTTATTTAAATTTTACAATAGTATTTAAGTAAACTGAATCAGACATGAACTTCATAACATTTCTGTGACTAATGAAATGTAACTAAATAAATGTGTAACTGATAATGATTCTTGTGTACAGATGCTCATCATTTCTTTGAATATTTGGATCATTTCGGATCAAGACTGGTTTAGTTTCTGAAGCTCCGGTGCAGAGACACATCCGTGTTTATATCGCAATTCAACCGATCACCAGTTGCTAATATCATTTGCAACAAGAAAAAATGTATTTGTAAATATACAGTCAAACCAAAATATATTCAGACGCCTTCAACATTTCTCACATTATCACAGTTTATTCTAGCCTGGGAAAACCCAGACGAACATCCGGCAAATTTAGATTTGCTCTGCAAGTTAGTCTGGCGAAGAGCCCATTCAAACTCATTTCCAATCTTTCCAAATCGAGGCACCAATCACAAGCGTTGAGGCGGGCTTTACAAGATGACGATCGATCTGATTTGTTTTAGGTCTATCCAATTGCACACAGAGGCATTTGAGCGACGTCCGTTGGTGACGCCCTTTTGGAAATGAGCTGTGAATGAACCTTCCCCAGACTCTAACTCAGTTACGACTGAGAAGGGTCTGGTTTTAACCAGGCTAAGTTTATTCACTATAGTTTAGAAAATGGTTGTAAAATATGACTGTAATAATATATTTCGCTGGTTTTGTCCGTCCTTCTGTTAGACTCTCACACATGAATTATGTTGAATATCTGTCAGCTGTTAAATTTAACTACACAATTAGATAATACCAGTTTAGCTCAACCAATCACCAAGCAATGCTTCATGTTGTTCAGTCTGTGGTGTAAAAAGCTGCATTAGCAATTAAAGAAAAAACACTTCAGCAAAACATGATCAGCTCAAAGTGTCCCAATCATTTTTAGTCCCACATTTTCACTGGTAGTCACTGTATGAAGAATTATTGTCTTTATTATATTATTGTTGAATACTTACATAAATGAACTATAGTGTCCTGCACACACTAGTAAAAAAAAAAAAAATTCAAAAATGATATCTGGTGTCTGAATAATTTTTAGTTTAACTGTAGATATAGAACATATCTGTTCACTTAAAAGTGTATAAATGTCAAGTACTAGATACAAAAAGTTATTTTCAAGGTCACAAAAGTGTGTACAAAAGTGTCTCTCTCTCTCTCTCTCTCTCTCTCTATTTATTTCTAACCCAACAACATCAAGTGTGAGTGTGACTCGTAAGTGTGACTCAAGTGTGTTAGTATGCGAAGCATTGTAAAGAAGACGGGACAGTTGAGCACACTAGGGGAAAATGAGTGGTTTATTGTGGCTGAAGGGAGAAGTAGAGCAGAGAAACAGGGGACGCCCCTAAACGCTGGAAACTCGGCACCTACGCTGCCCGACATAAAAAAAACCTTCAGAGAAAAAAACTTCAGTGAAGATCCTTCCCAAATCTTCTAACAGCGAGTCGAAATCAAGCGTAATGTAAGAATGTAGACTGAGAAACACTATTCTGAGTATTTAAGAAAAACATGCTCTGGTGAGTAATTCTTCACCTCCATCCAGATGTTCACCCATGAGAAGCAAACGATTATGTCACTTCCCTTTTCTGAAGACACTACATAACAGACTCGCTAATAAGCAGTTATTGAGCAGACGTTATTGAGCAGACGTTATTGAGCAGAGAGAGAGAGAGAGAGGGGGGGAGAGAGAGGTGAGAGAGAGAGAGAGAGAGAGAGAGAGAGAGGGGGGAGAGAGAGGTGAGAGAGAGAGAGAGAGAGAGAGAGGGGGGAGAGAGAGGTGAGAGAGAGAGAGAGAGAGAGAGAGAGGGGGGAGAGAGAGGTGAGAGAGAGAGAGAGAGAGAGAGAGAGAGGGGGGAGAGAGAGGTGAGAGAGAGGGAGAGAGAGAGAGAGAGGGGGGGGGAGAGAGAGGTGAGAGAGAGAGAGAGGTGAGAGAGAGAGAGAGAGAGAGAGAGAGATGACAGGTATACGAGAGACTGAGAAGCTTGATTAGTAATAATCGAACCGACAGGTAAGTGTGTGTTTATGTGAGTCGACGTCGGTAATTCCCGAGGTTACTGCGGGTCACACTCACATATTTCACATTAATGTCCAATCAAAATTTGGAATATTTTTTAATGTTTCTGAAAGAGTCTTTTCTGCTCACTAAGGCTGTTTATTTGATCAAAAGTACAGTAAAAACAGTGAAATATTATGAACATATAGTAATATATAGTAAAGTGTAATTTATTCCTGTGATCAAAGCTGAATTTTCAGCATCATTACTCCAGTCTTCAGTGTCACATGATCCTTCAGAAATCAGTCTAATATGATGATTTGCTGCTCAAGAAACATTTATAATTATTATCAGTGTTGAAAACAGTTGTAATGCTTCATGTTACAAAACATTTTAAATAAATGCTGTTCTTTTGAACTGGCTATTCATCAAAGAATCCTGAAAACTAAAATATATCACGGTTTCCACAAAACCCTCCACCTTCCCCAGCTCCACCTGTATAGATCTGCTACGGGTAATTCATGTATGTTATATTGTACAGCAGCAGCATGTCTTACAGCAGCGTGTCGTGTATATATTGGGAGTAGCAAGTCTCTCTGCAGCAGCAGCAATAACAGTAACAGCAGCAGCAATAACAGCAGCAGCAATAACAGTAACAGCAATAACAGTAACAGCAGCAGCAATAACAGTAACAGCAGCAGCAGCAGTAACAGCAGCAGCAATAGCACTAGCAGCAGCAGCAATAACAGTAACAGCAGCAGCAATAACAGCAGCAGCAGCAGCAATAACAGCAGCAGCAATAGCAGTAGCAGTAATAACAGTAACAGCAGCAGCAATAACAGTAACAGCAGCAGCAATAACAGCAGCAGCAATAACAGCAGCAGCAGCAGCAATAACAGCAGCAGCAATAGCAGTAGCAGTAATAACAGTAACAGCAGCAGCAATAACAGCAGCAGCAATAACAGCAGCAGCAGCAGCAATAACAGCAGCAGCAATAGCAGTAGCAGTAATAACAGTAACAGCAGCAGCAATAACAGCAGCAGCAGGAGCAGCAATAACAGCAGCAGCAATAGCAGTAGCAGCAGCACCAATAACAGTAACAGCAGCAGCAATAGCAGTAGCAGCAGCAATAACAGTAACAGCAGCAGCAATAACAGCAGCAGCAGCAGAAATAACAGTAACAGCAGCAGCAATAACAGTAACAGCAGCAGCAATAACAGCAGCAGCAGCAGAAATAACAGTAACAGCAGCAGCAATAACAGTAACAGCAGAAGCAATAACAGTAACAGCAGCAGCAGCAATAACAGTAACAGCAGCAGCAATAACAGCAGCAGCAGCAATAACAGTAGCAGCAGCAGCAATAACAGCAGCAGCAGCAGCAGCAATAACAGTAACAGCAGCAGCAGCAATAACAGTAACAGCAGCAATAACAGCAGCAGCAATAACAGTAACAGCAGCAGAAATAACAGTAACAGCAGCAGCAATAACAGCAGCAGCAATAACAGTAACAGCAGCAGCAATAACAGCAGCAGCAGCAGCAATAACAGCAACAGCAGGAGCAGCAATAACAGCAGCAGCAATAGCAGTAGCAGCAGCAGCAATAACAGTAACAACAGCAGCAATAGCAGTAGCAGCAGCAATAACAGTAACAGCAGCAGCAATAACAGCAGCAGCAGCAGAAATAACAGTAACAGCAGCAGCAATAACAGTAACAGCAGCAGCAATAACAGCAGCAGCAGCAGAAATAACAGTAACAGCAGCAGCAATAACAGTAACAGCAGAAGCAATAACAGTAACAGCAGCAGCAGCAATAACAGTAACAGCAGCAGCAATAACAGTAACAGCAGCAGCAATAACAGTAGCAGCAGCAGCAATAACAGCAGCAGCAGCAATAACAGCAACAGCAGCAGCAGCAATAACAGTAACAGCAGCAGCAGCAATAACAGTAACAGCAGCAATAACAGCAGCAGCAATAACAGTAACAGCAGCAGAAATAACAGTAACAGCAGCAGCAGCAATAACAGCAGCAGCAATAACAGTAACAGCAGCAGCAATAACAGCAGCAGCAGCAGCAATAACAGCAGTAGCAGCAATAACAGTAACAGCAGCAGCAATAACAGCAGCAGCAATAACAGTAACAGCAGCAGCAATAACAGCAGCAGCAATAACAGTAACAGCAGCAGCAATAACAGTAACAGCAGCAGCAGCAGAAATAACAGTAACAGCAGCAGCAGTAACAGCAGCAGCAATAACAGCAGCAGCAATAACAGTAACAGCAGCAGCAATAACAGTAACAGCAGCAGCAATAACAGCAGCAGCAATAACAGTAACAGCAGCAGCAATAACAGCAGCAGCAATAACAGTAACAGCAGCAGCAATAACAGTAACAGCAGCAGCAGCAGAAATAACAGTAACAGCAGCAGCAGTAACAGCAGCAGCAATAACAGCAGCAGCAATAACAGTAACAGCAGCAGCAATAACAGCAGCAGCAATAACAGTAACAGCAATAACAGCAACAGCAGCAGCAGCAATAACAGTAACAGCAGCAGCAGCAATAACAGTAACAGCAGCAGAAATAACAGTAACAGCAGCAGCAATAACAGTAACAGATGGTTAAAATGCTTTGGTGCACACGGCCTAGCAGTTCATGATATTGACACGTGCTCTAGTGTTCTCTAAAGAGTTAAATTCAGGCTTCCTGTCTGCGATGATCTAAATTTACTGAAGCGTACAGGAGTGGGCGAGCCACAGTAAACCTGAGAGAGAGAGAGAGAGAGAGAGAGAGAGAGAGTGAGAGAGAGTGAGAGAGAGAGAGTTAGGGGAAATGCAGCACACTATTGGATGTGCTGACTTCATGCATGCTTGACATTTAAAGATCAGAAAGTTTCTTGTAAAACGCCTTCGTCACAGCTGCGACACACACATCATCATTTAGGGGAACGACAGCTGCCAGAATCACTATGTTGGGTTGTTTCTCTTTTTATTTAGTATAGTAAATAGTTTAGTAGTTAGTTTAGTAAAATATAGCATACATGCCAATTAAAGAAAGTTGGGCATCCCCTTAAACTGAACTTTAATAATTACGTCAACTAGATTTTCGTTTTCTGAAGAAGAACATGTGAGTAAAATCAGCAAAAGCAACTGTAACATCACTAATGATGAATGAACTGATGTGAAGGGTTACTATGATCGTGACGTAAAGAGAGAAAAGGTCGCAGAGGCTTGTTTGTTCCACTTCTTACGTTGGACGTCTGCTAAATGCATGAATGTAAATGATTATGAATTCCTGCATAATCTTCCCTAATCAGTGAAAGTTCATTAGAATCTCACATTTAACAGTGTTGGTTGTGGAAAGTCCGGGCGAAACCACACTGTGGGCAAACCGTGAAGAGAAGGGAATATGATGGGTTCACTTTTCATTCTTAAAATGAAGAAATCAGCTAACATAAAAGGTGACTTTCACTGAGGGAAGTACAGATGCTGTAACATGTGCCTGTTTTCACTTTTGCTATGATATTGAAGTATGAACTGGAAATGTTTTTGAGTCAAACGGAGACGTGGCATCAATTCCCTCCATCAAACTGATACAGAAGATCATTTCAAGAGCGCTGATGTCTAGACTTGCATTTAAATCATGACATTTTGACAGCGAAATTAAAGTCACCATGAAATCAAAATGGACAATTCTTGTTTTAAAAAAAAAATGGATTTCTAATATTTTTAATAAATTATTTCTACATGCACATCATTATTGTGTAAAATTCATAATCTTGAATCAGAATAAGTTCTTGCAGCATCTCTTCTATTATCTAATGATGTGGGCGGGGCAACCTGTCACTCACATGAGATCAGCCAATAGCAAACCACAACCATCCAATCTGATACTCAGCTCTATATTTCTTCACACCCTGACGAAACTTACCAATTCACAAAATTAAAGGAATGCATAGCTGATATAAAAAACTGGATGACTAGTAAATTCCTACTACTTAATTCTGAAAAAAACAGAGATTCTAATTATTGGACAAATAACTCACGTAATAACCTAGAATACCGTCTAACACTTGATGACTGCTCTGTCAAGCCCTCGTCATCGGTTAGGAACCTGTGTGTGTGTGTGCGTGTGTGTGGGTGTGCTCTTTGATACCAATCTTTCATTTGAAAGTTAGGTATCAAAGTATCTGTGTCTAGTATCTGTAAAACCACATTTTTCCATCTTAAAAATATATATAAATTACGTCATATGCTCTCAATGACAAATGCAGAACAATTAGTTCATGTCATCAAGGCTAGATTATTGTAATGCTCTACTGGGTGGTTGCCCTGCACGCTTAATAAACAAACTACAGCTGGTCCAAAACGCAGCCGCTAGAGTTCTTACCAGAACCAGGAAGTATGACCATATTAGCCCGGTTCTGTCAACACTGCATTGGCTCCCTATTAAACGTCATATACATTTTAAAATATTGCTGATTACTTACAAAGCACTAAATGGTTTAGCTCCAGTACTTGAACGAGCTCTTAACGCATTATAGTCCTTCACGTCTATTGCGATCTCAAAGCTTCGGCCAGTTGATAATACCTAGAATATCTAAATCGACTGCTGGCGGTAGATCCTTTTGGAGCGGCAACTCCAATCTTAAGTTTATCAAGCGACGAGAATACTTTTTGTGCGCAAAAAAAACAAAAATAACGACTTTATTTCAACTATTCATTTCCTTCTCTGTGGGCCTCGAGTCAGTTAGCGTAGTGTGATAGCGTAGAGCTACACGTACAACACAGAAGCGCTACTTTTTTTTGCATACAAAAAGTATTCTCGTCGCTTGATAAACTTAAGATTGAGCCACTGTAGTCACTTGGACTATTTTAACGATGTCTTTAATAACTTTTCGGGGAACAAGTTTCAATCCCTTAGAAGTCTATGGAGGAGTGATCCAGCTCTCAGATTTAATCACAAATATCTTAATTTGTGTTCCGAAGATGAACGAAGGTCTTACGGGGTTGAACAACATGAGGGAGAGTAATTACTGACAGAATTTACATTTTTGGGTGAACTATCCCTTTAACGTTACCCGCCGCTCCTGTAGTTTGAAGACTCGCGGCGAACTGCGCTGCAGAGGAAACTCCGCCTACTTCATCTCCGCCAAACAAAATTATATAATATTTTTTTGTATTGTTATTGTAACTGGCAATAGTGTATTGTTGTCTATTATACTATTTATAATAATAATTATTATTATTATTAACAATTATCAGAGAGGGGCACAATACATTTTGAGACAAAAGGGGCAGGGGCTTGAGTCGGACATTTGAATTTAGGACATTTGAATTTAGGACATTTGAATGGCAAAAAAATGTATAAGACATAGCTTTAAAACCTTGTCATTAGATTATTTGTCAACACCTGCTCTCTCCTCATCTCCATCTTTCTTTTTCTCTCAGTCTCCCTATCCTGCCCTATTTCTTCCCCTCCTAAAGCTGAACTTTGACTGATAGTCTTTTCATTTCCGTCTGTCAGTGAAGAAAGTAAACATAACTGAATATGTTTTCTGAATCATTTTCTTAGACAAGTTAAAGGTACAATATGTAGGATTTTTGCAGTAAAATATCCAAAAACCACTAGGCCAATGTTATATATTTTGTTTAGTTGATTACTTACAATATCCCAAATGTTTCCAACTATTTGTAAATCGTGAGAAAATTGCGATTTTAACCAAGGAAACGGGGTGTGTGAGCAGGGGTGAGGAGTCGCCAGTCAATAACGTCATATCCGCGTTAGCCTCGGTTTCCGCCAGGTTTGACCTCGTACTGCCATAGTAACCATGGCGACAGACGTTGACAACTGGCCCGTTATGCCTAGCAGAACGCTCACGCTGTTGTTGTTTTGTTCAAACATTATGGACCATGGCAAGCAGACTTTGAGACAAAAAGAGGGCTAAAACGAAGATCAGCATCTTTCGAGATGCCGAGAGCTCCACGTCCGCGACTAACTTCGACTTGACAGACGCGAGTGTTGCATGTACTTTATTAGACTGATTAGTTTTATGTACATTTGCTCACCTATGTTATTTAGTTCAACATGATGAAATGTTAGAATATGATCTGTATGTTATTCTAATGTTGATCTCGCTTAACGTACTTGGTCTCATACAGCCAACACACAACCTAACTAACAACATTCAACACACTCAAATGCCGTTTAGTGTGATAGTGTAACTGTTAGAGCGAGTGAAACAGCTCTGCGTTACCTCAAGTTTAATTCGTCTAATAAACTGACCTGTGTGAGTATTAATTCAGCACTTGCGTGTAGTTCGGTAGAATGAAATGTCCTTATTCCTTTATATCTGCGGGACTCGCGTTGTGTGTGGCGCTGGTATACGTCTAGCAATCGCGCCCTGCTTCACACCACAGTCATGTTAAAAACATCAATGTATTCACTCATCTATAAAAGATCCATCAGCTTGACGACAAGATCCATAATTCAGCTTAATGTGGAATATACGTCATCAATATACGCCTTTGTTATTGTAAGAGGTTAGCGACCCCTGGTGGCGAAAAATCCTGCATATTGTACCTTTAATTTACTCAGGAAAGCTGTAGCCTAAGTCAGTATTGCCAGTAGGAATCTTCTACAAGCTTTGAAAACGGAATTTGAAAACGTCTGTTTTTAAATGTTAAAAGTAATTTTAAATAATATAAACTATAGGCTCGTTTACCGCGGATCACGCGCTGAGGAAACGCGTCAGGTGATTTTGAATGAATATTCATGGCGATATACAAGTGTCACATGTATAATGTTTAAAATAATCCTGCTATTGATATCTTTGTAAGAGTGACGAACAGTGGCAAGGGAAAACAAATCTCCGGCAAATATCGAACCTAAAACTAACTTTCCCGCGCTCACCGCGAGTGCACTGACTTCTTCCCGCGTGTGTAATCGCTCGCGTTGAGGAAGGACTCTCTGCGTGCGTGAAGCGTGTTTGTGATATTACGTTTTGATTTGATGAATGATGAGAATCATTGAATTTGCTGAGAATGATTTGATTTGGTTTGAATCTATTTATTTATTAATTTCTCTGAGGTGCTGGAACGCAGTTCCGGCCCACTTTCTCCCCACTTATTTAGTTTAGTCTATAGTATGTTCTGTGTGAGATGTTATATTGAGTTGGTCTGTGAATACAGTTTGTGATTTTTCTAGAAAAGTAAACCAATCACAATCATCATAAGAACATTCTCGATCTGATTCCCATGAAGATCTATGTATGCTGGGAGGTTATTAATGAGGATGTTGTATATATAGAAGATGTTATAGGCCCTTCGTATAGATCAAACACACAATTCTTCAAGAATATTCAGGAATCTTTTCTCTGTGGCCTTTGACACCTAGAAAGATGTTGATTTTATTTACTTGTTTTTATTTCTTATTTTGATTGCCTTTATTGCGTGGCTATTATTATTTGTAGCTACTCATGTTTATGTGTATGTTTGTCGTTTCATTTTTATTTTATATGTCATTTTGTGATTCTGTACAGCACTTTGGTCAACTTTGGTTGTTTAAAAGTGCTTAACAAATAAAGTTGGATTGGATATTAGGGAATGCTCCCATAATGCTCCAATTATGTCCTTTAAACAAAATATAGGGTAAAAAATGTTTAAAGTTTTAGAAATAAGTCTTTTTTGCTCATCAAAAATACAGTAAAAACAGTAATATTGTGAAATATAGTTATACTATATTATATACTGTTTTCTATGTGAATATATAGTAAAATGTAATTTATTCCTGTGATCAAAGCTGAATTTTCAGCATCATTACTCCAGTCTTCAGTGTCACATGATCCTTCAGAAATCACTATAATATGATGATTTGATGCTTAAGAAACATTTATGATTATTATCAGTGTTGAAAACAGTTGCTGTTTCATGTTACAAAAGATTTCAAATAAATGCTGTTTTCTTGAACTTGCTATTCATCAAAGAATCCTGAAAACTAAAATGTATCAGTTTCGACAAAAATGAAACCTTTTTTTATTTTTAAACCTGTGAAACTTTTTTCAGGATTCATTGATGAATAAAGAGTTTAAAAGAACAGTGTTTATTCCAAATAGAAATCTTTCCTAACAATATAAATCTGTACTATACCCTTTTTATCAGTTTAACACATCCCTGCTGAATAAAATTATTAATTTCTTTAAAAAAAAGGAAAGAATAACTGACCCCAAGCTTTTGAACGGTAAATTGTTACCAAAAGATTTCTATTATTAATCTTTTCAAGATAAATAAATATATATATATATATATGTGTGTGTGTGTGTGTAATAAGTATTTATATATACACACACACATATATATATATATATATATATATATATATACGTTTATAAAGAACAGCATTTATTTAAAATAGAAATCTTTTTGTAACAATTTCCCGTTCAAAGGTTTGGGGTCAGTTATTCTTTCCTTTTTTATATATTTATTTATTTTTATATATTTACTTTTTTATATATATATTTATATAAAAATATATATTATATATTTATATATGTTCCATTTATTTAAAAATAGAAACAATTAAACAATTAAAATCACATGTTTTTTTCTTGGGAAATAACAGTTCATTAGCCTTTTTGTAGCCAAAACTGAATTATGTGCCTACAGAAACAACACAACACTCAAACGCTAATATTCAGACTAATCTGGACCAACAAGGACATTGTTAACATTGTTAACTCAGCGCTATCTATAGATTTAAGCCTCCTGAAATAATTCAACCGGTTGAGGACTAACGTTTGTATACCAGACAAAAACAACACAAAATAAGAAGCTGTCATAATGTAACTTTCCCAGGGCACTAAGAATGTTTTTAAACTAAAACATAAATGCTAATTAATAATATTATGTATGAATAACAACTAACTGTACAACTGTTGAAGAAACGGCTGTATTTCTGGTGTGAGTTCACATGTAGCGCAGCGCCACCTGGTGGTGATGAACGGAACTATGAAGGTATTTTTTTGGTGTAAAACTACTGAACGCCTGTGACAGTGGAGTGTGTAGTTGTAGAGAATATCCACACATGTGTATCAGTAAATTTGAAGTCACAGAGAGAAATGCATTAAGAGTTGCAAACTTGTAGACTTTTTTTTTCTCTCCCACAAACACAACACAACAGTTACACCTTCTCAAATTCTTCATTGCAGGAGCACAAATCCTATTCTACAAATCACACATTAATAAACTCGTGCGCTCGCATTTGTGCTACAGTTGCTGCAGTGAATATGGTGCAAAACACATTTAAACACCCGCATCAAAAAATGTGAAATCACAGAGAAATTTTGCTCATCTGCAAATCAGTATGTGAATTCATCCAATGAGAGTTGCACACTTGTAGAATATTTTCTCTCAAATATCTTGTATATTTTTCTAGCACAAACACAAGTACATAACTACAGCTGCTTGAATCTGCAGTGACGAATCTCAAACACTGTTTTTCACTTTCAAGTGACAAGTTTCACGCGCTCTCCCTTTTGCACCATATATCTCGTTAAATGTGGAGCAAAACTGACTTGTGCATCTGTAGAGGCAGTGGGCGGAGCCTACATGAATATTGTGCATCTGTAGAGGCAGTGGGCGGAGCCTACATGAATATTGTGCATCTGTAGAGGCAGTGGGCGGAGCCTACATGAATATTGTGCATCTGTAGAGGCAGTGGGCGGAGCCTACATGAATATTGTGCATCTGTAGAGGCAGTGGGCGGAGCCTACATGAATATTGTGCATCTGTAGAGGCAGTGGGCGGAGCCTACATGAATATTGTGCATCTGTAGAGGCAGTGGGCGGAGCCAACATGAATATTGTGCATCTGTAGAGGCAGTGGGCGGAGCCTACACAAATATTGTGCATCTGTAGAGGCAGTGGGCGGAGCCAACATGAATATTGTGCATCTGTGGTGGTGGTGATGGTGCAGTGGATAAGACACATACCTTTGGTGTGAGAGACCCGGGTTCGAATCCACTGCGAGACAGTAAGTCGCTTTGGATAAAAGCGTCAGCTAAATGAATAAATGTAAATGTAAATATAAATCTGTAGAGGCAGTGGGCGGAGCCTACATGAATATTGTGCATCTGTAGAGGCAGTGGGCGGAGCCTACATGAATATTGTGCATCTGTAGAGGCAGTGGGCGGAGCCTACATGAATATTGTGCATCTGTAGAGGCAGTGGGCGGAGCCTACATGAATATTGTGCATCTGTAGAGGCAGTGGGCGGAGCCAACATGAATATTGTGCATCTGTAGAGGCAGTGGGCGGAGCCTACATGAATATTGTGCATCTGTAGAGGCAGTGGGCTGAGCCTACATGAATATTGTGCATCTGTAGAGGCAGTGGGCGGAGCCTACATGAATATTGTGCATCTGTAGAGGCAGTGGGCGGAGCCTACATGAATATTCATGAGTTTCCCGGGCATGCGCGTGGAACTGCTCATTTTAGTTCACTCAGAGGTTCACTCCTCGTTTCTCAGCAGGTTTAATGGGTTATTTCAAAAAAGGTAAATATAGTTTCAGCGCGAACTTAAAATAAAATTGTGCATCATTTCATAAAGTTCATCATGTTTTTATTAGTTTACACGTTTTTTGCATTCGTTAATGACTGAATGATTGCAGGCATTCACTTCTTGTAGGCCTACTTTAACCTCATATTATAGGACGGTTACTAATCAAAATAAATAATTAACACTGCAATAAATAATGTTATGAGATTAATGTTTTAAATAACTTTTTGGATATATAATAATAAATGTTTTTAATATTTTTAACATGAAACTAAACCGCCAGTAGGTGGCGGCAAGTCCCTTAATGAATCAGTGAATCATTAATTTAAAGTCCCCCTGTGGTGAAAATCCAGCTTTTAATGTTGTTTATATGTCTATGTGGTGTTTTTAATATGCTTTAACACAAACCATGTGTAAATTCATAAGTCGACAGCATTGATGAGTATTTTCTCCTTAAAACTGCAGTGAACCAAAGACAGTCTCAAAAACACGGTTTGAAATCGCTGGTGTTTCTGACGTCACAAACTACCTTGTAACCAATCAGATCAACGTGTGATCGTCAACGAGTGGATCTCTGAGCTGAGTGAGTGGAGGCGGGGCTCATTTGCATATTCATAGAGCCGCGCATACTAAATGAGGCAAGGGTGTCGAGTTACATTCAAGATATTTTGAGGCATTTCTCAAGGAAAAAACATTTAAATATTTAAAATCGTGATCAACGTTGAGTTTTAAGGGATAAAATGATTGACTACAGGGGGACTATAACAGATTTGTTCAAAACACTGAATCATTCAGTATTGAAACACAGATCTGCTGTGATCTTTGTATGGAAATACTTTCGTTGGTGAAATAAAATGTAAATAACTTAATATTAACTACTCAACTATATATATATATAGTTGATTGGAAACACATTTTATGTGAGAACACTGAAGTCAATTCTCACAGAAAGTGAGAAAAACTTATTTTTTTAAAATGCCACAGAAATGTGATCGTATCAGTCAAAGCAACACATCTGAAAATCGCTGACTCTTATCTCATGGTTTATTAATACGGAAGTTTCAATGCCATCAAGCTTACAATGTCTCAACACTGAGCTCAAACAAGCCTCTACTAGTTTAGTCTCAGGTAAAGTATGATTTGCATATAATAATGTAGAATGTATTGTTTTTTTTAATTACTGTCACTGTTGCTCAAAGTTAGGGATATGGTTTATTCACATTTTAAGTATTAAACATCAGTAACTTTGTAACACAGTGTTTGTGCTCAAGATAATCCAGGGTTATTATAAAGACCTCCTGCAAGCAATCATTTTATCCCTTAAAACTTATCTTTGATCATCATAAATATATATTTAAATGTTTCTTTTTCCTGTGAAAAAAATATGCATGCCTTAAAATAGCTTGAATGTAACTCGACACCCTTTCTCGCGGTTTTATTAATATGCAAATGAGCCCCGCCTCCACTCACTCACTCAGCTCAGATTTCCAGATCAACTGTAGCAAACGTTTTTTTTTGATTATTAAAATGAATAATATGCGATTACAATCAAGTCTTTTCTTTTAGTGGCGACTTATGTGGCATTATTGCAACAAAAAGACACTTCAAAAGACCTCAAACAACAACAAAAATTCAAACTTTGACAAAAATACTGATTTAATGTATTTTATAATGTTTATATATATATATATATATATATATATATTCACAAAATATTCATCACAAAAGCTGTTATAAGAGCAGTTAGCCACATCCAGAAATATGACTGGCTCTCTATGGACCTCTGCTGGACAGATATGGGAATTACACTTTTTCTAAAACTATATTCTGCAGAATTGATCATTTCTGACAACATAGATCAATATCCAGATACAACTCATATTTAATTTCGATCATCATTATTATTATTTTTTTCATAAAAATGTAATATTTCATATGCATGCTTATGGTGTAGTTTTGCAGTAAATAGGTTAAAAAAAAGTCATATCCCCCAAAACACAGCATAAACGTATAGATGAGAAATAAAATAAAAAAGATATTTAATTTGTATTAATAAAATGTATATTTCTTTGTACAATCGCTCTATAAATGTTTGAAAGACCACAAGTGTAAACAGGAAACGAGGAGCACATGAGGGTAAAACCCAATAAAAAAAAAAAAGAGAAAAACTATTGAGTAAAATATGAACTAAACAGTAAAAACATTCAAAATATTAATAAAAACTATAATAGTATCTCAATGATACACTGATGAAATCACACAGAACACAATATTTTACTTTGGCAAATATATTTTATTCATAAAATGTTAAAAAAAAATCTGGTTAATATTCACAGTTGTCTCGTTTTTTCTCCAAATCAATAGAATTTACCTCTGCATTTAATAATCTGCAAACCCAGACCTCACGAAGCAATAATCTGTGACACGTGAATGAAGCACTAAGACGACACTATATTTAGTTCTATGGTGACAGTGTAATAATGCTGTTCATTAATGATGTAATCGAGCTAATAAACCCTCCTCTGTTGTCTTCACTGATAGGTTAAAGCATAGGAAACACTCCTCTCAGTTTCTCATCATCCACCAGCTCAAACACACACACACACACACTCATGCTCTCAGACCTCTGAGTCAATCCATGCAAGTCCAACCGAAGCCTACAGAGAAGGTAAGACTCACTGCTACTATAACTAATACACCTATAAAACACTATTAAATGCATTTCCATAAAATCAAGTGTTTCTGGAAGAATTTAAGACGTAACTTTGGGTTAATTAAAGCTCTGCGTATAACGAACACGTTCTAGATGAGCGGCGCTGCTGAAGGTGTGTTCAAATACCAGGAATGCATTATGGATGTGTGTAAACAGGTTGTGAATGGCACTGCGTGTAAAAGTTCACATTCCTGCGACTCGCCGTTCGTAGGAACACGTACAGCATCATGACCCAACAACTACCCGTCCAAGTCCAAGTCCATGTGATCGAGTCTCTATGTGCCTCGTGTGCATGTGTTCTGGAAAACCGTGAGGAATCATTCATGCACAAACTCGCAGTCGATTACCATTTTTCTTTGACATGATTTGCAATGTTTATATACTATTTTTCACCTTTTTTATAAAATATTTTAATTTGTTGCTGGTTGCATGATCTCCTGGGCTAGACTAGTCTCACAAGTTAGTCATGTATTGTTTTTCTCTTTAAGATTGGGAGTAGTTGCATAAACTTAAGACAGGCTTAATATAGTGGATATGAACGAGTCTTACAATTATATCCTTAACATCTATCTTGTACTATTCTGTAAAAATGTCTGAAGCTTAGGACGTCTCGTGTTTATTTGGATAAATGAATAAATGTAAAATTTTTGTTGGTTTAACTTAAAAAAAGTAAGTAACTGGTTGCCTTAAAATAGAGTTAATTGAAATTAAACATTTGAGTTAATACAAAAGAGATTGAATAATCAACAGAATCTCAAAATATTGTTATCCGAACCACATTAATTATCTAAGTTGATTTGACAAAAGAAAAAAAAGTTGTGATAACAAATCATGAAAATACATTTTTTTACAGTGTAGGATTTATGATTCAAATTAGACTGATCTACCTTTTTATGTAACAAAAAAACGTTTTAAAAAGTGACTTTAAAAAGTCATGACTGGAGTTAAAAAGTTATGACATGTCTTGAAGAAAAAAAATTTGATGACAAACTTGTAAGACTAGTCTAGGGTGTTCATGCAACCAGTCATAACTTCTTCAGGTCAGTTACATAAAATATAGATTGGTCAGATTTGAATCTGACTTGAATTTGAAACTAATTCTAATAGTTGTTAGAGTTAAACAAAACATACCAAGTAACTTCTGGCCATACTTCTTTACATTGAAAACTAATTTCATAATACTTTTCAAAAGAAAAGAGGAAACTGCACTTGCTTCACTTTATTGCCACTGAACATGCATCCTTAAAGTAAAGGTTCCTTTTTTGGTATTTATGGTTCCAAAATGAACTTTTAGCATCCATCCAAAAGAAGATTTTCACAGCAATGCCTCCGAAGAAACGTTTTTTGGGATTCCAGAGAACATTTAAACGAACGGTCCTTAAAAGAACCATTTATTTTTAAGTGTGAAGAACGTTTTCCACTTTACAGAACATTTTGTGCAATGGAAAGGTTTGATGCCAATAAAAAACCTTATTTTTAAGTGTAAAGTGGGAAAACGTTTTTAATAAAGAAAAAAATCTTCTTTTAACCCTTTCATGCATGAATTATGATAATCTCAGTCAGAATTTTTTTCATGTTTTATTGGCACTTAGGGCATGAAAAACAAGATTTGAACTTTTTTTTTTTACACATTATTTCAGATGTCACTTTTCAACTTAAAGTGAAGATATACTGTATTAAATATAACACCGTAATAACACAGCAACACTGTGTATTTAAGACAAATCTTGTGAAAACTATAAAATATAATACAGCTTCAATTATTGCAAATGCAATTGAGTTCAACCAGCAGACAGAGAACTGTATACAAGTTAAACTTTACACGTCTTTGATATCAGAACATGAGGAAGTGATTCCATCAAAGATCTCTACAACCGGTGAAGGTGCAACTCTGTGGGAACTATTGAGTCAAAAATTGACTCAAACTATGTAGAGTACGTTGATTTACCCTTATTAGCAGATCATTCTGACTATATTCAAAATGGACAAATTTATGAGAAAACCTCAGACTGAAATCTACATTGATCTATTGATGTTTTCAGACTGTGGAAAAACTAGCGATCAGGTGTTTTTAAATCTCATCTGAAATTAGCAATGTTGAGGGTATAACACGCTACAAGTAACATGCATTATGTAATCAGATTACTTTTTTGAAGTAACGAGTAAAGTAACATTACAGGTAATGTGCATTACGTAATCAGATTACTTTTTTGAAGTAACGAGTAAAGTAACATTACAGGTAATGTGCATTATGTAATCAGATTACTTTTTTGAAGTAACGACTGGAGCAAAGTAACATTACAGGTAATGTGCAATATGTAATCAGATTACTTTTTTGATGTTACAAGTAACGCATTACAAGTAACGTTCATTACTTAATCAGATTACTTAATTGATGTAACAAATAAAGTAATGCATTACACTACTCGTTACATCAAAAAATAATCTGATTACGTAATGCACAGTGTAATGCATTACTTTATTTGTTACATCAATTAAGTAATCTGATTAAGTAATGAACGTTACTTGTAATGCATTACTTGTAACATCAAAAAAGTAATCTGATTACATAATGCACATTACCTGTAATGTTACTTAATCAGATTACTTGTTTGATGTAACGAGTAATGAACGTTACTTGTAATGCACAACTTTACTCGTTACATCAAAAAATAATCTGATTACGTAATGCACATAAAGTTGTGCATTACAAGTAACGTTCATTACTCGTTACATCAAACAAGTAATCTGATTAAGTAACATTACAGGTAATGTGCATTATGTAATCAAATAACTTTTTTGATGTAACTTTTACTCTGCTACTTTAATTTCCTATTATCACTGTAAAGCTGCTTTGAAACAATCTATATTGTTAAAAGCGCTATATAAATGAAGCTGACTATTGGGGGAACCGGGTTTTTCTATTGCATCGCCAGGAAAACCTAGTTTGTAACTTTTTTTTAAGAGTGAAATGCTTACAATAAAGATACACCATGTGTTATTGTATTTTTACAGAGAATCAATGTCTACCGATGCACCGATGTACACCACGTCAAACTCCAGCCACACCACCGTCTACCCCAGCGATGGCATGCGAGTCCTGCAGATGATCGTGACCGTGATGATCTTCATCGTGGGCGTTTCTCTGAACGGTCTGGTGGTCTGGGCGTTGGGGGTTCGAGTTTGGTGCCGGAATAAAGGAGGAAGCGGCGAGACGCAAAGCGCCGACAGCTTTCGGATTTACGTCGTAAACCTGGCGCTTGCGGACTTGGTGCTGCTGTTACGTACGCCACTAATGCTAACATACTTAGCGAACCACTTCACTTGGACATTAGGGGAACCCGTATGCAAGCTGGTTATTTACTTACGCTGCCTTGGATTGTACGCGAGCGCGTTCTTGCTGTGCGCCGTCGCGGTGGAGCGTTGCTTGTGTCTGCTTAGACCAGTCTGGGCGCGATTGAAACGCCCTCGTTGGGCCGTGCCGTTAGCCTGCACTGCCATTTGGGTGTTAGCCGCGTTATTCGCGGCACCTTACATTAGCACGGCTAAAATCATTCTCTGGCAGAACCGTACAGCATGCATTGAAAGCGATTTGGGAGTAGGAAAAGCTTTAATAGTTGTGGAAACCGTAGCAGGATTCTTGCTACCACTTGTGATCTTCTTGTCTTGCAATATCGCTGTGATTTTTTGCGCAAAGAAGGCCGAAGGCACAATGTCTTCGCCAACCTCGTCATCTGGACCAAGTTACACATCCCAGCGTTTGACTCGTCTCTACCGGGTCCTCTTCCTCACAATGCTCCTCTTCCTCACTTGTTGGGTGCCTTACTTTACATGCCGCTTTATAAGGGCTCTGACACACGATCGGCCGGACTGGAACGCGGTCAAAGAAGGAGCGATTGGAGGCGCTTACGTAGCGCTATTTCTAGTGTACATAAAAAGTGCGCTCAATCCCGTCATGTACGTGTTCGCGGCTCGTGGACTCGGACGCACCGTTCGTGCGTCACTTCTCTCCACAATCGAGCGAGTCTTCAATGAGGAATTATCCGAGTCTCTACGAAGAAAGTCTTTACGAAGGAGAGACTCTCAGTTTTAGAGGCCGATCTTGCACAAAAATTGGACAACCAACCAGGGGTGTGTTTCCCGAAAGCATCGTTAGCCAAGTATGGTCACAAGTTCTGTCGTTATCATCAGTTCAACGAGTTGGTGTTTCCCGAAACCATCGTTCCAGCAAACATCATCGCAGAGTTGTGTGTTTGAACGACAGATCTCGACCTGCGGTTAGAAGCAGTTTCTTGTTTTTATAACATGTGGACTCAATAAATCCTGATACTGAGCAAAATAAGCAAGCTGACATTCAGTACTATCTGTGCCTTTTATTTATAATACATATAAATTACATTTAGATCGTTTAGGTTGGCAAGAGATTTAAAGCGTCGTTTTTGAAGAGTGCGCGTGTGTGAACGTGCTCGAGTGCGTAAGAACGAGTCTGAGATTGAATCTGGAAATAAAGAAAAATAACTGAGAAATATTCCTCAGATGCCATGTGCGTAATTTATAATAAAACATCGATCACTAATTCGATCTCAAACAGATTCATTAAAAGTGTTATTACTCCACCACGTGAGTGACATCATTAACTAACGCGGGTGAACGATCAATTTGCGACAATACGGTTTCGGGAAACAGTCGTGACTCGCTAGTTGGTTTCTTTAACGATGCCTCGTGTTACGATAGTTTAGCAGCGAGTTACGCTAGCTGTGCGGGAAACACACCCCGGATCTCCTGTGCTTTGGAGTCGGCAAACGATAAATTGACAACAGGAATAAAAAATGGTGTACCTCATATCACATACGGTATAAATCTCTGCACAAGAGATGGACTGAGACAATTTTATAACCATTCGATGGACATGAAAGCATTTCTGACACAAATTCTGTTTTTTTTTTGTTTTTTTTTAATCTTGTGATGTATTATTGTGGCACTTTGCATTTCTACAGCAAATGAAAGACAAGGCTTTGCTTGCTTTGACTTAAGGCTTTTAAGGCTTATATTAAACTGTCTATGCAGTAGAAACTACTTTTTACTGGCAAAACAGATCACACAAAAGAAAGCACATACAAACTAAAACTTTGAATCAAACTAAAGATTATGAATCAAGAAGCTGTTGATAAATTCACCGTATATGATCTGATAGAGCAGAGAAAGCTAAATCTTCTGAATTCCAGCGTTTGTGTTGATATTGTTGCATTAATGCTTGAGATGAATGTCATTTCAGTGTCTAGTCCTCTATGCAAACTTGTCATTTTGAAATAAATGAGCGGTTATTTTGTTGATCAGCTGTTTTTCTGTCAGTGTGTAAAGCTTGAGAAACGGTCTCTTGCTGTGATGGTCAGTCCAGGGTTGTGTCATTATGAGCTTGTACTGAATCCACCTGTTTATTTGCAAGCTCCAGGAAAGCCCTTATATCCCCGAGGACCGGAACCGCCTGAAGAGCTCGAACCACTGCAGGAGGATCGGGAACGATCTTCATGAGGTGCTCCTGAAGGAACAATAACACACTCGTTTAGAAGGCAAATCAGATCACATGCCTGACCTTCGTTATGCTGAGACGACCCCTTCGTTTTGGATCCTAGTCGTAGTTAACAAAAGCACATTGTGAACCACTTGCAAAACATCTTAGACAGCTAAGGTGTGTGTGTGTGTGTGTTAGAGTGAGTGTGTGTGTGTGTGTGTGTGTGTGTGTTAGAGTGAGTGTGTGTGTGTGTTAGAGTGGGTGTGTGTGTGTGTGTGTGTGTTAGAGTGAGAGTGTGTGTGTGTGTGTGTGTGTGTTAGAGTGAGTGAGGGAGTTAGAGTGAGTGTGAGTGTGTGTGTTATAGTGAGTGAGTGTGTGTGTGTGTGTTAGAGTGAGTGAGTGAGTGTGTGTGTGTGTGTTAGAGTGAGTGAGTGAGTGTGTGTGTGTGTGTGTGTGTGTGTTAGAGTGAGTGAGTGAGTGAGTGAGTGTGTGTGTGTGTGTGTGTGTGTGTTAGAGTGAGTGAGTGTGTGTGTGTTAGAGTGTGTGAGTGTGTGTGTGTGTGTTAGAGTGAGTGAGTGTGTGTGTGTTAGAGTGAGTGAGTGTGTGTGTGTGTGTGTGTGTGTGTGTGTGTGTGTGTGTGTGTGTGTGTGTGTGTGTGTTAGAGTGAGTGAGTGAGTTAGAGTGAGTGTGTGTGTGTGTGTGTTAGAGTGAGAGTGTTAGAGTGAGTGAGTGTGTGTGTTTGTGTGAGTGTGTGTGTTAGAGTGAGTGAGTGTTAGAGTGAGTGACTGTTAGAGTGAGTGAGTGTTAGAGTGAGTGAGTGTTAGAGTGAGTGAATGAGTGAGAGTGAGAGTGAGTGTTATGCTTTCTGTACACCTAAAGACTTTGAAAATATTTAGAAAAGACTTTATAAGATTATCAGCTCACATCTAAAGACTTGGGTTCACAGTTTTTAGTCTCAGACTAAAGACTTGCGATAATATCAAACATGTTTGATATGAAAGACTAGAGAAAGACTGGCATAAATCGGGTCGCCGACTGCAGATTATCACCTCACATTTAACGAACGAGACGACGGGAGCGCGCCGAGACTCCAGTAAGATTCCTAAAGACTGCCGGTCTTTAGTCTGGGACTGTGAAAATCCTTTGGTGTACGCCCGGCATTAGAGTGAGTGAGTGTTAGAGTGAGTGAGTGAGTGTTAGAGTGAGTGAGTGTTAGAGTGAGTGAATGAGTGAGTGTTAGAGTGAGTGTTAGAGTGAGTGAGTGTTAGAGTGAGTGAGTGTTAGAGTGAGTGAGTGAGTGTTAGAGTGAGTGAGTGAGTGTTAGAGTGAGTGAGTGAGTGTTAGAGTGAGTGAGTGTTAGAGTGAGTGAGTGAGTGTGTTAGAGTGAGTGAGAGTGTTAGAGTGAGTGAGTGTTAGAGTGAGTGAGTGTTAAAGTGAGTGAGTGAGTGTTAGAGTGAGTGTGAGAGTGAGTGTTAGAGTGAGTGAGTGTTAGAGTGAGTGTGTGTGTGAGTGTTAGAGTGAGTGAGTGAGTGTTAGAGTGAGTGAGTGAGTGTTAGAGTGAGTGTTAGAGTGAGAGTTAGAGTGAGAGTTAGAGTGAGTGTTAGAGTGAGTGTTAGAGTGAGTGTTAGAGTGAGTGTTAGAGTGAGTGTTAGAGTGAGTGTTAGAGTGAGTGTTAGAGTGAGTGTTAGAGTGAGTGTTAGAGTGAGTGTTAGAGTGAGAGTTAGAGTGAGAGTTAGAGTGAGAGTGAGAGTGAGTATAAGAGAAATTTTTCTGCCCAAATTTGAAACCTTGATCCCATCATTCTATGAACTGTGTGACACTGAAAAAATGTCCTTCTTACTCGGAGAAGATGTTAATACAGCTGCACTAGCGGCTAAATATGTGCTAGCTATTCATAACGCCAGAGACAGCTAATTTTCTGGAGTGACCCACTGTATTTATTCTGTATATATTCATCTATTAAGATAGATTATTTTTATTTATCTATCTATATTTTATTTGTTTGTTTGTTTTATTATTTATATATATAATATGTTGATGCTTTGGCAACATTGTGTTACACAGTCATGCTAATAAAGCTAATTTGAAATTGAAATTGAAATTGTGAGTGTTAGAGTGAGTGTTAGAGTGAGTGAGTGAGTGTTAGAGTGAGTGAGTGAGTGTTAGAGTGAGTGAGTGTTAGAGTGAGTGAGTGAGTGTTGGAGTGAGTGAATGAGTGAGTGTGAGAGTGAGTGTGAGAGTGAGTGTTAGAGTGAGTGAGTGTAAGAGTAAGTGAGTGTTAGAGTGAGTGAATGAGTGAGTGAGTGAGTGTTAGAGTGAGTGAGTGTTAGAGTGAGTGAGTGTTAGAGTGAGTGAGTGTTAGAGTGAGTGAGTGTTAGAGTGAGTGAGTGTTAGAGTGAGTGAGTGTTAGAGTGAGTGAGTGTTAGAGTGAGTGAGTGTTAGAGTGAGTGAGTGAGTGTTAGAGTGAGTGTTAGAGTGAGTGAATGAGTGAGTGTTAGGGCCTGTCCCAATACCTCCCCTTACCCTAGATTTCTGCCCTAACCCTTGTTTTTGCGCGTTCTCGTGTAGGGATAGGGTGTCCCAATACTCCAAAGAGCAAGGGGGAGTGCTATTCTCCCCTTAAAATCAACCCTCAAAACATAGTGCGGTCCGATGCAGGCTTAAAACGAAGTGGAAGATGAAATTACCCAGGATAACTTGCGGACTCAGCAAGCCAAATGGTTTTAAACAAGATGGCGGACACCGCTGGAAAGGAACAATTGAAGTATATTTTCGCAAATAAGCATGTTAAAATTTCTAAATATGTTGGAATATGTTAGTTTGATGCACATCCAATGGACTGTTAAGTTTTGAACACTAATGTTAGAAAAGTGTTAGAGTGAGTGAGTGAGTGAGTGAGTGAGTGAGTGAGTGAGTGAGTGAGAGAGAGAGAGAGAGAGAGAGTGAGTGAGTGAGTGCGTGTATGTGAGAGATAGGGGTGCAATGGATCTCAGTTGATCACGATGAGTACGGTCCAGCTTCCCAACGGTTCGGCATGCATTTGATTCGTGGATTAACTGCTAAATTTAACCATCATAGAGTTAAAGTTTATAATTTGGACGTGTCATGTTTTGCCAATTTACACACATTCAAACAATTTTAAAACGCAGAAGAGGTGAATATCGGGACTCGCGCGTTATCTGTGCGCACAGCCACACACACACCGGAGAGATAGCTGTCAAAACCTCACACTATATATGGCATTTTGCTGTTTTCACCCATCAGGCCTGAGAACATCCTAACTCTTGATTCTGAGTAATATCAATATTTATTTCATCACTTTGGAATTCACATTTGAAGTTTACTTTGTCCATCTCTTGTGCACATTCAAACAATTTTAAACGCAGAAGAGGCGAATATCGGGACTCGTGCGTTATATGTGAGCACAGCCCCACACACACACACACACACGCAGAGAGATAGAGAGAGAGAGAAATAAATAGTGAGATAGATAGAGAGAGAGAGAGAGAGAGAGAGAGAGAGAGATAGAGAAATAGACATAGAGAGAGAGAGAGATAGAGAGAGATAGAGAGAGAGAGAGAGAGAGATAGAGAAATAGATAGATAGAGATAGATAGAGAGATAGATAGATAGAGAGAGATAGAGAGATAGATGGAGAGAGAGAGAGAGACAGCGCTCAAACAATGACATTCGTCTTTTGCATTTCCTTGCCCTTGAACGGACACACACACACACACACAAAATTATGTCTAAACAGTTGGCAAGTATTAACAAAAGCACATTGTAAACCACTTGCATTGCACTTCTAAAAAGTGTTTAGTGTTGAAACTGCTTTTCCTGAAAAGATTGCATCAAGTCTGTCTGTATAACCCTGTCACTGTTCCATATAAGGTGAAGACATGTTTCTCAACACGAGTTCTGTGCACTATAGAGTGTATTTCTGTGAAAATGTGGCGAGGAAAGGTGTCAAAACCTCACGCTATATGCCATCATGAGAAACACTATGTTTTCACAACACACAAGTCTGAGAACATCCTTACTCTTGATTCTCTAACCACAAATCAAGCATTAAGAGCTGTTTACACAGTTTTTTAATTTCATTGCTCTACTTTTCCATTTTTATTCAATGTAATGACGGATGTGTTTGACCGCTACGTTCTCGAGTCTCGCGCATAACGCTTTTTTTCTCGCCTCACTGACCTGCAGCTCACATTTTTGTGGTTAAAATGGTTTTCAAGATAACTAGTCAGCACAGTTTTATCATTAACAGAGATCCTATACTACAAGACACTACTTGTAGTCAAAGTAAACTGCAAATGTGAATTCCAAAGTGATGAAATCAATATTGATATTACTCAGATCGAAACCAACAAAACAACTTTCGTATTTGGGAGACTAAAGGTCACTAAAATATGATTATTAAAACAGTAAGAAATTACATTATGCATTAAGAAAAGAGGACCATTAAGATTTTCAGCATTATGACATTATTTTCATGGCAAATAAACATTTTCCCTGGAAATCATCATTAACAAACAACAACAACAAACCTTTTATGTAATTTTCATTATTCTCACAATTTTTTTTTTTTACTGAAGTCAGCATTAAAGCAGTAAGTAAATACAAACATGCATAAATATTTTCTGTAATGCAATAATATATTTCTTTGCATTACAGTAATGCGAAAATTGCTTAATTGTCAAAACATTAGTGACATTATTTTTATGGAAAATAAATATTTTGGCCACAAATCATCATTACCGCAATGCAATTTCTTTGTAATTTCCATTATTCTTTCTTGATTGTCATTAGTCTCACATTTATGTAATGCAATTAAAATCCGCATAAAGGCAGTAAGCAAATATTAACATGTATAAATATTTTTTATGTACTGCAACTGAGAATTTTTTTTTGCATTACAGTAACGTGAAAACTGCCAAAGAAATAATGCCATCATGCAAAAAAAACAAAAACAAAAAAAAACCTAATTTGTCATTATGGTCTATGGCGGGGGTACTCAATAGGCGGACCGCGGTCCGGATCCGGACCCAGACGCAATACAATTTGGACCGAAGCCAAAAATCAACATTATAATTTAGTCATGATCCAAGCGAGTTTTCATTGGTGCGTGATTTCACGCCTATATTGTTTTCCTACTAGATGTGGTTTATCTATCTTCGGTGTCCAATCCAAAGATCCAATCACGAGCTGTAATAACTGTAATCACCATGACAACTCACTCACTCAACGTTGGCCGCGCTGTGTGTGTCATTTGCAACAACGCAGGCGCTAATCAATCTGCTAACGGTACCCGTTTCCTTGCTAGCGAAAATCATGGCGTGCTCAAAACCTGACAAAAAGAGAAAAGTCGATTCTGAAATTCGTGAATTTAAGACAGAGTGGACTGACAGTGCTGCCGGTGGGGAGCACAAAACCAATGTTTAATTTGCAACGAGACGGTTGCCGTTGTCAAGAGTGGTAACGTGAAACGTCATTATGACTCAAAGCATGGACACTTTGACCACAATTACCCCCTTAAATCTGAGGTAAGGGCCAGAAAAATCAAACAACTGCAATCATCATACCAAGCAACATGCAGTGTAATAGATCAGCCACCCAACAAGAACGTGCAACTGAAGCCTCATTAAGAGCGGCATGGGTCTTAGGAAAAGCACAAGAAACCATTCTCTGACTCGGAGATTGTGAAGGAATGCATGAATGAAATAGCAATTGCCCTGTTTGAGGGAACTCAAAAAGATGACATCATACAAAAAATAAACCAAATATCTTTGTCTGACTCCACTGCTGTAAAGCGAACTGAAGTCCTTGCTAATGATTTGCTTGACCAAATGAAGTCTGCAATAAAAAAGGCTAAATGCATTTCATTGGCTTTGGATGAATCCACAGACTTCTGGTGTTTGTCAGATTTTTTGATGAAGAGAAGGGAGATTTCTGTGAAGATGTGTTAGGTCTCACAGCCCTCCATGGACACACAAGAGGGGATGATATTTATGAAGCACTGATACAGATGTTGAGAGACAGAGAGATAGACCTGAAGCATGTTATTTCCATTGCTACTGATGGAGCTCCATGTATGACTGGAAGAGAGAGGGGATTAGCGGCACGCTTGAGAGCTCATCACCCTGACCTCATAGCATATCATTGCATAATTCCTCAGATGGTTTTGTGTGCCAGTCTTGAAGAAAAGTATGCAGAGGTCATGACAACAGTAATGAGACTTGTGAACTTTTTGAGGGCATCATCTGCGCTTGTTGCGCTCATTCCTAACAGAGGTGAATGCAGAATTTGATGATTTGCTCCTTCACAACAATGTCCGGTGGCTTAGTAAAGGCAAGGTACTGGAGCGCTTTTGGACATTACGGAAAGAGTTGGAAACCTTTCTGTTGGATCAGAAGAGTGCAAAAGCAAAATAATTTGAGGAATTCATGCAGAATGAAGAAAAAATGGAAATTGTTGCATTTCTATCTGACATTACCTCCCATCTCAATGATCTGAACATGAAGCTCCAGGGCAAAAATAACACGTGTGTAACCTCACATCAGCTGTCTGTGTCTTTCAGAAGAAACTGGAGCTGTTCAAGTGTGACTTACAGCAGGACCTGCTTCACTTCCCAAAGCTTTTCAATCAAACAGCAGGAACACATCATCATCACAATCATGCTGAATTCCTGGACAAGCTGATTGAACATTTCCAAACTTGCTTTGGAGATTTCCCTCTGGGAAAACAAGTCTTACTATGCATGGAAAATCCATTCCTTGCCAAAAATTTTCAACCGAAGCCCTGAAAATCTGCCCATGGGCTAGTGCTGCTCCTCTTCAATCAGAGCTAATTGAGCTTCAGGAAAACCTAGCACTGCAGGAGTCTCTCTGTGACCCTTCCAGCTTCTGGACTAAGATGGTCTCTGCAGCAGGTGTCCCTTTCTTGCAGAAGATGGCCCTTCAAATTCTCACCATGTTTCCTTCAACATACTGTTGTGAGTCTGCCTTTTCAACTATGAATATGGTGAAAAACAAATACAGGAGCACCCTCAGTAATGAACACTTACATCAGTGCCTCCGCCTGGCCCTCACACCTTTTATGCCCAAGTTTAAAGAACTGGTGGCACAAATTTTTTTTTTTTTTGTAGATAGTTTCAACGTTTTGGGGGATTTACCACCTTTTTTGTTGGAGTTCTGTTTTTGGATTTTGACCATCACTGTTCCGGACCCTGGACGCAAGGAAAAGTTGGTGAGTGGACCTTTTAGGTTTCTAATTGAGTACCCCTGATCTATGGTCTAAAATCTGGGAGTTGTGAAAAATATGATACACCGGTGTTTTTCCAGATGAGAAGTTTATCCATGTATCATCTTTTTACTCTTTTAATTAATTTCATAACTGTATCATATATCTCTTTAAATTCCTTTTATAACCGTTTTAATTTTCCTTGCTTTTATTTTGTGATTATTTTCATTCCTTTGTGTAAAGCACTTTGAATTGCCATAGTGTATGAAATGTAGGGCTGTCACTTTTGTGAAAAAATCCTGTTCGATTTTTGAGACATATGTGTTCATTGAATCGATTGTAAAATCGATTTTTCCATGTCTAAAGACGTTTCCATTTTCAACACCAAATATTGGCAAATCCACGGACAACTAACAGGCATTAGGACGAACCAGAGCCATAGAGTTTTCAACGGCTCTGGGACGAACGTAAAGAGGGCGCTTGAGACGCGCACAAGTCAGCAATATTTCTGATGATTTATTGGCGTGAAGTTTTGTGCACAATGACAAACAGGAGTGCAACATTCAAGGATTGAAATTAACACCCGCCAAATTCGGATAAAAATGAACTTTGGCGGGTAACGCTGTCATATCACGAGCCAATTTGGCGTGTTTCTATGTTTACTCACTTTGCTGGGGAAGTTCGTGTAAGCCAAATCTGCGTGGATTTAGCACAGTTACGCAACTCGTGAGTCCTAATGATATATTAAATACAGCGTATTGCGCAGAATCTGCGCATTTCTGGCTTGCTTGAACACACACGTCACTAAGCAACAAATAACGGCGCGCTTGTTCACTTGCACTGAAGTAATAGCGAATATTAAAAAGCATTTGGTTAACAGAAAAGACATTGTTATTTTCCAACATCCTACATGTTCTGTGTACTGTATTGATCTGTCTACCTAAAACACATTTTTGGTTAAAATAAGGCAGTTAAAATCGATTCCCTATTTTCGTTTTCGAAACTTGTGTTGGTTGGTCCGATCGATTGTGCAATCGATTTTCGAACGTAAAGTGACAGCCCTAATGAAATGTGCTATATAAATAAATGTGGCTTGCCTTGAAATTTGACTTATTCAAAGTAAACTCGACTGTAGTTCAAGTGAAGCGTGATGTGCCATTATTCTTTCTTTATTGTTATTAGTCTCAAATTTATGTAATACAATTTAAATCAGCATAAAGGCAGCAAGCAAATATTAACATGTATAAATATTTATGTACTGCAACTGAGAATTTTTTTGCATTACAGTAACGTGAAAACTGCCAAAGAAATAATGCCATCATGCAAAAACAAAAAACTAATTTGTCATTGATTTTGAGGTGAAATATGACTTATTCAAAGTAAACTCGGCTGTAGTTGAAGTAGGGCTGTGCAATTAATTCGAATTCGGCTCCCAACGATCACCAAAATAGTACAATCGAGTAAAAACGATTATTTTGCCATGTTCTGTTTTGCAAGAACACTCTTATTTTGTCTTTTGTTCTGAATGACACACACACACACACACATCCACCCCTCCCGAAGCCATAATCTCTCTCAGCTTGAATGTTTAAACTGATAAGACTTAAAAAGAAGTGACAACTTTAGTTATGATGCAATGCTGGCCCGATTGTCCAAGTGATTCATTTAAGCTACTCATACAATCTACATGTTAAAGTGAATCAATGTTTGCGGGGGAATTTCCTGCATTATAAGTGGGAATTAATAAAATACTTATTGAAGTATTATCTGTTATATTATTTATTTTAATAGTTAAAGTACAATAAATGTTCAAATTTAGATTTTTTAAGAATTGTTGAAATAAATCTTTTTAATAAATGCAACACGTTCCCAAAGTCATGTGAAATAATCGTGTTACATAATCGTGATTTCAATACTGACCAAAATAATCGTGATTATGATTTTTTCCATAATCGAGTTGAAGAAGCGTGACGTACCTGTAGCGTCGGCTCATCGGCAGAGCGAGACGATACAGCAGGAACACGCAGGACCGTTTGTTCTGACAGCTGGAGAAACTGGAACAGAAACACCATGATTAAACCACAGATAGAAGCATCACAGACTGTTCAAGTGAAACCAGTTCCCAGCAAGCAATTTTGCATTTGAAAGAGATTTCTAATAGCCATCCAAACACAGCCCTAGGCTAAAGCAAGGCAAATTTATGAAAATTTAATAGTCGTCTAACCATCGCCGAAGAATAGACCAGTCATCAATTAGATAACATGTCAAAGAAATGAAACCTTGTAATCACTGTTGACTTTGTTAACATGATAGAATATCATACATCTCGCTAGTTATATACAGGTGAAACTCGAAAAATGAGAATATCGTGCAACATGTATTTCAGTAATTCAAATTAAAAGGTGAAACTAATATATTTAGCATACGGTATATAACTATATACATACGCATGATTAATTATACTTTTCAGAGGGCCGACATTTCTGTATTTAAAATCTTTTTTTTTTTTATTGATTTCATGTAATATTCTACTTTTCTGAGATTTTAAATTCCAGGTTTTCATAAGCTGTAAGCCATAATCATCAAAATTATAACTTTTGTACGATATTCTAATTTTTCGAGTTTCACCTGTGTACACATGTAACCAAATTCAAGGTTATTTTGGCTAGACGTGGGTTACTCATAGCTGGACTATATCGGGTCTATATTTAACATAAACGTGGTTCACCTCCTGTGCTTTTTCCTCTTCATCCTCGAGTTTGCATCTCATTATCCTGCATTTCTCCTCCAAACTCTCCATCTTCACCTCCATCTCCTCAAGAGTGCTGACAACCGAGCGCATGTTCTCCTAAACAGATCCAGCACACAAAGGTTAATCAAGTCAAGTCTCCTGCATTTACACAGCACTTTAACAATACAGATTATTCAGTGATAATAGGAAATTACAGTAATTGTTTAGGCTTTACAGCAGATCTAGAATAAAGTTATTGTTCAGATAAAGTTAGTTTTGATTGATTCACTTCTGTTGTAAATATCATTAGTTATTAACTTAGGGGCCGTTAACCAGAGATGTATAGTAACGAAGTAGAACTACTTCACTACTGTACTTAAGTACTAAAAGGCTGTATCTGTACTCTACTAGAGTATTATTTTCTTCTCCTACTTCCACTTTTATTTCAGTACATATTTTTGATGAGTTTAATACTTTTACTCCGATACATTTTTTATGTGCTGCATCGTTACTCGTTACAATTATAAAAAATGTTATGAATCATTCCATTTATATCGATACCTTTAATATGAATTATGAGTGTCAGCCGCTCCCATTAAAAAAAAAAACTCCTGTGTAGTCATCATGAAAGCGCTTGACCAAACAACGTCCCTCGGGCTTTTAGCTCGTGCAGTTTTTGACAAATATTGATAGATTTTCATCAGATGTCTATAGAAAGGAATAATATTTATTGAATTTATACCCAAATGGGCCGATGTAATCATTATGAGCGTTGGATACTCTGATATACTGTATTTTCAATCCATACTGGCAGCCTGAGGGCGCCCTGTGCACATGCAGTCCATATATGGAACATATGAAAAAGAGCCATATCATGTGACATCCCAGGAAGTCCCTGACATAAACAAAGCTTTCAGATATCGCTGTAACATGCAGATAAATACCCAATAAGCTGTGGAGAAAAAAGGCACAAGCAGGGAAGAGAAAGGTGAGATGCTTTACTACATAATACAATACTTGTACTTTTACTTTCAGTGCTTGAGTAGTAAATTTAAAAAAAAACTACTTGCAATACTTAAGTACAATTTTTTTTAAATACTTTAGTACTTCCACTTAAGTATGGTGCTTAAAGAGCACTTCAACTTCTACTCAAGTCACTTTTTTGATAGAGCACTTGTACTTTTACTCAAGTCTGTGTCTCTAGTACTTTATACTGTACATCTCTGCCGCTAACACGACACGTTCTAACAGAAAACCCTTAAAGGTCCCATATTGTGCACATTTTTGTCCTTAAGAATATATATTTGCGGATTTAAGTACCAAAAACCATCCCAATATATTTTTACAGCTCCTTTCTCAGGAGCTCTGCTAAGAACAGGTCGATTTTGGCCCGTCTAATTAATATTCATGAGCCTCTCTCTCTGATTGGCCTGTTGTTTTCTGAGTGACGCATGGCCAGGCCAATCACAGGTAACTCGGGTCATGTTTGCTGTGGCCTGCTCACAAGTAAGGTAAATAAAACACTAATGATGGACATTGCAGAGGGGAAAGTTATCCGGCCACTCATTTACACGAAAACAGTGTTTGGTGTTCGAGAACGCAAACCTTCAAATAGGTTCCAGAGTACAGGCGTTGAATAATAAAACATAAAAATAAAGTTATCCCTGTGCAAACTTCAAAAACACGAATATGTGAAAACGCTGACGGCGCACATGCGTATTACGCATTTAGTCTATAGATGTGTGTGTTTGAATATATGTCTGCAGGCGTGTAGCCTTTCTTTACAAATTGACCTCAACAAGGCCTTAAAAAAAATAATACAGAATTTTTTTAATCGCTTCCGCGTGTCCATGCGAAGCAGAATTATTTTGACAAATGTCAAATGTCTGGTTATGTCACGAACAAAACAAATGATGATCTTGACCCGTTCCTCACCTCTAGAGACTCGAGCGTCTTCCTGCCGAGTTCAGATTTATCACTCTCAGCTTTGAACTGATGGGACACGCGCATGACGTCTCCATGTTTACTTGCGGGAACAGAAAGCTGCGCACACTTGGCCAGGAACCTGCGGACACATATTGTGAAAGAGTTATGGCTCGTTCAAACCGAGGACGATAACTATAATGATGGTTATATGAAAGAATAGCAGAGTTCATGTAATTCCAGGACTTTCAAGGACTTTAAGCACTACTTTTTTGTTTTTTTAAGGACTACAATCAGAGATCTCATCTATCAAACAATATCTTTATTATCTTTCAACTTCTAAAAAAGGTAAATGTATGAATAAAAATAAACTAATAAAACATAATGATACAAATAAAGTGCAGCACATGCAATGACTGGTAACTTTAATATTTGAAAGGATACTATGACAAAGATATCGCTTTCCTTGTTCAAACTGATTATTTTTCTCATGAATATATGATTGATTTGAAGAATAAAAGCTGTATCATATACTTTGATATTTATATGAGCAATATCACGCTCATAGCCATGCAAAATCAGACGGGCTGCAGTGTTAATTTTGCATGAAAAGATTGTTTTATCAATCAAATTAAACACTAATTTCGCATATATTGTCTTTCAATAAAAGTACCTTTTCATAAAAATGGCTGTTTTAAAGAGTTTTCCAGGACTTAAATTTCAAAAAAGTCAAATTCAAGCACTTTACGCTCCTTGTACGAACCCTGTATAATGATAGCGGCACAGAGGAACGATATCGTTGGAATGATTTTTTTCTTGATGAACAACTTTAAAAACGCTGACAGCTAATCAGAATCCATCCTGCTTTCAGAGCTCGAGCATTTAAAGCGACAGACGACAAAACTGAGAATAAACAGAACGATATCGTCCACTGGTGATGATGCTCATAGTTATCGTTATCTTTATATTTATTGTTCTTGGTGTGAACAGGCCTTTATACACTTAGTGCAATCCCAGCTATCAAAAATATGTTCTAAGAATGTTTTGCTAACGTTCTCATTAAGTCAAAAACGTTATTTCTGAATGATCTTTGAACATTCAAAATGTCCAGTTTATTAAATGTTTTAAAGTCCCCCTGTAGTCAATCATTTATCCCTTAAAACTCATCTTTGATCACTATAACTACACATTTTAAAAAAAAATGTTTCCTTGAAAAAAAAATTGGCATGTCTTTAAAATATCTTGAATGTAACTCGACACCCTTGCCTCATTTAGTATGCGCGGTTCTATGAATATGCAAATGAGCCCCGCCTCCACTCACTCACTCACTCACTCAGAGATCCACTCGTTGACGATCACACGTTGATCTGATTGGTTACAAGGTAGTTTGTGACGTCAGAAACACCAGCGATTTCAAAGCGTGTTTTTGAGACTGTCTTTGGTTCACTGCAGTTTTAAGGAGAAAATACTCAGCAATGCTGTCGACTTATGAATTTACACATGGTTTGTCTTAAAGCATATTAAAAACACCACATAGACATATAAACAACATTAAAAGCTGGATTTGCACCACAGGGGGACTTTGAAAACATGTTTTTCTTGGTTATGTGAACGTTAAAGGAGAACTCCGGGCAATTTTTAAGTTAATCTTGATTGTTACACCTTTGTGAGTAATGTCTATAGAAAAAAAAAACGAACCGGATTGGTGCTTGCAACACGGAGCTGTTCCCGCAAATGCCCAGAGCTCCCACTCAGCTAAAACGGCAGTTATGGGGGCATATACATAAAGAGTGTCTTTGTGCCTCATAACAGACACAAAATGCAATTAAAATGTCTGTCCAACATTAACAGGCCCCTTACATGTGAACAAGATGCGTTTAGCAACTTAGCCATTGTTTAAATTCACCTAAATAGTGTTTTAGACGGCTAGCTGTAGTCTCGCGCTGAAGTCCCGTGGGAACTCAGTTGTAGCCGGAAAAAAGTAAACAGTGTGCACGTGGGAGGAGCGTAGTGTGTGAAGAGTGATGATCGGAGTTGCTCACAAGTGAAGAAAAAATGGTTCGCGTTTGTGCCGTTCCGAATTGTGGCAACAGAATGCGAAAATACAAGAACTTACATTTTCATCGTCTTCCTTTCCATGACCTCGAGATTCTGCCGTTGTGGCTAGTTGTACTTCAACTTGATGTGCAAACTCCCATACAAGTACGCGCTAAAGATTACGCATTTGCAGCGAACACTTTGACAAGGATGACTACACAGACACAACACAGCGGGGCCGGTTGAAGAAAAAAGCCATTCCGTGGACGAAGACGGGTGCAACCACCGTGGAGGTAATGTAAACTTTATTTATCCTTCCATTTGGGCACACACGGCTTGAGATGTGCAGTAATATGTTTTTGTAGTCTTATTTGCAAAACTTTAATTATTTCACTAGCTTCTATGTCTTCAATTATATTTATATATATACTCCCACCTGCACACTGGTATTTACCTTTTTCCGGCTACAAGTTCCCACGGGACTTCAGCGCGAGACTACAGCTAGCCGTCTAAAACACTATTTAGGTGAATTTAAACAATGGCTAAGTTGCTAAACGCATCTTGTTCACATGTAAGGGGCCTGTTCATGTTGGACAGACATTTTAATTGGATTTTGTGTCTGTTATGAGGCACAAAGACACTCTTTATGTATATGCCCCCATAACTGCCGTTTTAGCTGAGTGGGAGCTCTGGGCATTTGCGGGAACAGCTCCGTGTTGCAAGCACCAATCCGGTTCGTTTTTTTTTCTATAGACATTACTCACAAAGGTGTAACGATCAAGATTAACTTAAAAATTGCCCGGAGTTCTCCTTTAAGGAAACATTGGTAAATGAACTTGTATGAACTTGGTAATGAACTGTAATGAACTTGGTAATGAACTGTAACGAACTTGGTAATGAACTTGGTAATGAACCGGTAAATGAACTGGTATGAACTTGGTAAAAAAGCTTTCTCGTCATGTGCACCAAATGTCTGGAATGAACTCCAAAATACCTTAAATCTAGAATCACTTCCACCTATTAATACTTTTAAAAGCCTTTTAAAGTCCACTCTGACTGAACAATGTAATTGCTTTTAACTAGGTGCCCTTTAAATTGTATGTCTGTATTTGCCTATATAAGTAGGTAAAATGTTTTGTTAGTGTATATATAGTGTATGTATAGAGATTTGTGGTGTAATATGTAATTTTTGAAACTTTTTGGCCGCCTGTCTTGGCCAGGACTCCCTGTGAGAAGAGTTACTGTAACTCAATGGGACTTTTCCTGGTTAAATAAAGGTTAAATAAATAAAAAAAAGGAAACATTCTATTTCATCATTCTTCAAACATTATGGTACATATACTTTTAAATGTTCTCTGAACATTCACAAACTAATAGTAACATTTAAAAAAAAAAAGGAAATGTGTGATGAATGTCCAGTAAAGTGTGTCAGGAGAAAGTTTCCATGAACGATGTTTTTTGTGCTGTTTTGAGAACATTATGAAAGACCAGATAACTTTGAACGAACGTTCTATTAACGTTACAGGAAGAACGTTTGTTCATAACTTTGACAGAACGTCTCTTACTGATCTTTAAGGCGGTTGAGATGCATCTGCGATTCTTCTTTTTCTCTATTTTTCAATGCCAGAACAGATCTGAGACAAAGGCAAGAATAAAAAACATCAAAATCAGACCGTGAAGATGAAGCAATCTGCCACAGCACACACACATAATTATTACATAACGTTACTCACAGAATGGACAAACCAAGCATGTTCTCCAGAGCCAGTAAGGAAGACTTAGTCATCGGCTTCCAACTTCCCTGATTTTTACTCTTTCCAACCATCGCTGAGGCTTTAACTGTAAATCAGGTCAGTGGAAGAAATAAAGACGACAGAAAAACAGTCAGATCATATATTACTGATTCTTCAGCCGAAAACACCAAATCTGCCATCATTTACTTGCTTCCTTCAGACTTGCACATGTTCAAACAATCTGAATCACATTTGATTTGGTTGTAATGAAGTCGAATACAAGTATTCATGTA
>JAVALU010001225.1:77500-125000 GCA_030770095.1 Gila robusta
TTGTTGCCAAATTAAAATTTATTCAAACACCTTCAACATTAGCTATAGTTTAGAAAATGGTAATAAAATATGACTGTAATAATATATTTCACAGGTTTTGTCCATCCTTCTGTTAGACTCTCACACATGAATTATGTTGAATATCTGTCAGCTGTTAAATTTAACTACACAATTAGATAATACCAGTTTAGCTCAACCAATCACCAAGCAATGCTTCATGTTGTTCAGTCTGTGGTGTAAAAAGGTGCATTAGCAATTAAAGAAAAAACACTTCAGCAAAACATGATCAGCTCAAAGTGTCCCAATCATTTTTGCTCCCAAATGTTCACTGGTAGTCACTGTATGAAGAATTATTGTGTATAATATGTCACAATTTACTTTATTTTGCTCTCCTCACTTACATAAATGAACTATAGTGTCCTGCACACACTAGTGAAACAATATCACACATTATATCTGGTGTCTGAATAGTTTTTGGTTTGACTGTATGCATGTTATTCAGTCCTTCCAGAAAAACGCGGAGTTGTTTTGTGATTGTTGCGGGCAAAAATCCTTGATTATGCGGCCCGTTTTCTTAAAAAATGCGATGGAATATGCGGGATATTTATGCAATTTTATGCAATGAAATTGCGGGAACTTGCAAAAACTGCGGTTTGATGAAAAAGAGAAAAAAAAAAGTAATTGAAAAGTGATTTTGCAACGAAAATGCGGGGATTATGAAATCATGCAAGCCCCGCATATTTTGCGCGGAAATCGACAATTTATGCGGCGAAAGTGCGGCGTATTTGAAAAAATGCGCCCCCGCATGAATATGCGGACTTTGGCTGATTATGCACTAAATCATGCGATCGCATAATCGCGTTTTTCTGGAGGGACTGGTTATTTATAGTGTGCAGTGTCTTATAAACGTTGAATAAAAGGCTAAAATGGCTAAATAAATAAAGTAGTAATAATAATAATAATAATAAGTGAACTTAAGCTGCGTCTCACGCGAGGCTTGTTGTTGTTCTTCTTCTCTGCGGTGTGTTTGGGGCCCCGTGTGGAGGCCCTTCCTGAACCGCGCGCTGGCTTCATCTCGAGAAACTGCACAGAAAAACATTAAAGCCTGAGAGAATGTAAAACATCTCTATAAACACCAGAGCCTAGAAACATCCAAACCAGTGACAATTACAAGAATCACCACAGAATCATTGGGTTTTTTTAGTGAATGAGTAAGTGAGTGAGTGTGTGTGAGAGTGAGTGTGAGAGTGAGTAAATGTGTGTGTGAGAGTGTGTGTGTGTGAATGAGTGAGTGTGAATGAGTGAGTGAGTGTGTGTGTGTGCGTAAGTGTGCGTGTGTGTAAGTGAGTGAGTGTGTGTGAATGTGTGTGTGTGTGTGAGTGTGTGAGAGTGAGTGAATGAGTGAGTGAATGTGTGTGTGTGAGTGAGAGTGAGTGTGTGTGAATGAGTGAGTGTGTGTGAGTGAGTGTGTGAGAGTGAGTGTGTGTGAATGAGTGAGTGAGTGTGTGTGTGTGTGTGTGTGTGTGTGTGTGAGTTAGTGTGAGTGTGTGTGAGTGAGTGTGTGTGTGTGAGTGTGTGAGAGTGAGTGTGAGTGTGAGTTAGTGTGAGTGTGTGTGAGTGAGTGTGTGTGTGTGTGTGTGAGTGAGTGTGTGAGAGTGAGTGTGTGAGAGTGAGTGTGTGAAAGTGAGTGTGTGTGAATGAGTGAGTGAGTGTGTGCACGCACGTGTGAGTGAGTGAGTGAGTGTGTGTGAGAGTGAGTGTGTGAGAGTGAGTGTGTGAAAGTGAGTGTGTGTGAGAGAGTGTGTGACCATACTCCTAAATCATGCGTGGGGTCAGAGGTCACTCTTCCACCGGAACTCGACTTGTGTACGGCCGTTACCGGAAGCCAGTGATTATAGTTTATAAAGTTATAAATATAGATATTTTTCTTGGCTTCACCCCTGCAGGCGTGTGGATTATTGTTATGATGATGATGAGCTTTTTAGGGCTTCGAAATCTCAGTTCCCATTCACTCCCATTATAAAGCTGGGAAGAGCCAGGATATATACTCGGATTGTGTTCCGCTGCAAGAAGAAAGTCATAAACACTAGGATGTCTTGAGAGAGAGTGAATTATGGTATAATTTTCATTTTTGGTTGAACCCTTTAAATCAGAATAGATATATTTACAGATTAAGTACATATTTAGAGTATTATGGATATTATAAATAAATAGGAGAGAATGTACAAGATTTTACATTTTTTTAAAGGAAAAAGCACGTCAGTAGCCCGTTAATTTTTTTTAAACCAAACTTTCTTTAACATATTTACAATTAAGTTTCCATAGCATGTTTAACATTTTTAGATGTAAGTTACAGCTCAGTCCCAGTTAACATATTTATGTTTTCTTGTCGAGATTAGAATGTTATTTAAAAGGTTATGATACAACAGAGAAAGTTGTGGGAACCTGTTAGCTTGGGTTATACCATAGTATTCTTTGACGCAGGTTTAAGTACCATGGTAAGTTATATGAATAAGTTATAATGTATATATTTGAGCACATATGTCTGTTAAGATCGTTCGTTTATTAATAATCGCATCAGGTTTTATCGCGTCGCTCACGTTCAGTTTAGAAACATCACTACTCATTAAAAACATGCTGAGAAAAACTGTAAAGATTCGATACATGATTTGATTAGCTCAAAACAAACACAACTCACTAATTAATCGTCTATGTGCAACACATCTTCAACACTCACCACAGATTCGCGCCACACGATTCAAAGCGGAAACTGAACTGCGCATGCGCTGAACTGACACTTCCTGCTTCCTTCTTGTGTTTGCCACGTGCTGTTGTTTGATTACTAATGTTCTCGTTTCCATACATTTTTACATCACACATTTGTATTACAGTTTTAAAATAAACTTATATGAAACAAAATTAATGTGGAAGCTCATTTTTGCCATATAAAAAAATAATGCTTGGTAAATCACAAAATTATGACATACAAACTCATAATTATGAGATTAAAAAGTTGAAATTGACCCAAAAAAAGTCAAAATTATGGCATACTAAGTAAGATACGCGACATTAAATCATAATTTTGACTATCTACTAATTATCACTGTCACAATTACGACTTATGTCATATATTCATTCATTTCTGTCATAATTTCAACAACTTAACCAATTTTTTTTCTTATGTGTCAAAAATGAGCTTTCATAAAATATCAAGTCCCATACACAAACAACTCAACCCAAACAGCAAAGAAACCACATTTATTACTTACATTTACTATACTTACATAGTATATAACATTCACACAGCACATATTCTCACAAACAAAAGCATGTGTGATAAAAGAGCATATGAAGTAAACAGGTGATGGATCTGTGTGTGTGTGTGTGTGTGTGTGTGTGTGCGTGTGTCTTCTAAACCCTTTATTATCGCACATGTGTGATGTGTGATAAGTGAAGGACAGAACCCTCAGAAGCAGGTGATATGGATCTGAATATTATCACACACACACATCCTGTGTTCATCATCAGTTCTGCAGTGTTATCTCTGAACACACACACACGCTACACGCGTGCGGGGTAGAAGAACTTCCCAGCGTAGCGGCCGTGATTGTGCAAGTCAAACGGACTCAGGACTTTCCGGATGCCCAGCATGTTTGCCCTCGCGACCCGCTGGAAGCTCCAGGGGTTCTGGTTATTAGCCTCGCGGTCGGCCTGGTCCTGATACAGCGCCGCCAGACTCTCTCTGCTCACCACCTGCAACACACACACACACACACACACACACACCTGTTCAACTCGTTTCTCAGAAACACTTGCAGATTTAACCCTGTCAATTCTGATCGAAACCGACTAAAGACAAACTTTTTAATGAAGTGAATATACTATATTTTAATTCCATAATATTTTGTGTTTTGAGGGGATTTCATGGTAGTAAACAATATTTACCTCTTATTTATGCACCATTTTTATATTAAATACAAATATCGTAAAAACAATTTATACTGTTTTTCTCCCCCAATTAATGCAGTATTTAAGTCAAAAAAACAAAGCAAATGTTTTTGAATGTACTATATTGTAATTCCATAATATTTATTTTTAATTAACTTTTGTCAAAGTTCAGATTCTTCTTGTTTGAAATGTTTTTGCAGTTATGATTACACTAGCGGGACACCTAAGTTTACTTCACTATATTACAATTAAATCCTAATCTAATCATGACAAACTATATATCATTGGAAAGGTCTAAGACTCCTAAATAGATATTTTAGCGCAGTTTTTTGTTACAAATTATGTAGGAACAGTAATAGATGAATTTATGACAAGAGTGCATTTAAAAAAAATCTACATCATAACAGAAGTTCTGACTTTTGTCACAAAAAGTCGACGCACACACTTTTAATAATTGAAACTTTGTTTTTCATGCTAAAAGTTCATAATAATTAGTATTTGTCAATAAAAAAATATAAAATAATATTATCCTCTAAAATATTATAATATCTTTTTTATCACATCACATATTTTAGTAGTTATCATAAATTAGGTATCATTTGAAAGCTTACGAACTCAGAATTCATCTTACGAAAAAAGTTTCAAAATTGGACGTTGCGTTACCATAGAAACGGTACTCAATTCTTTTATCGGGCTCCTCCCCTTTTGGGCATCGTCATGTTTCATAATTTATGATCAAAACCTTTTCTAATCTTGACAAAACACATTTTGTCATAAAGGTCTGAGTCTTAATGTTCCATATTTTGTGACAGAAGTGATATTTGGACAGAAATTTATTAATTTGTTACGGCAGAACGCATACAATTAAATTCAATGGAATGCATGTCACCCGGTGGCTATTTTTGGTATTACGCCTAAACAAAATCTCATTGGAACTTAAATTTTTGTGATATCAACTTCAACTTTGGAACACAACTTGGTTAGATATATGGCTTTGATTTTATAGTAAAAAAATATTTTGTAAAATATATTTTTTTCTTTTATATAAAATATATAAGTACAATATATTTGATTTACTGTAAATTTAAACTTCCATAACTTTTTCATACTTTAGTTTTTTGAAGTGTGTTCACTTCAGCAATAATCTGCTGAGTGTTTTCTTTAAAACAAGACCAAACTTAGGTCTATACTCCAAAGCATTCTTGAATTACAACCATTTAAGCATAATGTTACGCAACACGTTCCTCATTCACGTTATTGCCAAATATATATGCAGAAACAGCCGCTTATGAAAAAGCATAAGAGGAAGTTGAAGGGGGTGTATTGGAATCCACTGCTGCTTCAGTGTATATGTAATGAGTGATTATAATCAAGGTATTAATCGACATGTTTCCTTCTAAATATCAAATGAGTTGAATGACTTCTCTGGAGATTTTACTTTGTTATAGCAGTTACCAGTGTGATTACTGAAATGTTCTTTTCATGTATTCTCTAATGTCAGTATTTGATATCTGAATGCAGTAACAGTGCTTGCTTTAATCAGCCCAGCTTCCAGAAATGAAATATGGACTTGTTTTGTGTTTGAGAAAGGTCTTCAACGTGTTAAAACATATAGGGGTCACTGAAGCCAATAGTTTAAGGGACCATTTCTTTGTTAAAGCCTTACTTTCCAGTTAGACTAAAGTTTAGCTATCCTCGAGAGAAAGAACACACTATCTTGATGTTTAGAGAGGACTCTCCTGTTTACAGTTAGAGCCTGGCCAAATCCAACCTTGGAAAAGCTGTGTGTGTGTGTGTGTGTGTGGGGTGAAGGGTATAACTGCGCTGTGTGTGTGTGTGTGTGTGCGTGTGTGGTGAAGGGTATAACTGCGCTGTGTGTGTGTGTGTGTGTGTGTGTGTGTGTGTTGAAGGGTATAACTGCGCTCTGTGTGTGTGTGTGTGTGTGTGTGTGGGGTGAAGGGTATAACTGCGCTGTGTGTGTGTGTGTGTGTGTGTGTGTGTGTGTGTGTGGGGTGAAGGGTATAACTGCGCTGTGTGTGTGTGTGGTGAAGGGTATAACTGCGCTGTGTGTGTGTGTGGGGTGAAGGGTATAACTGCGCTGTGTGTGTGTGTGTGTGTGTGTGTGTGTGTGTGTGTGTGTGTGTGTGTGTGGGGTGAAGGGTATAACTGCGCTGTGTGTGTGTGTGTGTGCGTGTGTGGTGAAGGGTATAACTGCGCTGTGTGTGTGTGTGGGGTGAAGGGTATAACTGCGCTGTGTGTGTGTGCGTGTGTGTGTGTGTGTGTGTGTGTGTGGTGAAGGGTATAACTGCGCTGTGTGTGTGCGTGTGTGGTGAAGGGTATAACTGCGCTGTGTGTGTGTGTGTGTGTGTGTGTGTGGGGTGAAGGGTGTGTGTGTGGTGAAGGGTATAACTGCGCTGTGTGTGTGTGTGTGTGTGTGTGTGTGTGTGTGTGTGTGTGTTGAAGGGTATAACTGCGCTGTGTGTGTGTGTGTGTGTGTGTGTGTGTGTGTGTGGTGAAGGGTATAACTGCGCTGTGTGTGTGTGTGTGTGTGTGTGTGTGTTGAAGGGTATAACTGCGCTGTGTGTGTGTGTGTGTGTGTGTGTGTGTGGTGAAGGGTATAACTGCGCTGTGTGTGTGTGTTGAAGGGTATAACTGCGCTGTGTGTGTGTGTGTGTGTGTGTGTGTGTGTGTGGGGTGAAGGGTGTGTGTGTGTGGTGAAGGGTATAACTGCGCTGTGTGTGTGTGTGTGTGGGGTGAAGGGTATAACTGCGCTGTGTGTGTGTGTGTGTGTGTGTGTGTGTGGTGAAGGGTATAACTGCGCTGTGTGTGTGCGCGTGTGCGTGTGTGTGTGTGTGTGTGTGTGTGTGTGTGTGTGTGTGTGTGTGTGTGTGTGTGTGGTGAAGGGTATAACTGCGCTGTGTGTGTGCGCGTGTGCGTGTGTGTGTGTGTGTGTGTGTGTGCGCGTGTGCGTGTGTGTGTGTGTGTGTGTGTGTGTGTGTGTGTGTGTGTGTGTGGTGAAGGGTATAACTGCTGTGATCTTTGTAACTGTGAGCAGGGCGGCTCCTGTGTGAGTCTTGAAGCTGATGAAACTGCAAACTATCTTCAGTAAATCTTTTCTTTCATGTATTATGATTCTGACTCCGGGTCTTCATTCTTCATATCTGGTTCTGGGTGTTTGACTGTTTACCCCTAACACAGTTATAGTGGCTGAAACGGAGCAAACCTTGGCTGGAAAGGGCAGCTTCTTGGCCACTTCTGAGAGCACCGGCTCGACCTCGCCCAGCTCGACGTGACCTCCGACCTCCAGGACCAGCCGGCCACACTTCACCGGGGTCACGTAGTGGTCGATGGCCCCTTTCCCGCCGCCCATGCGCTGACCCAGGCCTTTACGAGTGATGGGTTTGTACGGCGCCCTGAAGCGCCACAGGGCGAAGGTGGTGCTGGGGTCCATGCGCCGGTTAATGGTGAGACGCATCATCTCCATGTGACCCCAGTGCAAGTATCCGCCGCCCAGAGCCTAAACACACAATCACACACAGATAATAATAATCATATACACAAAAGACACAGAGCTCTGATGAGTATTACATGTGCACAATAATCAAAGGAAGGATTAAAGGTGCATTGTGTAATATTTAGGAGGAGCTGTTGACAGAAATGCAATATCATAAACATAACTATGTTTTCAGTGGTGTATAAAGACGTTACATAATGAAGCGTTATGTGTTTATTAGCTTAGAATGAGCCGTTTCTCTCTACACACACCGCGGGTCTCCTTACTTACACATGTTTCTACGGTGGCCCTGAACGGACAAACGTGTTTCGTCACTATGTTGTTCTTCGTGTAAAGAAGCGAACTAAAGTCAGCGAATAAAACACTCACACAATGATGAACAAGTGACAATAATATTAATGCGCCGGTTAATGGTGAGACGCATCATCATCTCCATGTGACCCGAGTGTAAGTGTCCGCCACTCAAAGCCTGAAGGCAATCACACACACAGTTCTGATCACACACACAGTTCTGATGAGGACATGTTGTAATAGATTGTAATAGAGCAGTTTGTGAATGTAAAATCTTGTGCAGATTAATAAAGTTATTGTCTCCTAAAAGAAAGAAGTGATTCTGAGCTGAAACGAGTCGTCAGTAATTCAGTCTCACTTCCTGCTGAACCTTTTGTAACTAATTTGCATAATGCCCGTCTCTGGTCCTGATTGGCTGAGCAGCGTCTCTTAGCTCCGCCCTCAAACACTAGTGTATCTGAGACTGGAAGAGTTTGTGTTGTTCGTGTCGAGAAGACGCTGTTTTCTGAGATTGATACGGTAAAACCCACGCCATCGTTACTGTTCGTATCACTGTGATCAAGAGCTGAGATTCAGATATGATAATGAGCGTTTGCTTTCTGACCAATCACAGCAGAGCAGCTCTCAGAGAGGCGGGGCTTAGAGAGACTGAAAGCGTTTCAGACACTGAGAGAAAAGAGTGGAGATTATGAGGAAATTAATGTGTTTTTTGACTTTTGATGCATGTGAACCTGTTAAAATAGTAAGATGTTTACATGCAACTTTCATTATTCTGATGATTCACTAAGAATTTTTACTGACATCATTCATAATGATACTCGCATAGAGTCCATGTTACTGGTCACTGTGTTAATCTACTAAAACATTTAATTTTTTCTGTGACGCAACTAAAATGTCTTTATTTCGACATTTTCGGCCATTATTATAATGCATTATATTCACGTGACGCAAAGTTTCTTCAATAATCTCCCCAATAATGTGACGATATTTCCCAATATGACCTAAATCTCATTATAATCGCATTATGACGGTGCATGTAAACAGTCGTTCAGATATTCTTAATATGCATACTAAAAACAATTAATATTCAGTAATATTATCGGTTTGACTGCACTGACACTATCACACATATTTTTTTGGAGTTGTGAGAAAATTCAGTCTTTTTGGGATGATGTGTAGGGATAAAAAATACCTAGAACCTCTTTGTTATTACTTATGGGAAATATTAAAGGCATAGTGTGGCTTGCAAAAAAACTATAACTAGGAACTGGCTTAAAGATACTATTTTGAAGTATAAACAATGGTTTGGAATTATTGAAGAAATCATGGTTATGGAAGAACTTACATATTTTCTAAAATTGCAAAAAAAGTGCTTTTAACATGGACTGTGAAAATGGTTGATGTATAAATAACATAAAGACATCCTCAACTAAGTAAACAGTAATTGTTACAGGAATGGTTAAGCTCTCCTGTTCGGCTTTGCTGTTCTTTTCTTTTTCACTCTCTAATTTAAGTACATATACAGGTGAAACTCGAAAAATTAGAATATTGTGCAAAAAAGTTATAATTTTGATGATTATGGCTTACAGCTTATGAAAACTCCAAATTCAAAATCTCAGAAAATTAGAATATTACATGAAATCAATTATAAAATGGATTTGAAATACAGAAATGTCGGCCCTCTGAAAACTATAATCATGCATATGCATATAGTTATATATACTAAATAAATTAGTTTCACCTTTTAATTTGAATTACTGAAATACATGTTGCACGATATTCTAATATTTTGAGTTTCACCTGTATATATAAGTATGTATGTGCATGTTCCTTGATATTTAAGAATATGCACTGATATGTATTTATAAGTATACAGCTATATTTGATATGTATATATGCATAATTTCTTTTTCTCCCTTCAGTTAATATTCTTTTTAATTTCATTGTTATTCTAGTAAATCAAAATATAAAAATAAAAAAAAAGGAAATTAAAAAAAGACACGGACCACAATGCCGTACTGTCCCCTGGTGAAGGTATTGGAGCTTTTGGCCGGCCCCTGAATGTCACGCAGTTTCTTCATCTCCTTCTTTGCTTGTTTCAAATTCGGGACCTTTTCCAGGAATTTGAGTTTCGGCTTCTCTGGTAGAACCACGTCTGCGATGAAGAAAAACACGATATAAATCAAAGCGCGATTCATCAAAATAAAGTGCTACGCTTCCTTTTGTTGAAAGGACTTAAACAATACAAGACCAGCATGCAGTAAAAACGGCAGCCCTTAACGAACGAGTCTAAAAGTTGAACTGGTTAAGCACTGATGCATTACCGCTGAAATCTGGAGGAACTGCATAAGTCCTCAGTCCCGCTGACACGACCTTCATGTTGCTCTGCAGGACATCTGGAGAAAAAGAGTCAGCGACTAGTTAAACAGGTTCAACAACCAGTTAAAACTGGTTCACCAACTAGTTAACAGGTTCAGTTCAGCAATTAGTTAAACAGGTTTGTTAACTAGTTAAAACTGTTTCAGCAACTAGTTAACACAAGATCAGTTCAGCACTTAGTTAAAACAGGTTCAGCAACTAGTTAACAAGTTTAGTTTAGCAACTAGTTAAAACAGGTTCAGCAACTAGTTAACAAGTTTAGTTTAGCAACTAGTTAAAACAGGTTAAGCAACTAGTTAAACAGGTTCAGTTCAGCAACTAGTTAAACAGGTTGCAACTAAACAGGTTTGTTAACTAGTTAAAACTGTTTCAGCAACTAGTTAACACAAGATCAGTTCAGCACTTAGTTAAAACAGGTTCAGCAACTAGTTAACAAGTTTAGTTTAGCAACTAGTTAAAACAGGTTCAGCAACTAGTTAAACAGGTTCAGTTCAGCAACTAGTTAAACAGGTTGCAACTAAACAGGTTTGTTAACTAGTTAAAACTGTTTCAGCAACTAGTTAACACAAGATCAGTTCAGCACTTAGTTAAAACAGGTTAAGCAACTAGTTAACAGGTTCAGTTCAGCAACTAGTTAAACAGGTTGCAACTAAACAGGTTTGTTAACTAGTTAAAACTGTTTCAGCAACTAGTTAACACAAGATCAGTTCAGCACTTAGTTAAAACAGGTTCAGCAACTAGTTAACAGGCTCAGTTCAGCAACTAGTTAAACAGGTTGCAACTAAACAGGTTTGTTAACTAGTTAAAACAGGTTCAGCAACTTGTTAACACAGGTTCATTAACTAGTTAACAGGTTCATTAACTAGTTAAAAAGGGTCAGCAACTTGTAAACACAGGTTCAGCAACTAGTTAACAGGTTCAGCAACTAGTTAACACAGGTTCAGCAACTAGTTAAAAGGTTCAGCAACTATTTATTCAACAGGTTCAGCAACTTCACTAACTGGTTCACTAACTGGTTAACTTCATTAACTAGTTAACACAGGTACAGGAAAAAGTTAACACAGGTTTAACAAATAGTTAACAGGTTTAGCAACTAGTCAACACAGGTACAGGTTCAGGTTCAGTGGGTAAAATATCATCACCCACATTTAACAAGTGGTTATTATAACCAAATAAACCAGGGTATGAATCAAGTATATACAGTAAGTATATATATATATATATATATATATATATATATATATATATATATATATATATATATATATATATATATATTATTAATGATGCATAATCAGTAATGCTGCAGATTACTGCAAACAAGTACGATTACCTTATTCATGAGTACCATGGTATTAAGAAAGTAAGAATACCATGTAACTTACACGTCCAAAACCCATGGTTTCACCATACTATATGCCGTTAGTGATACTAAATAAAATAAATAATGTATATAAGATAGAACAATTAATACATGCGAGATTATTTGTCTTAGATCTACCTGGCTGGCTTGATGTCCGGGCAAAGCCCAAAAATACACACTTTAGTGCTGAGAACATGACTGATTATACACAATAGAAACGTGTATAAATCTTCATTTGTTCTCAATTATAAAATTCACATCAGAATCTCATGGAACCACAAGGTCGCTGCCATGTTTGATCAACATCCGGTGTGTCGGTGAAAGTCATCCGGTGGAAACAGTCGCGCTCGCGCATATCACGAGTTCCGCGTGTTTACGGTTCATCCGAGTTTTATTCTAGATGGTTGTAGTTTGAAAGTAAATAATTAAATAAATAAAAGTTAAAAAATGTGAACGTGCATTTTATATCCAACAAAGCACTGCACTTGAATTTGTAACGTTTCTTTAAAATTATTCTGTCAGAAGAGACATTTTACACAAATATGCCACATTTAGTTTCTGAGATGATAACTGGACGCCTCTTGCTTAATTTAAGGTAATTAAATGTAACACTAATTTTGAAAGGTTCCATATTGCATATTTTTACAAATTCTATTTTTAAGCATTTAGCAGGTCGATGTACTAAACTTATGAAGCCACGCCCTAATGACAATCAGCGACACCTGTCACGTGATCACTGATTATTAACACACACATCTCAGCAGTCAGGAACAGAAAGATCAGGTATAACTTTAACTAGTCCTCGGAATACACATTTAACTAGGTGATCTTTCTCAGGTAAATCTATAAAACAAATGCTTTAATTTGCAGTGCAATGATAATTGATATATTATAAAGCATATTTTCAAACAGAAACACTCATCTCATCACAGTAAGAGTCTCTTCTGCTCAGCAAAGCTGCATTTATGTGATCAAAAATACAGTAAAAATAGTGATATATTATTCCAATGTAAAACAGCTGTTTTCTATGTGAATATATAGTAAAATGTAATTTATTCCTGTGATCAAAGCTGAATTTTCTGCATCATTACTCCAGTCTTCAGTGTCACATGATCCTTCAAGAAATGCTAATTTATTTGCATATTCATATTTTAGATTCCAACCAGTAAAATTATCTGTTTTCTATGTGAATATATAGTCAAATGTAATTTATTCCTATTTATAATCTATTTACATGATCCTTCAGAAATGCGAATTGTTTGCATATTCATATCTCAGGTCCACACGATGTCGGAGTGCTCTGAGGCGACCCGAAATCCCATTCAATCCGATTTTCCGTATTGCTTTTCCGAGGACGGTCGCCTACGGCACCGAGAAACCCACGAACCCTACCGGTTCCCGTTCAAACTACACGACGCTTGTGGAACGGAACGAGAGCACCGTAGCCTGTGTCTCTACATCTCCCGGCACGTGTACCACCTCTTAGAAACCAAGTTTCAGCTCATTAAAGTGTTTCTGGAGGATAGTTTTGTGTTCATGAGCGCAGGAGCACTGGAGAATCCCGGGAGTCTCCTGGTTCTGATCCAGGATCTGGGAACGGTGAGGAGTGGCGTGTGGAGTTGGAAACTCTCGGCACACGATGGACTTGAACGAGGAACTCAGATCCCGTATATACGCTGGGCTTTGCTTGAATCCTGTGGCGTTCTCCTGATGAATCCCAACGAAGGTTTGCAGACTCCTGAGCAACACGTCCGGTTGGTTTGGGAACGCCTGCTCTCCCAAAGTTCTCCCGAACACATTTTGATAGTCGCACACGGATACGGAGGCCTGGCGTTCGTGGATCTTCTATGCCGTGAGATTGAAGAGGTTCAACGAAAAGTGAAAGCCGTGGCGTTCTTGGGTTCGTCCCACAGCTTTTGGCACCAGCCGTTGGGAAACGCGGGTCGCGACTGGTTGAAATCCCACTCCAGATCCTGGATTCCCAGCAGAAAGCCTCTGAATCGCTCCGTGGGATCACTGAAGGCCGGCTGCACACAGGTCTCCGCTGGGACTCAGTGTCACGACTCGGCGCCCGGCGTTTGCATGGAGTCCGTGTTTCGTTTCTTCTCAAAGATGATCAAACCTAAAGTCCCACCGACTCCATTCGGGATCATCACCAGGAGCAAGAGCTGGGCCAGTGAGCAAAACAACAACCTATAATGATCAAATCTCTAATAAAAATTAGCATTTCTGTTCTTTACGTTCTTGTTTCTTGTAGTGTTTATTGTAAATGATTTATAGGTGCACATCATCATTGGTAATCTTGAATCATCTCTTCTAATATTTATCCTTACAGTTTAAACACTGCCTTGCTAACATACTGAAAACTGAATCATGACTTGACTATGTTAATACATAATATTTAGAATATGTTAAAGGTCCCATATTGTTCAACTTTCTGAAGTTTTATTTTAGGTTTTGATGTCCTTAAGAATATATATTTGCGGTATAAGTACCAAAAACCATCTCAATATATGTTTACAGCTCCTTTCTCAGGAGCTCTGCCACGAACTGGTTGATTTTGGCCTGTCTACTTAATATTCATGAGCGTCTCTTCTGATTGGCCTGTTGTTTTCTGAGTGACGCACCATTGGTGGGGGCGGAGACTGAGTAGTTCTGACATCACATTTATACGGAAGTCACAACGGCTCGTGAAAAGGCACAGCTACTTTATTTCAGTTTTAACAATGTGGGACCTTTAATTTATTGTGATGTCAAAGTGTTTTTTCTCCTTCTTGATCTAAATATATTATTTAGTTTTTTCATCACAGTCGCCTTTGGCAAATTTTCCATAAAGCTGCATTGAAACATGGACTGAGATAAAGAAATACATTTTTATGGAAAATTGCAGTTAATATGAATGATTTATCGGTGCACATCATCATTATTGTGTTAAATTAATGTTCCTGGTAATGATGAATGAGAATAAGTTCCTCTTGCTGCATCTCTTCTCTGCTCTGATGATGTGGGCGGGGCTATAACCTGTCACTCACATGAGATCAGCCAATAGCAAACCACAACCATCCAATCAATTCCCCACAGACACAATCAAGCCCCGCCCACATTTGTTCTTGTTCCAGAAGCGTTTCACTCGGATATACGACACAATAGAGGAGAAAAGACTAGTGCATGCTGTTTCATGCTGATTTTATAGTCAACACTAAATCAACATTAAATGAATGTTCCTTCATTTTTGTAAATGATTCATCAGTGACACCAAAGAAAAACATGTTTAAACGACCTGTAATAACTTGCTTCACCTCTTAAAGACAGAGACCACATTCACTACTGGATCATGTTATAAACATTTAGTTAAATGTCTAGTTAGTCATTATTTTATGAAAGTAAAAATGGGTTGAAATTATGGAAGCTTGTTTCCGCCACAGATTAAAACAATTTAAAATATAATTGCAACTTTTTATCTCACAATTGCGAGTTTACATCTCGCAATTCTGACCTTTTTTCTCTCAATTGCGACATCTTTTCTCAAAATTGTGAGTTATAAAGTCCAATTCTAAGGAAAAATTACTCAAAAAGACTTTTATCTCAGAATTGCATGTTTATATCTCACAATTCTGACTTTATAACATGCAATTCTAAATGTATGTCTCCCAATTGCATGTTATAAAGTCAGAATTGTGAGATATAAACATGCAATTTTGAGAAAAAAAGTCAGAATTATGAGTTTATATCTCACAATTCTGAGATAAAAAGTTGCAATAACCTTTTTTATTCTGTGGCGGAAACAAGCTTCCATAGAAAATGGTGTTTTATGTTGCCTTATAAATATCGGTAACACTTTACAATAAGGTCTCATTTGGTAACATTAGTTAATGCATTAACTAGCAACGAACAGCATTTATTTACATTTGTTAAAGGTACAACGTACGTTTTTAGCAGTTTAACAAAACTTGCATGTATTTAGTGGAAGAACATTGTTTTGGTTGTGCTTCGGCTCTGTGCGGATGAATATGATTATTCTTCTGCTCATAAAATATTCACTACTAGAGAAATAACCCGTTTAGATGTTAAGCTGAAGACGTTACTGTAGTTTCACACATTAATAACACGACACTTCCTTGAGAATAAACTCCAGCACTAATGAAATGATCTTCACAACAGATCATCTTTACAGTGAACTCTGTTAGAGATAAATTATCTGTTCAATAACACACACACACACACACACATACACACACAGGATCTGATGTTGATTCTTGTTTTATTACGAGCTCTGTTTCTTTCTCTTTTCTCCAGCAGAATCTCCTCTGGTCACACACACACACACACACACACACACACACCTAACCCCCTACCTCCCAAACCACACACAACCCCTGCCACACACACCCACAAACACTCTCACACATACACACATTTCCGTAAAAAATAGTTAATTTTATTCCTTAAAACTCCTTGGAAAAAAATGTCACGTCTTAAAATATCTTGAATGTAACTCGACACCCTTGCCTCATTTAGTATGCACGGTTCTATGAATATGCAAATGAGCCCCGCCTCCACTCACTCACTCACTCAGAGATCCACTCGTTGACGATCACACGTTGATCTGATTGGTTACAAGGTAGTTTGTGACGTCAGAAACACCAGCGATTTCAAAGCGTGTTTTTGAGACTGTCTTTGGTTCACTGCAGTTTTAAGGAGAAAATACTCAGCAATGCTGTCGACTTATGAATTTACACATGGTTTGTCTTAAAGCATATTAAAAACACCACATAGACATATAAACAACATTAAAAGCTGGATTTTCATCACAGGGGGACTTTAAATTGTGTAAAATTACCTTCAATTTGTCATGAAACTCGCACAGGTCAGTGTGAAATCAATAAGCTTTATTTTAAAAAACATCATACAAAAATGTCAAACACAAGTACACAGAATAAACACACCGGATGTTGTTTCCACAGGAAACTCTACATGAAACTCCATCTCTGTTAGATGTCGTGGTACAGCAGCTCATATTTGGGAACGTTTCTCGGGTCTATTGGGCTCCGAACGATCAGTTTTCCTCTCATTGCTCCTCGATAGATCACTTCGATCAGATCCATGAAGTCCTGTTTGGTTTTGAAGCTTCCCACAAACTTGGTGTGATCTGGAGATCTGGGAATGAGTGGGAAAACATCGATACTGTTGCTGATCTACAGGACTCTTCCTCAAACTGAAATCAAACATTGGCGTATTAAAATGCACATAATAAACTATACATGTGCATATATATATATATATATATATATATATATATATATATATATATATATATATATGTGCTTATGCAAATTAAGCATTGAAAAGCTGATAAATATGCAAAAATGCTAATATAAATAGGTGATAAACTAACTATATATCAGTGCCGTCAGATCAATTAATCGCATTTAATTTAAAAGCTTGTAAATATAAGTGTTAGTGTGTGTGTGTGTGTGTGTCACTGTAAGTTTGAGTGAGTGTGTGAGAGTAAGTGTGTGTGTGTGAGAGAGAGTGTGTGAGTTTGTGTGTGTGTGTGTGTGAGAGTAAGTGTGTGTGTGTGTGTGAGAGTGAGAATGTGAGAGAGTGAGTGTGTGTGAGTTTGTGTGTGTGTGTGTGTGTGTGTGTGTGAGAGAGAGAGAGTGTTTGTGTGTGTGTGTGTGTGTTTGTGAGTGTGTTGCTAGCATGTTTCTAACATGATTTAACATATTTCTTAAATGTTTTAACATGTTGCTAACATGATTTAACATGTTTTAACAATTTAGTATGTTGCTAGCATGTTGCCACTATTATTTAGTATCTTGCTAGAATGTTTTCAGCATGTTTTAGCACATTGATATAATGTTTTATGTTCTAGCATAATTTAGTATGTTGCTAACCTGCTATGAGCTTGTTTGAACACATTGTTAGCATTTTTTAACATGTTGCTCGCGTGATTTAATATGTTGCTAGCATGATTTGGTATGTTTTAGCATGATTTGGTATGTTTCTAGCATGATATAGTATGTGGCTAGCATGTTTCCCACATGTTTTAGCACATTGTTAGCATGTTTGACGTTGCTAGCATGATTTCATGCGCATCTTCAATGAAAAGCTCTGCTCATCTTGTTGCCAAACTCGCGTCTTTGGAAACATCAGTCTCAGCAGAACTTAAATGTAGTTTTACCAGCATAAATTCTCAGTTTAACCACATTTCCTGTTTGTGCAGAAGCACTTCCTGTTGTGTGATCTGATATTAGCATACGCGGCTCACCCGTAGTCCACCTTCATGTGCTGCCCGTTGAAGAAGAAAACCGTGGAGGGGATGAAGCTGATGTCGAAGTATCTGGTGTAAAGCGGCGCCGTCTCCACGTCCACCAGATACACACTCGCCATGTTACTCAGATCATGAGCCGTCTTTGACAGCTGTCAATCAAACACAGCTGTCAATCAAACACAGCTGAGTTTACTGTTGCTGATCAAGAGGATTTACAACACTCTTCCTTAAACTGAAATCAAACATTGGCGTATTAAAGTGCACACAAACTATATATATGCATACATAAATATATATATATATATATATATATATATATATATATATATGTGCTTATGCAAATTAAGCATTTAAAAGCTGTTAAATATGCAAAAATGCTAATATAAATAGGTGATAAACTAACTATATCAGTGCCGTCAAATCGATTAATCGCATTTAATTTAAAAGCTTGTAAATATAAGTGTTAGTGTGTGTGTGTGTGAGAGAGTAAGTGTATATGAGAGAGAGAGTGTGTGCGTGTGAGTGTGTGTGTGTGTGTGTGAGAAAGAAAGTGTGTGTGTATGTGTGTGTGTGTGAGAGAGAGTAAGTAAGTGTGTGAGAGAGAGAGAGGGTGCGTGTGAGTGTGTGTGTGTGTCACTGTGTAAGTTTGTTTGTGTGTGTGTGTGTGAGTGAGAGAGAGCGAGAGAGAGTGTGTGTGTGTGTGTGTGATTTTGTGTTTTGAGAGTGAGTGCGTGTGTAATTGTGAGAGAGAGTGAGTGTGTGTGTGTGTGTGTGTGTGTAATTGTGAGAGTGTGAGTGTGCATACATACATACAATCATACATTATTTATTTACAAACTTTTGTTAGATGAGATTTTACAGTTTGCAAATTTAGCACCTATACACCTATCATATGCAAATATAAAATGTCATATAGACCCTAAAATACATATAATGAGTGACTTTCAAAAAATGAAAATTGAGCATAAATCTATTATAAATGCACGTACACAAATACAAAAGGTAAACGTATATCATATAGCAAGTAACTGAACAGTAAAGTGAATCTCAGGCTCAGTATCGCATGAACTCACGATCTCGTCGAGCTGCAAACACACGGAATCTTCATCTCTGCCGAAGCGAAGCACTAAAACCTTCTCGGCCACCGTCTTAATGGCGTCATCGATGTCTTTTTTACACGACAGTTTAGGAAGGAAAAAGCTCATGACGCTTTAACTGAATTCCCTAAGAATTACGAACTAAATGATCAATTATAACTCACTATCTGCGGTATGTTCAGCGGATGTTTACTAGTGTGCGGTGCACCATTAAAAACGAGCCGAGTAGAAACGCCATCAATAGTTCCTACACTGTTTGCATATCTCAACATAAATGTGTTATAACTTTTAGTGATATTACTTATTTTACTATTCATTAATAAAATGCACATATGGGCATTTAAGCATGTTTTAAAATATCTAATTATTACAGACAGACTGAGCGAAAGCAGATTTCCGCACGGTCATCTTTTACTGTTGCACACCGACATGCACGTTTGCAGCGTGTGTCCTTCTGGGTGAACATACAGAAATACAGCTGATGGTATATTGATTTTACATTTGTGATGTATGTGTGTGAATGTTATTATAGATATAGAGGAGACCGGGGCTAGTTGTCACAGTATCGCCGGTTCTTCAATGTTTTTCACTGAATTTAACTTCAAGCGAATTGTCTTGGAATGTTTTTGTGTGAATTCTACACAAAACAAAACATTTTTGCTGTTTCCTATTTGTTTGTTGTTGACATTTTGCTGTTTAAATGTTTCTGATAAGTCTTTATTCTACATTTTTTGCACCATCGCATGTGTGACAACACGCTTTAACTAACGAACGTCCCGTTTTTAAATGCTTTAAAAACGGTTTTCTGGTTATTCGAACGTCCAGGAAACATTCCATTGTATCATTCTTCAAACATGGGAATGTTACTTTTGAATGAACGTTCTGAAACAAGTAACATTTAAAAAAATGAAAATGTACATTCCCTCATGCCATCCTGGTGTTTATGACTTTCTTCTGAACACAATTAAAAGTATCCTGGCTCTTCCCAGCTTTATAATGGGAGTGAATGGTGCCACTCGATATCCATATTTATAACTTTATAAATTGTAATCACTGGCTTCCGGTAACAGCCGTACACGAGTGTAGTTCTGGCGGAAGAGTGACCTCTGACCCTACGCATGATGAGTGACCTCTGACCCCACGCATGATGAGTGACCTCTGACCCCACGCATGATGAGTGACCTCTGACCCCACGCATGATGAGTGATCTCTGACCCGACGCATGATTCAGGAGTATCGTAAGCTCAGGTGAGAGTCGACGCCTCTCACGGTTCATTCAAACTCAAGCTCCTCCCACTTTTCTCTTTAAAAATACTTGTTTTAGACTAATTCGTGACCGTGCTCAATCCTCTGTGCTTTCCGTGTTCGTCAATACGTCAGGTCAAAGGTCATGCATCAGGTCAGAGGTCACTCGTCATGCGTGGGGTCAGAGGTTACTCATCATGCGTTGGGTCAGAGGTCACTCGTCGGGTCAGAGGTCATTCCGGAAGCCAGTGATTAGTTTATAAAGTTTTAAATATGGATATTTTTCTTGTCTTCAGAAGGCCTTTATTAACCCCTGCACGCGTATGGATTATTGTTATGATGATGAGCTTTTTAGGGCTTCAAAATCTCAGTTCCCATTCACTCCCATTATAAAGCTGGGAAGAGCCAGGATATTGTTTATTATAACTCAGAATGTGTTCGGCTGAAAGAAGAAAGTCATAAACACTAGGATGTCTTGATCACATTGACTCAGTCTCAGTGTGTGTTCCCTCAGGTGTTTGACGTGATGTTCCTGCGCTCGTGTTCGCTAGCGGTGAGACGGATCTGCTCTCGCGCTCCGCTTCAGACGCGCCTCAGATCCATCAGCACTTCTCGGACCAGCGGGAAAGACCCAGATGAAGAAGAGGAGAAGCTGGACCTGGACGTGTGGAAGACCGTGATGAAGACTCAAGCTCTGCCCGAGAACCAGAGCGACCCGAGTCCGTCGACGCTAGACTTCAACCGCGAGCTGGTGGAGATGTGGCACCAGGCCGGGAAGTTCGTTCCCAAGAGCATCACGGATGAGCAACTCCAAGAACTCGCGGCGCTAACCACCAAATCCGCTAAGAAGAAGTTCCTCAAGTTCCTCGCCATCAAAGAAGCGCATAAGATCTCGAAGAAAGAGAAGCGTGAGAATAAGCCGAAACTCGAGAGGAACACAGACGGAGAAGAGCGAGAACTAAAGAACACGTTTCTCATGAAGTTCTGGAGCGGTTCTATGGATCGGTTGCAGAACTGGCGCGCGGCGCAGGCTATGCGTTTCGGGCAGCCGCTAGTCTACGATATGAGCTACGAGCGTCACATGACGCGTCGCGAGATGGAGAACGCCGTGTCTCAGCTGATGGAGACTGAAGGATTCAACCGACGATCTTCAGACCCGTTTCACTTGCACTTCTGTGGGCTAACACCAGGCGGCGCGTATCACCGCGAGCTCCTCAAGCGCTACGGCGCGGAAACATGGGAGCGGATGCTAATCACGGACACCGCGAGCCAACCCGCGGACCTGTTTCCTCGCGAGGATCTGGTGTATCTCACCGCGGACTCACACACTGTTCTCCGCGCGTTCGACCACAGGAAGGTTTATGTCGTCGGCGCCATCGTGGACCGATCCATCCAGTCGGGCGTTTCGCTAGCTAACGCTAAGCGCCTCCAGCTAGCCACCGCGCGGCTCCCGCTGGACGAGCATCTGGACTGGGACTGTGGAGCCAAGAACCTGACCCTGGATCAGATGATACGCATATTGAGCACCGTGAAAGACACGGGAAACTGGAAGGCGGCGCTGGAGTTCGTGCCCAAGAGGAAACATTGTGGATTTCATCAGACGAGAACTGGAAAGACTCAATCCCTACGAAATGAATCCGCGGCTCCGAAAAACAAAACCGACGGAGTCGGACACAAAAGAGGACGAGAGAGAAAGACGTGGTGGGAGGAGGAAGCATAATAATGTAATACTGTACCTTAATTCATGCTTATTTTGTGTCAATAAAATTATTTCACATGCTTATTATTTCATATGGCCGATAAAACTGCAGTGTGCTCATATTTCACACCAAAAAAGACAAAAATGGGAAATTATATTCTGCATAAAGACAATAAAGCAAGTTTTTCTGAGCAATAACATTTCTTTGCATTTTGACATTTTCATGACAATTAAATCAAATTGGAGGGGTTTGTTTTAATTATTATTATTCAAATTACTAATTTGTTCTTATGAATTCATTTCTAATTCAGATGCTTCTTATTTCTTATGGCTGATAATATGATATTTCACACCAAAAAAGACAAAAATAGGAAATTATATTCTGCATAAAGACAATAAAGCCTTCTTCATCCCAAGACATGGTGGGATGAAGATTAATAATGTAATATGGTTTATTTCCTCTTATTTGATGCTTATTGTGAGTCAATAAATTGATTTCAGATGCTTATTATTTCATATGGCTGATAAAACTGCAGTTCACACCAAAAAAAGACAAAAATGGGAAATTATATTCTGCATAAAGACAATAAAGCATGTTTTTCTGAGCATTACATTTTTTTGACATAATTTTCATGACAAAACAAATTGGCAGAAAAAAAGAATAATTATTAATTTCTTTTAATTTATTTGTTTTACATTACATTTATGCATTTTGGCAGATGCTTTTATCTAAAGCGACTTAGTAACTTATGTTAAAATAATTAGCTAATAAGTTGTTCTCATTTCTAATTATTAATTTCTTATTATTGTAATTTGAGTAATTTCTTATTTTGAATCTAATTGCTCTTATGAATTATTTAATTTCTAGTTATTAATTTCCTTCTTATTCTAATTTCTTCTTACAGATTAATGAACGTCTAATTATTATTCCTTATTTTAATTTCTTATTATTTATCTTATTAATTTGTTCTTATGAATTAATTTCTAATTATTACATTTTATTCTAATTTCTTATTTTTAATAAAATCGTGAATTTCTTATGGATTATGCATTTCTTATTGTTTCTCTATTTTCTTATTTTCATTCTATTCTATGAATTAATAAATGTCTAATTATTCCTTATTATAATTTCTTATTTATCTAATTATTCATTTTCTAATTATTTCTTATTGTAATATCTTAATTTTAAGATAATTATTAAATTCTTCTTACAAATTAATGAAATTCTAATTATTTTGTATTCTAATTTCTTATATATTAATTTCTTATTAATTATTCAATTCTTTCTAATTATTAATTTAATTTCTAACTAATTTCTTATCTATAATGAATTATTTCTCAAATTAATTTCTCCCTATTACATATTTTCAAATTAATTTCTTGTTTTAATTTATCTAATTAAATTCTTACAAATTAACAAATTTCTTATTAATTGAATTATGTGTGAAAGAATCACTCACCAATGAAATTAAATGAACGGAAAACACAGTCTCGTTCTCATAATGCAGTGATGAAAATCATCCTATCTGGACAATTATTTTACACATTTCAATCATTAATTATTTCAAACTAATAGAGAAACACTGATAATCTTTCCTCTGCTTTCATATCAAAGAATCATTGCATTAAAAAGAGTTTTTACTCATGATAAAAGAAAACAAGTTTTATTCCAAATGATTTATTTTGATAAAAGAAGATGGAAAAAATATCACTAAAATGCTTTAAAAACAAATATTTTATTCACTCTGGTCCAGGAAAACACTTGAAATGAGTACCTAGATTCATATTGATGAAGTATGAAACGATGTAAATACAATCACGCATGATATTCCAGAAACACTGCATTACACAAACACACTCTACACACACGTCAATGAAAACACACACAATCTTGCACTTTTTATATTTTAAAATCAGCAGCCACATCTTCAGAAGAGCTGAAGAGCAGAATCTGTGTGTGTGTGTGTGTGTGTGTGTTCACTTTCACAGCGTTTGCTAAACATCTTCTGAGTGAAGAAATATAATCATACAGGAGTGCAAGAACATGAGGGCGAATAAACCTCGAACGGCTCCATCTCTGACCCCAAACGTGTGTGTGTGTGTGTTTGAGGGGTTTGTCTTTGGCACCTAAAGCACTAGCGCTAGCGTCTGACGGCTAAAGCACGGTGAGCTTGCGTCAGGTCAGAGGTCGTACTGATGTTGTGTGTGTGTGTGTGTGTGTTTGAGGGTTTTGTCTTTGGCTAGCGCTAGCACTAGTGTCTGACGGCTACAGCACTGTGAGCTTCAGGTCAGAGGTCGTGCTGATGTTGTGTGTGTGTGTGTGTGTGTGTTTGAGGGGTTTGTCTTTGGCTAGCACTAGCGCTAGCGTCTGACGGCAACAGCACTGTGAGCTTCAGGTCAGAGGTCGTGATGATGTTGTGTGTGTGTGTGTGTGTGTTTGAGGGGTTTGTCTTTGGCTAGCACTAGCGCTAGCGTCTGACGGCTACAGCACTGTGAGCTTGCGTCAGGTCAGAGGTCGTGCTGATGTTGTGTTTGTGTGTTAGTTTGAGGAGTTTGTCTTTGGCTAGTGTTAGCACTAGCGTCTGACGGCTACAGCACGGTGAGCTTGCGTCAGGTCAGAGGTCATGCTGATGTTGTGTGTGTGTTTGAGGGGTTTGTCTTTGGCTAGCACTAGCGCTAGCGCTGACGGCTACAGCACTGTGAGCTTCAGGTCAGAGGTCGTGCTGATGTTGTGTGTGTGTGTGAGGGGTTTGTCTTTGGCTAGCACTAGCGCTAGCGTCTGACGGCTACAACACTGTGAGCTTCAGGTCAGAGGTCGTGCTGATGTGTGTGTGTGTGAGGGGTTTGTCTTTGGCTAGCACTAGCGCTAGCGTCTGACGGCTACAGCACTGTGAGCTTCAGGTCAGAGGTCGTGCTGATGTTGTGTGTGTGTGTTTGAGGGGTTTGTCTTTGGCTAGCACTAGCGCTAGCGTCTGACGGCTACAGCACTGTGAGCTTGCATCAGGTCAGAGGTCGTGCTGATGTTGTGTGTGTGTGTGTGTTTGTTTGAGGGGTTTGTCTTTGGCTAGCACTAGCGCTAGCGTCTGACGGCTACAGCACTGTGAGCTTCAGGTCAGAGGTCGTGCTGATGTTGTGTGTGTGTGTGTGTGTGTGTTTGAGGGGTTTGTCTTTGGCTAGCCCTAGCGCTAGCGTCTAACGGCTACAGCACTGTGAGCTTGCGTCAGGTCAGAGGTCGTGCTGATGTTGTATGTGTGTGTGTGTTTGTTTGAGGGGTTTGTCTTTGGCTAGCACTAGCGTCTGACGGCTACAGCACTGTGAGCTTGCGTCAGGTCAGAGGTCATGCTGATGTTGTGTGTGTGTTCGAGGGGTTTGTCTTTAGCACCTGAAGCACTAGCATTAGCGCTAGCGTCTGACGACTACAGGACTGTGAGCTTGCGTCAGGTCAGAGGATCGCTGATGTTGTGTGTGTGTGTGTGTTCGAGGGGTTTGTCTTCGGCACCTGCAGCACTAGCATTAGCGCTAGCGTCTGACGGCTACAGCACGGTTAGCTCCCCGCGGCAGCGCTCGCAGCAGTTGAAGGTGATGTTCTCGTAGCGTGTGTACGGGTGGAAGCGCCCGATGCTCTTCTTGCTGGGCAGGAAGTGGGAATGATGCGGGTCAGTCGGTGATGCGTCCACTTCCTGTTCAGAACAGGAAATGGGGTCGAGACTCCGCAGCACCTGAACAACAATCAGTGAGGAAAACATCTAAACCAACAACCAGATGCTTCTGATTTCTCAGTAAACAGAATTATTATTCATTTACTTCTAATTATCTAATCTTATTATTATTTGAATTATTAATTTCTTTATTAATCAAATTTCTTCTTAATTACAGTCAGGGTTTGAAATTAACACCGCCAACACGCCAAACGCGTGTAATAATCAGCTGTGGCGGGAACGCTGTTAAATCACCGGTTATTATTATGTTTTCTCACTTTGCTGGGAAGTTCGTGTGAGTCAAATCTGTGCAGATTTAGTGCAAATACTCGTGAGTCATCATGATATATTAAATACAGCGTATTGCACAGAATCTGCTCATATCTGAGTTACTTGAACACACACGTCACTACGCTACAAATAACGGCACGCTTGTTCATTTGCATTGAAGCAACAGCGAAGATTAATAAGCATTCGGGTAACAGAAAAGACATTGTTATTTTCCAACATCCTAAATGTTTTTGATGTTCTTTGTACTGTATTGATCTGTCCATCTAAAACACATTTATGGTGAAAGAGGAAGAGAGGAGATTTAGTTTGAATAAGAAATGAATGTAGGAAATCCACATTTTATTTTAAATATAGTTAATATGGTTAATTTCTTTTCTTTTTTGGCTAGTAGAAGTTCTGAATGGCTGGTAACTTAAAAATTTAGTAGTCAAATTGGCCAGTGAGTGAAAACGTTCATTTCAAACTCTGATAACAATTATTAATTTCTTGATATGTAGTAATATTTTCTAATAATTATCTGAGAAAGCACCGCACCTTCTCGGCCATCTTCTCGGCCGGCGTGTTGCAGAGCTCTGAGCTCCGGCACTGGTTCTGGTTCCGGCTCTTCTTCGGGCCGCCGCTGCCGTCCACATTCCCCAGCAGGTGTGAGTTAATGGCGTCTGCAAGCTTCTGATTGGCTAAGGCTAGTTCTCCAGTGCTGAGCGGCTGCGCGCTGGGATAGTAGGTTTGCTGTCGACCCCACTGTAGTGACACCAGCAACTGCTCCAGAGACCTGTCAATCACACGCACTGTCAATCACACTCTCACACTCACACTGTCAATCACACTCGCTGTCAATCACACTCACTGTCAATCACACTCACTGTTAATCACACTCTCACTCACACTCTCACACTGTCAATCACACTCATTGTCAATCACACTCACACTGTCAATCACAATCACACTCACACTGTCAATCACACTCACACACTGCCAATCACACTCACACTGTCAATCACACTCACTGTCAATCACACTCACCGTCAATCACACTCTCACTCACACTGTCAATCACACTCACACTCTCACTCACTGTCAATCACACTCACACTGTCAATCACACTCACACTGTCAATCACACTCACACTCACTGTCAATCACACTCACTGTCAATCACACTCTCACTCACACTCACTGTCAATCACACTCACTGTCAATCACACTCACACTGTCAATCACACTCTCACACTCACACTGTCAATCACACTCTCACACTGTCAATCACACTCACACTGTCAATCACACTCACACTGTCAATCACACTCACACTGTCACACCCACTGTCAATCACACTCACACTGTCAATCACACTCACACTGTCAATCACACTCACACTGTCAATCACACTCACACTGTCACACCCACTGTCAATCACACTCACACTGTCAATCACACTCACACTGTCAATCACACTCACTGTCAATCACACTCACACTGTCAATCACACTCTCACACTCACACTGTCAATCACACTCACACTGTCAATCACACTCTCACACTCACACTGTCAATCACACTCACACTCACAGTCAATCACACTCACTGTCAATCACACTCTCAGTGTCAATCAATCACACTCACTGTCAAATCACACTCACTGTCAAATCACACTCACTGTCAAATCACACTCACTCTGTCAATCACACTCACTGTCAATCACACTCACACTCTCACTCACTGTCAATCACACTCACACTGTCAATCACACGCTCACTCTCACACTGTCAATCACACTCACACTGTCAATCCCACTCACGCTGTCAATCCCACTCACGCTGTCAATCCCACTCACGCTGTCAATCACATCACACTCACACTGTCAATCACACTCACTGTTAATCACACTCACTGTCAATCACACTCACTGCCAATCACACTCACTGCCAATCACACTCACACTCTCACTCACTGCCAATCACACTCACACTCTCACTCACTGTCAATCACACTCACACACTCAGTCAATCACACTCACAATGTCAATCACACTCACACTGTCAATCACACTCACTGTCAATCACACTCACTGTCAATCACACTAACACTGTCAATCACACTCTCAGTGTCAATCAATCACACTCACTGTCAATCACACACTGTCAAATCACTCACACTGTCAATCACACTCACACTCACTGTCAATCACACTCTCAGTGTCAATCACACTCTCAGTGTCAATCAGTCACACTCACTGTCAATTCACACTCACTGTCAAATCACACTCACTGTCAAATCACACTCACACTGTCAAATCACACTCACTGTCAAATCACACTCACACTGTCAATCGCACTCACTGTCAATCACACTCACTGTCAATCACATTCACACTGTCAATCACACTCACTGTCAAATCACACTCACTCTGTTTATCACACTCACTCTGTCAATCACACTCACTGTCAATCACACTGAGTGTCAATCACACTCACTGTCAATCACACTCACACTCACTGTCAATCACACTCACACTCTCAGTCAATCACACTCTCAGTGTCAATCACACTCTCACTGTCAATCACACTAACACTGTCAATCACACTCACACTGTCAATCACACTCACTGTCAAATCACACTCACTGTCAAATCACACTCACTGTCAAATCACACTCACTGTCACATCACACTCACACTGTTAATCACACTCACTCTGTCAATCACACTCACTCTGTCAATCACACTCACTCTGTCAATCACACTCACACTCACTGTCAATCACACTCTCAGTGTCAATCACACTCACTGTCAATTCACACTCACTGTCAAGTCACACTCACACTGTCAATCACACTCACACTGTCAATCAAACTCACACTGTCAATCAAACTCACACTCACACTGTCAATCACACTCACTCTGTCAATCACACTCACACTCACTGTCAATCACACTCTCAGTGTCAATCACACTCACTGTCAATTCACACTCACTGTCAAGTCACACTCACACTGTCAATCACACTCACACTGTCAATCAAACTCACACTGTCAATCAAACTCACACTCACACTGTCAATCACACTCACACTGTCAATCGCACTCACTGTCAATCACACTCACACTGTCAATCACACTCACTGTCAATCACACTCACACTGTCAATCCCACTCACGCTGTCAATCCCACTCACGCTGTCAATCACACTCACGCTGTCAATCACACTCACACTGTCAATCACATCACACTCACACTGTCAATCACACTCACTGTTAATCACACTCACTGTCAATCACACTCACTGCCAATCACACTCACTGCCAATCACACTCACACTCTCACTCACTGTCAATCACACTCACACACTCACAGTCAATCACACTCACAATGTCAATCACACTCACACTGTCAATCACACTCACTGTCAATCACATTCACTGTCAATCACACTCACAGTCAATCACACTCTCAGTGTCAATCAATCACACTCACTGTCAATCACACACTGTCAAATCACAGTCACACTGTCAATCACACTCACACTCACTGTCAATCACACTCTCAGTGTCAATCACACTCTCAGTGTCAATCAATCACACTCACTGTCAATTCACACTCACTGTCAAATCACACTCACTGTCAAATCACACTCACTGTCAAATCACACTCACACTGTCAAATCACACTCACTGTCAAATCACACTCACACTGTCAATCACACTCACACTGTCAATCGCACTCACTGTCAATCACACTCACTGTCAATCACATTCACACTGTCAATCACACTCACTCTGTCAATCACACTCACTCTGTCAATCACACTCACTGTCAATCACACTGAGTGTCAATCACACTCACTGTCAATCACACTCACACTCACTGTCAATCACACTCACACTCTCAATCACACTCTCAGTGTCAATCACACTCTCAGTGTCAATCACACTAACACTGTCAATCACACTCACACTGTCAATCACACTCACTGTCAAATCACACTCACTTTCAAATCACACTCTGTCACATCACACTCACACTGTTAATCACACTCACTCTGTCAATCACACTCACTCTGTCAATCACACTCACTCTGTCAATCTGTCAATCACACTCACTCTGTCAATCACACTCACTCTGTCAATCACACTCACACTCACTGTCAATCACACTCTCAGTGTCAATCACACTCACTGTCAATTCACACTCACTGTCAAATCACACTCACTGTCAAGTCACACTCACACTGTCAATCACACTCACTGTCAATCACACTCACACTGTCAATCAAACTCACACTCACACTGTCAATCACACTCACACTGTCAATCACACTCACACTGTCAATCGCACTCACTGTCAATCGCACTCACTGTCAATCGCACTCACTGTCAATCACACTCACTTTCAAATCACACTCACTTTCAAATCACACTCACACTGTTACACTCTCAGTGTCAATCACACTAACACTGTCAATCACACTCACACTGTCAATCACACTCACTGTCAAATCACACTCACTGTCAAATCACACTCACTTTCAAATCACACTCACTTTCAAATCACACTCACACTGTTAATCACACTCACTCTGTCAATCACACTCACTCTGTCAATCACACTCACTCTGTCAATCACACTCACACTCACTGTCAATCACACTCTCAGTGTCAATCACACTCACTGTCAATCACACTCACACTCACTGTCAATCACACACTCAGTGTCAATCAATCACACACTGTCAATCACACTCACTGTCAATCACTCACTGTCAATCACACTCACTGTCAAACACACACTGTCAAACACACTCACTGTCAAACACACTCACTGTCAAACACACTCTCACTGTCAATCACACACTGTCAATCACACTCACTCTCACTGTCAATCACACTCACTGTCAATCACACTCTCACACTGTCAATCACGAGTGAGTGTGATTGTGATTCACAGTGAGTGTGTGATTGTGATTCACAGTGAGTGTGATTGACAGTAAATCACACTCGCACAGTCAATCACTCTCACCGCCAATCACACTCTTTCACACTTGCACTGTCAATCAATCCGCTGCTCCAGCGACATCCATCACTGTCACTGATAACAGCCTGTCTGAAGCTGTACCTGTGCGTGTGCAGCATGTCTCTGGAGAACTCGTCTCGTTCTCGCAGCAGATCCTGAATGGCACACTGAGCGTCTCTGGTCTGCCGCTGTAAAGCTGCTCTGGCATTGGTCAGTTCCTCTGCCATCACGCTACAAGAACACACACACAAGCATTTTCACATGAACATCCTTTTCCTATTTAGCGCCCAAACTCTGCAACAGTCTTACTAGCGTTGTTCAGGATCCTACAACTGTATAGTATAAAGCGCAATAGAAATAAATGTGACCTGAACCGACAGCTTCAGTTCAGATCACTATAATTAGCATTAGGGATGTGACGTGAGGATATTTTCCCACCGGTAATCGACGTGTGACAACACCGGTATCGCCGGCGGGGGGCTTTTAAAGCACTAATTTAAAGGCGAAAGTAAAATGTGCGCGTCCGCAAGAACATTCATCTCTGTTCTGCTCGCTCCGTGGACGTGCGCATTTTAGTTTCGCTTTCAAATTAGTGCCAATTTGGGGGCGGATTGCTTGAATGGTGAGTTAATTGGTGTTTAATTAGGTTTTAATTATCTTTTATATAAATGAATATTTTTGTTTTTAGCATTTACTTTTTTTTTGGTAATTTATATGTTTTGTTTTTAGCATTATATTTTAATTATTTAAAAATTAAATAATTGGTGTTTAATTTAATTGTTATAATTATCTTTAATATAAGTGAATAATATTTTTTTTCACATTTTATTTTTAATGATCTTTTATATAATTAAAGCTTTAGCATTTTAATTATTAATATAATATATATTTTTTGTTTTTAGCATTACATTTCAATTATTTTAACAATTAAATAATTGGTGTTTAATTGAATTAATTTTATGATCGTCTGTAAACATTTTTAATTTTTACAGTTTTGTTTTTGTGTTTTTCATTATGAATAATAGGCTTATTTTTCATAATGAAAAACACAAAAACAAAACAGTAAAAATGACAAATTTGCTTATGTGGGCACTTTAAGACCAAATATTCCTCCATCATCTTGTCCACTCCTCACTCTGGTGATTAATGAAGTCTGACTCCTGCTGCTGATCTGTTCTGCGACTCTCGTTCGGCTCACGATTTATTAAGCAGACACCGTTCAGTTTTTAATTGTAGTGTCTGTTCTCTAACTGAATTTTATCTGATTAATTAATTAATTAATTAAATTAATTTTGAAAATTAATACAATTATTTTATTTTATGAAATTATTTTTATTAAAAAAAATATATATTTAAATCCGCGGTGGCCAAGTGATGTAACCGGTGTTGCTCCTGAACACCAGTAACACCGTCAACACCGACTATCGTAGCATCACCTAATTAGCATCATCTAATTAGCATCATGGCGCTTCTCACCGGCTAGCGAGGAACTTGCTCCTCCAGACGTCGCACTGAATGCTCATGCGCTCGAGCTGCTCGGCCGTGTGTGTGTGGCTTCGTCCCAGCGCCTCGTTCTCCAGGATCAAGTGGTTCTTCTCTCGCGACAGTCGCTCAAAGTGATACTGAAGGTCATCGCCCACCGACGCCACCAGCAGCTTCTTCAGCTCTCGGTTCACCTGAGGACACGAGGAACACACGGCACGGGGGAATTCAGCTCTGATCACAGGATATAAATTATACTTTACTATATATTCACATAGAAAACAGCTGTTTTACATTGGAATAATATTTCACTGTTTTTACTGTACTTTTTATCAAATAAATGCAGCCTTGGTGAGCAGAAGAGACTCTTTCTATGCAATATTTTGAAAACTTCTCAACATTAGTGTTACACAGGAAACAGGATCACTGAATCAATCTAAAAACTCTACCGTATGAATAAAGGCAGAATATAAAACTATATAAAGCTTCATTAAAATGCTCCAAAAAAATTACATTGAAAATACTTAAAACTTTATTAAATTTGCTAAATACAATTAAAATACTAAAAAAACACCAATTATTTATTTGTGATAGAATAACAAAATATAATGCTAAAAACAAAAGATATATTAAAAATAATTAAAACTAAACACAAAAATAAATATTATATTGAAAAATTTAAATGCTAAAAACAAAAAGAATTATACAAAAGATAATTAAAACTAAAATGTGAAACAAAATATTACTTAATAATAATAAAAGTAATTATAAATTAATTAAGTTAAACATAAATTATTTAATTGTTAAAATAATTGAAATGTAATGCTAAAAACCAAAAATATATATTATATGAATAATTAAAATGCTAAAACCAAAAATATTTAATTATATAAAAGATAATTAAAAATAAAATGTGAAAAAAAAATATATATTATTATAACAATTCAATTAAACACCAATTATTTAATTTTTAAATAATTAAAATATAATGCTAAAAACAAAAAAAATTATATAAAAATTTTCAAAAATGTAAATGCTAAAAACAAAATATTTAAATATATAAAATTAAAACTTAAATTAAACACCAATTATTTAATTGTTAAAATAATTTAAATATAACGCTAAAAACAAAAAAAATATATATTATATTAAAAAATTAAAATGCTATAAACAAATTATACAAAAGATAATTAAAACTAAAATATGATTTAGTCATATTACAGCTAATTCTGACCTCGGTCTGGACCCGCAGCTGGTTGGAAAGGCCCTCTTTATCCTGCAGGAGCCGGCGCTCCGAGTTCTGCAGCTTCTCCAGGAGGATCCTGTAGTCCACCGGCTCCGGCTCCGGCTCGTCCCCGTGATGATGAGGGGACCCTCGGTCCTCGGCGTAGGGCCCGGCTCGAGCGCTGCGGGTGATGGCGGCCCGCGGGACCACGATCCTCACACACTCCAGCTCCACACACACGTCCCGGCTCACCTTGCCCAGGTGCAGGACTCCCGGAGACGCTGCAGATCTGGGACTGGGCTTCGGGGACGGCAGCTTCGGGAGCGGGGCCTCAGGGCCCACAGAGGGCCTGTGCATCTCCATGCCGTCGCCGGGGCCGCGCACAGACACACGCATGTGTGGTTGATTGGCTTTATTTAATGCCATGTCAGCATCCAAGGCTATTTTCATGGCAAAAATACAAATATCACATAAATACAATAAAGCCAAGCAAACAAACACAACAAATCATATTATACAATTTTTTTTATTTATTTTTTTATTAACATATGATAAAAAATCCAAAACCTTTTCAGGTATAATCTTACTAAATAAGTCCTTAAGTGAAATAACTTCATAGAAGAGCATTTTACTCGTATTATACCCAGGACAGTCTGATAAAATATGACACGTGATGTTACATTATCATCAGGGTTTGAAATTATCCCAGCAAAGTGAGTAAACATAATAATAACACCCCAAACTAGCTAGTGAATTGACAGTGTATTTGATTTTTACCCGTGTAAAAATCAAATGCAGTGTAAAAATCAAATAAACTGTCAATTGACGAGCCAGTTTGGCGTGTTATTATTATGTTTACTCACTTTACTGGGAAGTTCGTGTGAGTCAAAACTGCGCAGATTTAGTGCAAATACTCGTGAGTCATCATGTGTGTGTGAGGCTCATCTGATGTTACATCATCATCACAGACGGTAAACAGCAGATGATTGACAGATGAACTCACCGTTGATGATCACTGACGCAGACATAACCGTCCTTCACCAGATCTGCCTGAAAACATACACACATCTTATTCAAATGTTAGATTTTTTCATTAAAATGGTATGTTGCAATATTCTAGATGACTCCTGCACAGAAATGTTACAAACATTTAAACAAATGTTATATTTAATTAAATAACATTTTAATACAACTTTTATTCTTCTTCAAATTTTAAACAAAAACTTACTTTATTCGCATTTTATGATGCAAGTTCAGATGACAAAAATTAACATTGTAATAAACAGACTTTATTTTTATAATATAATACTTTAACAAAAATAAATGTTGTTTTATTTCAAACAAACATTTATATTTTTTATACATATCTTATGATGCAATTCTACATGACTCCTGGACAGAAAAATAGCATCTTAATAAATACAACAAAAAATGTTTATATATATATATATATATTTAAAATTAATACTTAATTAAAATGCAATACAATCCAACTTAACATGATTGTGTTGAAAATTATTAAAATATAATGCTACAAATATTTTAAAAATGTATAAAAATATAGGCTACATTAACCCTAATACATAAAAATTTATATTGAAAAACAGCAGTTAAAAAAATACCAATTGTAGGAATTAAATTAGATTCTAGGATGCAAAAACATGAACACATTGAGGATGTTTTTGTTCACTGGTGTAACTCACTTTGTGTGTTTAAATCTAGATGTAACTGTAACAAATCAAAAGACCAGAAGAGACAAACAAGCATTAGTTAGTCGAGATTAAACAAGTAAAACTGGTTTATGGTCTTGATCTGATCAAACCGGATTAAGTCATCATTATTATGTTGTCGATAAAAGATGTTTACATTAGTCAACTCAACAACACAACTAGTAAATTTACCAGCGAAGTAAACAGACAATCAGTTTCTCCAAAACATGAACACGTGCCGCTAATAAACACAGTCTCAGTTTATCTCATAGACTGTAAAAGGTTTATCTTTGTTTGTTTGGCTAGTTCGCGAGACAGCTAGCAGTCGCTTCGAGATTATTGAACCGATGACGTCATGTAAAGGCGCGAATCTCATAAAATCACGAATTCATTAATGAACGTACTAAGTGATCGATATTGTTGTTTCATAATTCATAATAAATATTGCCACGTACCTCACAGAGTCGCGTTTAAACAAGAGCCATGTTACAACCGGAAGCAGCTGATCGAGGCCGAACGGAAGTGCTCAGTACGTGTTTCCGGCGACTCCACCGGGACCGGATGTTATGATTCTGGAGCTGTGAGCAGGTCTGTGTGTGATTTTTATTGAATATCATAATTTAAACATTTGTTCTTTAGCCTGTGAATAATAAACGAGCCCATTAGAAACAGAAATACGCATTAAGTAGTATGTTGAAATAATGATTAATTTTAATCGCAAATAATCACTATCTTGTTTTTGTATATTTCTCCTGCTGGAGCGTTTGAGTAAAAAGTCAAAATTCTGAAATATTAAATCATAATTATGAATTTGAAAAGTCTAAATTATGACATACGAAGTCATAGTTGGATGGAGGGATGGATGGTCATATAATTATGACATAAAAAATAGTTTTTTCTTACTTTATCTCACAATTATGACTTTTTAAAATGATCTCAAAATGATTTCATTGTAATCTAATAATCTTGAATCTAAAACTTTTTCCTCATAATTAAATCGATGTCATAATTTTATTTTCTTGATCTGATCAAACCTGACTAATTCATTAGAATTATAATTTGCCAAAGCATGATGTTTTCTTATGCAACAAGCATGGCTTTTCTGCTTCACACTGTGTGAAAGTTAAAGATGAGGAGGAGTATGATGATGATGATGATGAGGATGATGATGATGATGATGATGATGACGATGATGATGATGATGATGATGATGATGACGATGATGATGATGATGATGATGAGGATGATGATGTTTTCCTGCTGTCGTCAGGTGTGATGGGAGTTCATGGACTGTGGAAGCTCTTGGAAAGCACCGGAAAACCCATCAATCCGGAAACACTGGAGGGGAAGATCTTGGCTGTCGGTATCCTTTACTGCAGGATTTAATCTGCAGGAGTCAAGTAGCATTTTCAGCTGTGGAAAACACTTGAAACATTGTTGTGTTGAGTTATTTCAATTACTTTTGTTTGATTTTTTCATTGCAAACAGCTGAAAGTCTGTACATTTTGCCAATAAACCTGATTTGCAATGGGGGTGAATAATGTAGCTTACAACTGTATATATACACACACACACACACACATACCCATTCATCAAGGGCTTCATTAGTTGCACCAGGTGTGCTTGAGCTAGAACACATGAAATATCTGAACTGACTAGGTTTGTTGAGTGTCACGTTTGACTGCATGTTAGAAATATGGCTAAGTCAAAGGAATGGTCCAAAACAACTGTGTATATATACACACACACATGCATACATTCCCCCAAATTCCCATGACTGTAATGCAATGCAGAGAATGATTCTGACTTTAATAAAAGCTCAGGTTAGTCAGTTTTGATCCATGACTCTGCGTGACAGACATCAGTATCTGGCTGAATCAGGCGGTCAAAGGCGTGCGGGATCGAGACGGGAACGCGGTTCTCAACGCTCATCTCCTCACGCTCTTCCATCGGCTCTGCAAGCTGCTGTTCTTCCGCATCAGACCCGTGTTCGTGTACGATGGAGACGCGCCGCTGCTCAAGAAGCAGACGCTGGTGAGCTTTATATCTGCGTGTAAAACATGAACGTCGAGATGCTTCTCATCACGTTTTGTAACAAATCTTTCCCTCGCGGCTCAAAATGACCCGAAGCCCTAAAATTATACTTATTTATTTAATTTTTTTGTCCAGAAAGCTTATTTTATTTCATTTTGATAATATTTTTTTAATGCATTTTTTTAATTTACCTTCAAATTACTAGATTTGATCAATAAATAATAAATAAATAGTAATTTAAGCACATTCCTCACATTCTTTTAACTCAAAATAACTCACAATTTAATGCATAACTCTTTTAATTCAGCTCTAAATATCTTACATTGGGAGTCTTTGACCTCTTGTGGAAATATAGTAATATAAGATGATATTTCATGACTCTAGACGGGCTTATATCTCTATATGGAGTAAATGAGCTGTTCCTCTGGGTCCTAAAGTCAGTTTCTCTTCAGTGTGCGTTCAGACACACATGTAGACATTATACAATCATTTTTTTGGTAAAGTTTTAGCATTTTTAGTTTGAATTTTGAGCATTTTTAGGTTTTTCCATGTGTACTGAAGCATTCCATTCATTCCTAAGGGAGTCAGATTGACTTTTTTAAATTTCAACCACAAAGCTCCTCGAATCTATTACTTTTTTTGTGTGTGTGTATTTGTGGTTCAAGTGCGTCAAAAGTCCTGGGGTCTTGGACCCCTCCGATGAACACTCAATTTTTAAACATTTTTCAAAAGTGATTTCCGGGTCAAAATGACCCGAGGGAAGGATGACGGTAGGAATAATGACATTCTGAACACGTTCAGGCGATCCGGAGACAACGGCGTGAGGAAATGAGCCGCGAGTCCAGACAAACCAACGAGAAACTCCTTCAGACGTTCCTGAAGAGACAGGCCATCAAAGCAGCTCTAGGGGATCGAAGGTACGAGCCTTAATTCATCTATATGCAAGCCTCTGCCTCTGCTCTAAAACCTCTCCACGCTGTATATCATAGTGCCATTCGTTTTATTACAGGGGACAGGTGTAGTACCCATCATTGCACACTTTACCAGAAAGTAAATTGGTTGCCTTTCTCGTAGAGAAATGCATTTTGCACTTTTTGTGTACAAAGCACTTTTGCACAAACTACCACCTTTTATTAATTCACTTTTAACTGCTAGATGGTCTGGTTAACAGGGATGGCTATTATTACAGATCCCTAAGATCTCCTCTGAATTGGGTAGATCGGCTTTAAGTTTTTTTTTCCCTCACATTTGGAATAAATTACAATGTACTATTAAACTAAGATTTGTTTGTTTTGGCTTTTCTTTTTAATTGCTTTTAACGTATTCTTGTTTTTTCACTAGTAGAATTGTTTGCTGTACATTGTATTCCTGACTGTATTTTTGTGTGTGTGTGTGTGTGTGTGTGTGTGTGTGGGACCTACACAGGTCATTGCTGTAAATGAGAACTTGTTCTCGGTCAACTTACCTGTATAAATAAATGCATAAATAAATAAATCTTCACAGCTATTCATTCCACAGAAACACATGCTCTTTTTCTTGTTTCCCGCAGTGAAGAGTCGGTTCCCAGCCTGTCGTCTGTGAGACGAGATGATCAGGATGACATGTACGTTCTTCCCGCGCTTCCTCCGGATGAGGAGCGAGACGAGAGCAGGTGAGATCGAGGACAAACAACACATCATGATTAGAGATGCACCGATAAAAGCTATTATTAGCCCATAGCGTTAATAATAGCTTTTATCGGCCGATACCGATTGTTGGCCGATACTTTGATGGCCGATTGTTTAAAAACAACCGATGATCAGGGCCGATTATATCCTGTCAGGGGGCGGGAAAACGTGTTCAGACTACAACTCATACTGTGTGTGAAGAAAATCTCTCATGTTGATTTTATGGCGAGTTAATCCGACAATACCGCATTAACAGTTAAAAACAGCTGCATAAAATCTCTATTTGACCCTATAAATCACCCGTAGTTCAAGCCAGATCTGCAGTTTTTCCCTGCACTAAACATTTGTAGCGCTCTTCTCATCCAAAAATCGCAAATAGCTCTTTGTTTCTTTTTAGAAGTAGCAAAGCACAGTGTCATCTTTCAAATTCTGTCCATTTAATATGAAATTCAAACAATAAATGGCGTTTTAACGCTCTTAAATGTGACGTGATAGATCACTGTAGCGCTGAGTCATTTTATCCACTTTAATACAAATTATATCTAGAAAAACATGCATGAACATCAGAAGGTATGTTGAAAGATATAGTACAACTTACTGAAATCCGTATCATGTCTCGTGTAATCTCTCAATCAGTGTTTCAACTGTGGAAAGATGTCAATAAAACAGCTTGTGAACTTAATGCTGCGTTTACCTCAGGAAAGTCATCCGTTAGTTAGCTAGCTATAAAGAAAACACTAGAGAGGAGCTTATATACTGTTAATTATATGTGTATGTTTGAATACATTTGCCATGAACAAGTGCTTATGAAAACTACCTTATTTGTGCAACTGAGTTGTATATAAACATTTAAGCTCTTATTTGGGTGCAATTATTATATCAAATATTTATTATATTATATATAAAATACATAAATAGCAGTTTAATATAATACGTCTGTTGTTAATTGTTTGCAACCAATATTATAGTGTACCAAATGAGACGGTTCCCTGTATATTTTGCAGCATTATTTGGGAGAGATTTTTTTTTCCATAAGAAAAACCAAACTATGTCGATATTAATTTAATATCGGTGCTATGATAATAAAGAAAAGTGTCTTAATTTGTGTCTTCATGAATGTCTCTGTAGTTCAGAGGAAAGAGATGGAGACGAATCACTGCAGACCTACAGCAGATTTCAGGTGTGAGGAATCATATTTCATATTCATTTATATAGTCATTTTCAAAATACACAGTGTTTCAAAGCAGATGTTAATGTTTATAATATCTTCATGCCTTATAGTCGCATTTAAAGAGTCCCTAAATGCACACGTTTATTGTGCTTGAGTCAATTATTGTTTCTTCTGTACTTTATTTTTTTTTCTTTCTTATTGTTTTGATGTCTTTGTTATCATTTTCCTGTGTAGCTTTGGGTTTGAGAGAAGCGCGATATAAATAAAATGTATTATTATTTAGCAGATTAGAGCTGGGCGATACTAAAGTTTAGACTTTGCCACGATAGCACATAACCGCTTTGTATTTTTTTGTGTGTGTTGTTCAGGAAGAGATCTATCACAATCCTAACTCTGTCGACATCAACTCTGAGGAGTTTTCCCTCATGCCTCCGGAGATCAAACACGAAATCTTGAAAGAAATGAAGGAATTCAACAAGAGGCGACGCACACTTTACCACAAACCACCAGAGGTGATGCCACTCACACACTGCAGTGTTTCTGTCTTGCTTTCCAGTTCAAATATCTCAAAATTCCTATAGCAGGATAGATTTACTGGAGAAGCAAACTGACTGAGATATATCACCCATATTATGTCCTTTTACAAAGTCTCGATGTTGTTTTTTGGGCTCTACTATTCAATTCACATTTATTTGTATAGCGCTTTTCACAACACACATCGTTTCAAAGCAGCTTTACCGAAAATGCATGAGTCCATATTACAATTTAGAGTGATTTGTTATCAGAGGAAACTGTCTTAGCTATGCATTTCATTTTTAGTTAGCTAAAAATGTATTAATTCAAACAATGTAATCTACTAGAACAGGTTTTCCTGCTTGAATGTTGATTATTTTCCTCATATTCTCCATTGTTGCGGCTCCTCTCTTCCCAGTCTGTCAGTAACGCTCGGTTTACTTCCTGTCTCTATGAAGCCCCTCCTTCTGAAAAGCACACTGTGCTCTGATTGGTCGGCTGGAGCAGTGTGTTGTGATTGGTCGAGCGCTTCGAGTGTGTTTGGGAAATACTTACCATAACCGCCAGTTTAACACACTACTAACTAACTCAACCAGGCCCCGCCCCTTTATTCTGCGTATGAATTATTATAATGAGGAATATTGTGACGTGTTCGTTCCCGGAAGAAACTCAAAACTACAATGGAGGCGTTTCAGGAGTTCAGAAACACTGACACTGATATAGAGAAGAACTCAGAGCTTTTCATGCTCAAACAGCAACATTACACACTAAACACAGATGAAGATGGAGAAAAAACACAATAGATGCTTTTTAAGTAATTTAGCATTTCAAGTAAATTATTCTTGATTAAAGAATGTTTAGTGGAAAACAAGGCAAAAATATTTAGTTATCTTTACACTCAGTGGCACATTAATACAGTTTAACACTCACGTTTAACAAACTCGTCTCTATAAACTATAAACTCGTCTCTATAAACTATAAACTCGTCTCTATACCCGCGTGATGACTCCGATTGTAACGATAGTCCACTGAAGGAAAGTCTGAAGTGAGAACCCAAGTGCAGCTTTATTTCCAAAACGTGATCAAACATAAAACAAAGGCATGAAACTAGAGAACGAGAACATTGACAGGTCTTCCCAACAGTGGTTACATAAAACAATCAATACTAGACAAAGACACAGGGCAAACACACAAGACTAACGACTAGACAAGGGACACCTGTGAACAATTAAACAATGAACCAATGACAACATGACACAACAGACAAGGGAACACATGGCAGGATCACATGACTAGAACAGGGGATCACATGACAGACCAGAACAAGAAACATATGTATATATATAAATGAACTAAATTAATAACTTTTTTACACACAAAAATTAACCATCACTGAACTTACTTAAGCTGGACTGTGACACTCTTTGTTGCATTATCTTCCTGTTATTTACATTTACCTTAATCCAATGTACATATTTTTACATTCTTATCCATTCTTGCTTTCCTTGGGAATCGAACTCATGACCTTAGCGTTGCAAGCGCCAACGCTCTACTGTTTGAGGTCTACTGTTTTGCTGTGAAACAATCTGTATTGTAAAAAGCGCTGTAGAAATAAAGGTGACTTGACTTTAACCCCTGATATCCTGGTCTCTCAGAGGTCCTGTGACTTCTCGCAGTATCAGCTGGCGGGTCTCCTTCAGAGGAACAAACTCAACCAGCGTCTGGAGGGAGTGCAGAAGGAGATGAACCACACCGGCTCTGAGGAGAGAGAGGGCAAAGGTCAACACGTGGAGACCCGCCGTCTCGTGTCTGAGGACTCGTCACACTACATACTCATTAAAGGTCTGGACAAATCCACTGTCGAAGGGGCTTTCAGGTCATATCAGTCTTCCTGGGGTCAACACAACACTTAAAAACATACATTATTTATTATCACGTACACAAAAACATGAAAGAAATACTCAGGGTCCAAAAACAACATACTTAGCATATATTCAACAACATATTCAGCTTTGAGATCATTTAAACTAGAGTTCAATCGTTTTGGCATCGGTACGATTTTTTAATGTTCCAAAGCTGCATTTATTTGATCACAAAATACAGTAAAAACAGTGAAATATTTAAATCAGCTGTTTTCTATGTGAATATATAGTAAAATGTAATTTATTCCTGTGATCAAAGCTGAATTTTCAGCATCATTACTCCAGTCTTCAGTGTCACATGATCCTTCAGAAATCAGTATAATATGATGATATGATGATTTGATGCTCAAGAAACATTTATGATTATTATCAATGTTGAAAACAGATCGTATTTTTGTGGAAACTGATACATTTTATTTTTCACAATTGTTTGGTGAACAGAAAGATCAAATTTGAAATAGAATTGTAATATTGTAATTGTAACATTATAAATATCTTTACTGTCACTTTCGATCAATTATGATTATTATTAATGTTGTAAACTCTGGAAACTTGTTTCCGCCACAGAATAAAAAATAGAAAAGGTAATTGCGACTTTTTATCTCACAATTCTTATTTTTTATCTCAGAATTACGTGATATAAAGTCGCAATTGTGTGTTTTAAAGTCAGAATTGTGAGATATAAACGTGGGAAAAAAAGTCAAAATTGTGAAATAAAAAGTCACAATTATCTTTTATTCTGTGGCGAAAACAAGCTTTCATAGTAAACGGTTCATATTTTTGTGGAAACTGTGATGCATTTAATTTTTCAGGATTCTTTGATGAATAGAAAGATCAGAAGAACAGCATTTCTTTGAAATAGAACTGTAACATTAACATGATTTGTAACATTATAAATGTCTTTAATGTCACTTTTGATCAATTTAATGCGTCCCTAATGAATAAAATAATTTCTTTAAAAAAAAAATCTACGTGTCCTACTAAAATACGACTTACTATAAACTTTCTCTGTTGTTCTGTTGTTCTATTGTTCAGGGTCTCAGAAGAAAGCCAGCGCTCCTGAGAGCCAGTCGGCTCCAGCGCTGTGGTCCAGTTCCCCGTGGGATCGTAAAGCTAAGCCTAAAGGAAGACCCGAGCCCTTGTGGCGACCCGTGAACGAGATGGACGAGAAGAACAAGCCGCTCTCTTCTTCCTCTTCCTCCTGTGCTAATGAGGAAGATCATCCAGCGTCTCCTCGAACTCTTCAGGCCATCCAGAACGCCATGATGGACAGCAGCTCTGAGGAAGAAGATACGAGACGCAGAACTGATGATGAAGATGGAAGTGTGTCCCCTCGAACTCTACATGCCATCCAGAACGCCATGATGGATCCGCCGGCCCACAAACACAAGACGTGCGTCATCACGAGCAGCTCAGACGACGAGCACGAGTCTTCGGGATCGCAGAATCAGGACAACACACCTCTTATTCCCAGTTCTGCAACAGAGACACGAGAGCATCCGAAGCAAAGACACCCGAGTGATTCCTCTGATCATGAACCTGTGAATACAGACACAACGCAAGAAAACAAACCTAATGAGGAGGAAAGCAGCTCTGAAGGTATAAATATGTTCCTATTAAACACATTTAGTGATGTTTAAACTCACAGCAAGTGCAAAGAAGCCTAAATACAGTGATTAGTTGTTATTATTATCTCCAGTAGAGACACGTGAGCCACGAGACGACGCAGTAAATCAGCATCTGAAGCAAAGACCCAATGATCTCAATACTGACAGAACGCAAGAAAACAAACCCGGGAATGAAGAAGATCATGAGGAGCGAAGCAGCTCTGAAGGTACAAACACACACTGACTGTTTTAAAGCAGGAAAATAACGGAATCATTAATGCAAACTTCATCAAATATGGACGCATTTAAATTCAGCTGTAAAGCAGAGATAATAATATACAGTCAAACCAACATTTATTCAGACGCCTTCAACATTTCTCACATTATCAGTTTATTCGCTAGAAAATGGTAATAAAATATGACTGTAATAATATATTTCACTGGTTTTGTCCGTCCTTCTGTTAGACTCTCACACATGAATTATGTTGAATATCTGTCAGCTGTTAAATTTAACTACACAATTAGATAATACCAGTTTAGCTCAACCAATCACCAAGCAATGCTTCATGTTGTTCAGTCTGTGGTGTAAAAAGGTGCATTAGCAATTAAAGAAAAAACACTTCAGCAAAACATGATCAGCTCAAAGTGTCCCAATCATTTTTGGTCCTAATGTTTACTGGTAGTCACTGTATGAAGAATTATTGTGTATAATATGTCACATTTACTTTATTTTGCTCTCCTCACTTACATAAATTAACTATAGTGTCCTGCACACACAAGTCAAGTCACCTTCATTTATACCGCGCTTTTAACAATATAGAGAGTTTCAAAGCAGCTTTACAGTGCTAATAGGAAATTAAAGTAACAGAGATTGTTTTGGCTTTACAGCAGATCTAGAATAAAGTTATTCCATCGCAACGATCATTAGTTATTAACTTAGGGGCCGCTAACACGACACCGTTCTAACAGAAAACCTTTAATGCGATCCGGCCGCTCATTTGCATAAAACAGTGCCTGGTGGCTCTGAGAATTTTTTATCGCTTCCGCGTAGCCACGTGAATCGGGATTATCCCGACAACGTTTATCAGTACAGAGGTAAAGGGAAGGAGGCCTTCACAGGGGAGAGACTAGTGGCACTTCAGGGATGTGTTGTCGTCGTGTCCATGCGATGGTCCTTTATCAGATCTGGATACGGCCTGGATCCGGCGGACTGCGGTAAACCTCGGGATAGACAGAGAGACTAATATTAGCGTAGACGCCATCCTTCTTATGATGTACAAAGTACATCAGGATTTATGGGAAGTGTTCCCGGTTCCGGCTGATCTAAACTATGCAGCCGAACATTGAATTATAGAAGTCTATAATGTGTTATGTGTATGCTAAGCCAAAGAGATGTGTTTTTAGTCTAGATTTGAACTGACAGACTGTGTCTGCTTCCCGGACAATATTAGGAAGATTGTTCCAAAGTTTTGGTGCTAAATAGGAAAAGGATCTACCGCCAGCAGTCGATTTAGATATTCTAGGTATTATCAACTGGCCGGAGCTTTGAGATCGCAATAGACGTGAAGGACTATAATGCGTTAAGAGCTCGTTCAAGTACTGGAGCTAAACCATTTAGTGCTTTGTAAGTAATCAGCAATATTTTAAAATGTATATGACGTTTAATAGGGAGCCAATGCAGTGTTGACAGAACCGGGCTAATATGGTCATACTTCCTGGTTCTGGTAAGAACTCTAGCGGCTGCGTTTTGGACCAGCTGTAGTTTGTTTATTAAGCGTGCAGGGCAACCACCCAGTAGAGCATTACAATAATCTAGCCTTGATGTCATGAACGCATGAACTAATTGTTCTGCATTTTTTATTGAGAGCATATGACGTAATTTAGATATATTTTTAAGATGAATAAATGCAGTTTTACAGATACTAGACACGTGACTTTCAAATGAAAGATTGGTATCAAAGAGCACACACACACACACACACACACACACACACACACAGATAACTGACGACGAGGACTTGACAGAGCAGCCATCAAGTGTTAGACAGTATTCTAGGTTATTACGTGAGGAAATTTTTTGTCCTATTATTAGAATCTCTGTTTTTTCGGAATTAAGTAGTAGGAAATTACTAGTCATCCAGTTTTTTATATCAGCTATGCATTCCGTTAATTTTGTGGATTGGTAAGTTTCGTCAGGGCGTGAAGAAATATAGAGCTGAGTATCATCAGCATAACAGTGAAAACTAATGCCATGCTTCCTAATAATATCTCCTAAGGGTAGCATGTACAGAGTGTGTGTGTGTGTGTGTGTGTGTGTGTGTGTGAGGGTAGCATGTACAGAGTGAACAGCAGCGGTCCTAGTACTGAGCCTTGTGGTACACCATACTGAACTTTTGACCGATAAGACATCTCTTCATTTACTGCTACAAACTGATAACGGTCAGATAAATATGATTTAAACCATGCTAATGCAATTCCACTAATGCCAACATAATTTTCGAGTCTATTTAAAAGAATGTTGTGGTCGATAGTGTCAAATGCAGCTCTAAGATCGAGTAACACTAATAGCGAGATACAACCACGATCAGATGATAAGAGCAAATCATTTGTGACTCTGATGAGAGCTGTCTCAGTGCTATGATACGGTCTAAATCCTGACTGAGAATTATTGCAGATTCCATTTCTTTCTGAAAAGGAACACAGTTGTGAGGATACTGCCTTTTCTAGTATCTTTGACAGGAAAGGTAGATTCGAGATCGGCCTGTAATTGACTAATTCTGTGGGATCAAGTTACGTTTTTTAACAAGCGGTTTAATCATAGCCAGCTTAAAAGTTTTTGGTACGTATCCTAGTGACAAAGATGAATGAATGATATTGAGAAGAGGATCTATGACCTCTGGAAGCATCTCTTTCAGTAGTTTAGTCGGTATAGGGTCTAACATACATGTTGTTAATTTAGATGATTTAACGAGTTTATAAAATTCACCCTCTCCTATAGCAATAAATGAATGTAATTTTCCGTCAGTGAGACTACACTGCACTGTCTGATGCGATACTGTAGTAGACAGTTGTTAAATAATTTTCTCCATGATATTATCAATCTTGTAAGTAAAGAAGTTCATAAAGTCATTACTGCTGTGCTGCTTGTAAACATCTGAGCTTGAAGCTTTATTTTCCGTTAGTTTAGCCACTGTTTCGAATAAGTACCTCGGGTTTTGTCTATTTTCTTCTAATAGGGTTGAAAAATAAGCAGATCTTAAAGCCTCTCTGTATGCAATTATGCTCTCTTTCCATGAAATGCGAAATACCTCTAGTTTTGTTTTCTTCCAGTTTCACCCCATTTTTCTGGCTATTGTTTCACTAG
>JAVALU010001225.1:130000-215000 GCA_030770095.1 Gila robusta
TATGAATTTACACATGGTTTGTCTTAAAGCATATTAAAAACACCACATAGACATATAAACAACATTAAAAGCTGGATTTTCACCACAGGGGGACTTTAACGTGTTTAATGTAGCATTTTTACTCTGTTAAAGTGTTAGTTAACTCAAAAAATGTCAAATCTGTCATCATTCACTCATGTTGTTCCAAACCCTAAGACTTTTATTCATCTTTGAAACACAAATGACCATATTTTAAATGAAATATGAGAGATTTCATGCATACGTGAGCTTTTGTTGCTCTATGTATGTTAGCTGATCAATGTTTATAAGCCAAAATTACAGTATATCTGTTCATATTCACATATCAAGATTCAAAATAAACCCCTATGGATTCATTTATATGTGTTCAAGTCCTTCTGGGAAGTAAAAAAGCCAGACAGCGTCGTATTCTCACTGACACATCGTCAGCTCGTAAACTCAAAGGAAATCCCATCAACACGTAAACTCTTGAACACACCATCATTTTACGATCTCTTTATGAAACATCAGTTTTGACTGAATAGACTTTCAACGGAGGGACAGAAATCTGGGTTTGAAACGAGGGCGAGTAAATGATGACAGAATTTTACATTTAAGCCGGAAATATCCCACCCTCATCCTTGCCTTGCGTCCTGGAACAAATCCTTCCCTCGCGGGTCAAAATGACCCAAAGCCCTAAAATTTGTTTGTTTTGTTTTTTGTCCAGAAAGCTTATTTTATTTCATTTTGATAATATTTTTTAATGCAATTTTTTTTATTACTAAATTACTAGATTTAATCAATAAATAATAAATTAATAGTAATTTAAGCATATTCCTCACATTCTTTCTACTTAAATTCAAAATAACTCACAATTTCATGCATAACCCTTTTAATTCAGCTCTAAATATCTTACATTGGGAGTCTTTGACCTCTTGTGGAGAAAAAAATATATATAAGATGATATTTCATGACTCTAGATGGGCTTATATCTCTATATGGAGTAAATGAGCTGTTCCTCTGGGTCCTAAAGCCAGTTTCTCTTCAGTGTGCGTTCAGACAGACATTGTAAAATAATTTTTTGGTAAAGTTTTAACATTATTAGTTTGAATTTTGAGCATTTTTAGGTTTTTCCATATGTACTGAAGCATTCCGTTCATTCATAAGGGAGTCAGATTGACCAGTGAGGGAAGGATTTGTTACTTCTTAAATTTCAACCAAAAAACTCCTCGAATCCATTTAAAATAAAATGTGTGTATTCATGGTTCAAGTGTGACAAAAGTCCTGGGGTCTTGGACCCCTTCTGATGAACACTCAATTTTTTTAATTTTGAAAGGTCTGGACAGGAGTAAACTGATAAACCTGGCGTATCTGCTGGGCAGCGATTACACCGAGGGGATCCCGGGAGTCGGCTTCGTCACAGGGATGGAGATCCTCAATGAGTTTCCAGGCGCTGGATTAGAGCCGCTCCTTCAGCTCAGGTGGGAAACACACACCTGCGATCAAACACACACCTGCGATCAAACACACACCTGCGATCAAACACACACCTGCGAATCAAACACACACACCTGTGTATCAAACACACACCTGCGAATCAAACACACACACCTGTGTATCAAACACACACCTGCGTATCAGACACACACCTGCGTATCAAACACACACCTGCGATCAAACACACACCTGCGATCAAACACACACCTGCGTATCAGACACACACCTGCGAATCAAACACACACCTGCGTATCAAACACACACCTGCGATCAAACACACACCTGCGATCAAACACACACCTGCGATCAAACACACACCTGCGAATCAAACACACACACCTGCGTATCAAACACACACCTGCGTATCAGACACACACCTGCGTATCAAACACACACCTGCGATCAAACACACACCTGCGATCAAACACACACCTGCGAATCAAACACACACCTGCGAATTAAACACACACCTGCGTATCAGACACACACCTGCGTATCAAACACACACCTGCGTATCAAACACACACCTGCGATCAAACACACACCTGCGAATCAAACACACACACCTGCGTATCAAACACACACCTGCGTATCAGACACACACCTGCGTATCAAACACACACCTGCGATCAAACACACACCTGCGATCAAACACACACCTGCGAATCAAACACACACCTGCGAATCAAACACACACACCTGCGAATCAAACACACACCTGCGTATCAGACACACACCTGCGTATCAAACACACACCTGCGATCAAACACACACCTGCGAATCAAACACACACCTGCGAATCAAACACACACCTGCGAATCAAACACACACCTGCGTATCAGACACACACCTGCGTATCAAACACACACCTGCGTATCAAACACACACCTGCGATCAAACACACACCTGCGATCAAACACACACCTGCGATCAAACACACACCTGCGAATCAAACACACACACCTGCGTATCAAACACACACCTGCGTATCAGACACACACCTGCGTATCAAACACACACCTGCGATCAAACACACACACCTGCGTATCAAACACACACCTGCGTATCAGACACACACCTGCGTATCAAACACACACCTGCGATCAAACACACACCTGCGAATCAAACACACACCTGCGAATCAAACACACACCTGCGAATCAAACACACACACCTGCGTATCAGACACACACCTGCGTATCAGACACACACCTGCGTATCAGACACACACCTGCGATCAAACACACACCTGCGATCAAACACACACCTGCGAATCAAACACACACACCTGCGTATCAAACACACACCTGCGTATCAGACACACACCTGCGTATCAAACACACACCTGCGTATCAGACACACACCTGCGATCAAACACACACCTGCGAATCAAACACACACCTGCGAATCAAACACACACCTGCGAATCAAACACACACACCTGCGTATCAAACACACACCTGCGTATCAGACACACACCTGCGTATCAAACACACACCTGCGTATCAAACACACACCTGCGATCAAACACACACCTGCGATCAAACACACACCTGCGAATCAAACACACACACCTGCGTATCAAACACACACCTGCGTATCAGACACACACCTGCGAATCAAACACACACCTGCGAATCAAACACACACCTGCGTATCAGACACACACCTGCGTATCAAACACACACCTGCGTATCAAACACACACCTGCGATCAAACACACACCTGCGAATCAAACACACACACCTGTGTATCAAACACACACCTGCGTATCAGACACACACCTGCGTATCAAACACACACCTGCGTATCAAACACACACCTGTGTACACCTGCGTATCAAACACACACCTGTGTACACCTGCGTATCAAACACACACCTGCGTATCAAACACACACCTGCGTATCAACACACACCTGCGAATCAAACACACACACCTGCGTATCAGACACACACCTGCGTATCAGACACACACCTGCGTATCAAACACACACCTGCGTATCAAACACACACCTGTGTACACCTGCGTATCAAACACACACCTGTGTACACCTGCGTATCAAACACACACCTGCGTATCAAACACACACCTGTGTACACCTGCGTATCAAACACACACCTGCGTACACCTGCGTATCAAACACACACCTGTGTACACCTGCGTATCAAACACACACCTGCGTACACCTGCGTATCAAACACACACCTGTGTACACCTGCGTATCAAACACACACCTGCGTACACCTGCGTATCAAACACACACCTGTGTACACCTGCGTATCAAACACACACCTGCGTATCAAACACACACCTGCGTACACCTGCGTATCAAACACACACCTGTGTACACCTGCGTATCAAACACACACCTGCGTATCAAGCACACACCTGCGAATCAAACACACACACCTGCGTATCAGACACACACCTGCGTATCAGACACACACCTGCGTATCAAACACACACCTGCGTATCAAACACACACCTGTGTACACCTGCGTATCAAACACACACCTGCGTATCAAACACACACCTGTGTACACCTGCGTATCAAACACACACCTGTGTACACCTGCGTATCAAACACACACCTGCGTATCAAACACACACCTGTGTACACCTGCGTATCAAACACACACCTGCGTATCAAACACACACCTGCGTATCAAACACACACCTGTGTACACCTGCGTATCAAACACATACCTGTGTACACCTGCGTATCAAACACACACCTGCGTATCAAGCACACACCTGCGTATCAAACACACACCTGCGTACACCTGCGTATCAAACACACACCTGTGTACACCTGCGTATCAAACACACACCTGCGTATCAAGCACACACCTGCGAATCAAACACACACACCTGAGTATCAGACACACACCTGCGTATCAGACACACACCTGCGTATCAGACACACACCTGCGTATCAAACACACACCTGCGTATCAAACACACACCTGTGTACACCTGCGTATCAAACACACACCTGTGTACACCTGCGTATCAAACACACACCTGCGTATCAAACACACACCTGTGTACACCTGCGTATCAAACACACACCTGTGTACACCTGCGTATCAAACACACACCTGCGTATCAAACACACACCTGTGTACACCTGCGTATCAAACACACACCTGCGTATCAAACACACACCTGTGTACACCTGCGTATCAAACACATACCTGTGTACACCTGCGTATCAGACACACACCTGCGTATCAAACACACACCTGCGTATCAAGCACACACCTGCGTATCAAACACACACCTGCGTATCAAACACACACCTGTGTACACCTGCGTATCAAACACACACCTGCGTATCAAGCACACACCTGCGAATCAAACACACACACCTGCGTATCAGACACACACCTGCGTATCAGACACACACCTGCGTATCAGACACACACCTGCGTATCAAACACACACCTGTGTACACCTGCGTATCAAACACACACCTGTGTACACCTGCGTATCAAACACACACCTGCGTATCAAACACACACCTGCGTATCAAACACACACCTGCGTGTCAAACACACACCTGCGTATCAAACACACACCTGTGTACACCTGCGTATCAAACACACACCTGCGTATCAAACACACACCTGTGTACACCTGCGTATCAAACACACACCTGCGTATCAAACACACACCTGCGTATCAAACACACACCTGTGTACACCTGCGTATCAAACACACACCTGCGTATCAAGCACACACCTGCGTATCAAACACACACCTGCGTATCAAACACACACCTGTGTACACCTGCGTATCAAACACACACCTGTGTACACCTGCGTATCAAACACACACCTGCGTATCAAACACACACCTGCGTATCAAGCACACACCTGCGAATCAAACACACACACCTGCGTATCAGACACACACCTGCGTATCAAACACACACCTGCGTATCAAGCACACACCTGCGAATCAAACACACACACCTGCGTATCAGACACACACCTGCGTATCAAACACACACCTGCGTATCAAACACACACCTGCGTATCAAACACACACCTGTGTACACCTGCATATCAAACACACACCTGTGTACACCTGCGTATCAAACACACACCTGTGTACACCTGCTTATCAAACACACACCTGCGTATCAAACACACACCTGTGTACACCTGCGTATCAAACACACACCTGCGTATCAAACACACACCTGCGTATCAAACACACACCTGTGTACACCTGCGTATCAAACACACACCTGCGTATCAAACACACACCTGCGTGTCAAACACACACCTGCGTATCAAACACACACCTGTGTACACCTGCGTATCAAACACACACCTGCGTATCAAACACACACCTGTGTACACCTGCGTATCAAACACACACCTGTGTACACCTGCGTATCAAACGCACACTGTCTCAACAGACTTCCTCTTTACTACTAGTAAAGATAAGCAAATAAACATCAATGAACATCAGAAGAAATGTTGAAAGATTCAGAACAACTTCCTGAAATCAATCGTGTCTCCTGTAATCCATCAATCCGTGTTTCAACCGTCAAAAAACAGCTGGAGAACAATAATGTCACGTAAAGCCAATAAATGACCATATAGCATATTATTCAGCTAGAAAAATAAAACCGCATTCTATTAATTTTAACCTTTAATAATTACACCAGCTGACAGGTTTAACAGCTGATAGGCGGCTGCTTTCACTCTATGAAGAAGAGCGTCAAAGGTTTCTTTTTACAACGTGTTTTTGCAGCGGTTAGCATTTCAGCCAATCACAGTTGAGCATATAAATAGAACGGCCAATAAGAAGCATTTAAGTTGAAAGACTTTGCAAAAATAACTTGCTTTGTTGTTGCAACAACCACAACTTTTTTATATAGGAAGATTTTGTTTTTTTTTATAATTTTGTATTTTTTATGTCAAATGTCATTGTGTTTGTGTGTGTGTGTTTTCTGGTTGATATAGTGAATGGTGGGCTGAGGCTCAGGAAAATAAGAAAATGGCTGCCAATCCCAAAGACACAAAAGTCAAGAAGAAACTGAGGAATCTTCACCTTCATCCGGGTTTTCCCAACCCTTCCGTGGCTCAGGCGTACCTGCATCCCAGCGTCGACCAATCAGACGCCTCGTTCAGCTGGGGCCGCCCACACCTGGAGCTCATCAAAGAATATCCTTCATGCTATTCGCAGTGTGATAGTTGCATTTTAACACACGTTATGTTATGCATGTCTACATTTGATTTATTAGACAAAAATTGCGTTGGCGCTTGCAACACCAAGGTCATGGGTTCGATTCCCAGGGAAAGCAAGAACTGATAAGAATGTACATGTGTGGATAAAATGCATAAATGTAAATGTTTCCGTCACAGTCGCTGATGTAAAGCACAAACTTCACTCATAGTGACATTGCATACTATTATAAATACAATCACAATTAAACATCCACACAATACACTAATACTAATATCTAATCTAATAACCAACTTTTAACATTGGCACTATTGTTTAAAAACAGCAGAATATTTCCTTATCCAGTGTGACGTTCTGCTTGAGCCGCTTTGGATGGACGCGCAGAAAGACTGAAGAAACTCTACAGCCGGTGCTGAAACAGCTTCAGTCTCAACAGGTCCGCTGATAAAAACATTACATTACATGTTATATAACAGTGAAATATTATTATAATGTAAATCAGCTGTTTTCTATGTGAATATATAGTAAAGTGTAATTTATTCCTGTGATCAAAGCTGAATTTTCAGCATCATTACTCCAGTCTTCAGTGTCACATGATCCTTCAGAAATCACTATAATATGATTATTTGATGCTCAAGAAACATTTATGATTATTATCCGTGTTGAAAACAGTTGTGTACAAATTTTTTTCAGGATTCTTTGATTAATAGAAAGATCAAAAGAAAATCATTTATTTGAAATAGAATATTTTGTAACATTATAAATGTCTTGACTGTAACTTTTGTTCAATTTAATTAATCCTTGATGAATAAAAGTATTGATTTCTTTTATTTATTTTCCCCAAAAAATAAAATCAAAATTCTTAATGAAACCAAACTTTTGAACGATAGTGTTTAATATTACAAAAGATTCTATTTCAGATAAATGCTGTTCTTTTGAGCTTTCTATTCATCAAAGAATCTTGAAATAAAAATGTAAACAACTGTTTTCAACATTGATAATAATCATAAATGTTTCTTGAGCATCAAATCATCATATTATACTGATTTCTGAAGGATCATGTGACACTGAAGACTGGAGTAATGATGCTGAAAATTCAGCTTTGATCACAGGAATAAATTACACTTTACTATATATTCACATAGAAAACTGCTGATTTACACTGTAATAATATTTCATAATTTTTACTGTATTTACTGTATTTTTAATTAAATAAATGCAGCCTTGGTGAACAGATAAGACTTCTTTTAAAAATCTTACTGATCCAAAGCTTTTGACTGGTAGTGTACATGTTTTGATCAAGTAAACGCAGTCTTGGTGAGCAGAAGAGACTCTTTCACAAACATTAGTGTGTATTCTGTGTATTATGATTGTGTGTGTGCAGACGCAGCTGCGCATCGACTCGTTCTTCCGTCTGGAGCAGCAGGAGAAGCAGTTCATCCGAAGCCAGCGTCTGCGCAGAGCCGTCACGTGCCTCAAGAGAAAAGAGAGGGATGAGGAAGAAGAGGAGGATGAAGAGATCTCTCCATCTACACAGGCTGAGAGTTCATCAGCTGGAGGATTCATGCAGTCAGTGGACGAGATGAGGGGCGGAGTCACGCCGGTGATGTCATCCAGGGGGCGGAGTCAGGCAGCTCCAGCTCAGAGGATGATGCTGAGGGGGGAGGGGCGTTGCTATGGTTACAGCTCATTCTGCATTCCGGGGCAAACGAGAGGAAGAGGGAAACGAGGAGGAAGAGGAAGGAGCAAAAACAGATCATGACGACAAACACGAGACCGTCAGAGGATTTACACGCACAAGTCTTGTGTTTATAAGCTATTGCTGCATCATTAACATTCTGTGTGACAAATTTCACAAATCATGGAGGATCTAAATTTCAATTTCAAATTTTGTTTTTACTGTGTTTAGATGAATTTGCAAAAAAAAGAACAAAAGCCTAAATGTATTTTTTTTTTCATGACTGGTTGTTCTAAAGCAGAAAACTGCTGAAAGAAATCTCAGGATATCTTCACATACAGCAGCGCTTCTCAACAGGAGAGCTTACAATCTGCTCAATATAGACACAGCACGGTTTAAAATAAGCTCAAATACTAATAAATCCATAACAAAAAACAGGATTCTAAAATGTATAAAGGAAATTGTAAACATTTATAGACCTGGAAAAATCTGTGAAATTAAGAAAATCTTAAGTTATTTTTTATTATGTGAGTAAAAATATTTTGCGTTGTGGGGGGGCGATTATTACAACGGGGAGAATTCTTTTCATTATTGTTATTATTTCACTCTACTGCTAAAACTCTGTACAACAATTTAATAAATTATAATGTGGCTTTTGCAGAAGCTTGTATCTCCATATTTCTGAGTGTGGGTGTGTGAGAGTGAGGGTGTGTGTGAGTGAGGGTGTGTGTGTGTGCAACACTGAGTAAGAGTGTCTGAGTGTGTGTGACAGAGTGAGGGTGTGTGTGTGTGAGAGAGCGTGAGTGAGTGTGCGTGCGCGCGACACAGTAAGAGTGTCTGAGTGTGTGTGTGTGAGAGTGAGGGTGTGTGTGCAACACTGAGTAAGAGTGTGTGTGTGTGTGTGTGGACCTCCTTATGGGAGGAAAACAAGTGTGTGTGTGTGTTTGTGTGTGGACCTCCTTATGGGAGGAAAACAAGTGTGTGTGTGTGTGGACCTCCTTATGGAGGAAAACAAGTGTGTGTGTGCAAGAGAGGGAGAATCTGTTTACTCTTAGGGCTGTAGATCGACGGCTTCTCTTACTCCGGCACCTCCATCAGCTGCTGCTGTCAATCACCTGAACCACACACACACACACACAGAGCAGTGAGGGAAAGCTGAAGCTCGTGTGTGAATCTGCTCTTATAAGGACCTTCTACTGTCAGACCCAAATGGACCAGGATGAAAACAAAGAGGGTGGGTGTGAATATATTGTCTTCTACATGTAATAACAGTCTATAGAAAACTCAAACCCTAAGTAAAGTGTGTGTTCCTCCGGTACTGGAATAACCCAACACACACTTCCAGAGCGATCCGATCATTTCTACAGTCGATAAAAATAAGTGAAACTCAAATGACTCACTATTGTCTTTTCTCTTAAAAAAATAAATGTGGATTCTTGTGTATATATTGAACGACGCCATCGGTGTTGTGTGTAATGAGCTCATGATGTCATCAATCACACAGTAACACACACACACACATTAAGAAGATCTGTATAGCTTCATATTGTCACCAAATTCTCATGTAGTTAGGCCACTTTATCAGATGCATTTAAAGCACTTTCCATGAATAAGTAGCCTACATAAGTCAACTTTTTTTTATTTTTTATTATATACTCTACCGTTTAAAAGTTTGAGGTCAGTGATGAAAGAGATTATAGTCTTCATCCAGGACGCATTAAATTGATCAAAAGTGACATTTATAGCAGGCCTAAAACTAACTTTTAACTCCCAATGTCCGGTGACGTCAGAAAATGTAGGCTACCGGCCATAAATATTTTTTACTGGCCATTAAACTGTTATTGTAAAAACAGACAGTAATGACACCAATATATTATAGATAGCAGGGAAAATTCACAATTCTCTATTCCAATTTCGACACCACAACTAACACTTCTAGCCTAACTGATATAAATTTAAAAGACAAGTAAACATTCAGCAATAAAATAAGAATAAATTATCAAATTACAAGCAAAAGCACAAATTAATAAAACTTAGCAAAGATACAAATTAAATGAACCGTGCTTCTCAGGTACAGGAATTTGATAAAAAAGTAAGCAAATGTACAATAACACTTCATAGTCTTCACTGTATAAATTAAACATCCTTATTAATTAAATCTTATTAAACTTACTAAAGTTATTCAGTCAAGAGCAGTGAGTGATTTTTCTTTGTCGCTTGTTGTTTATTTAACATTAATGACAAACAGCGGCAGGAATATTATGCTGCTCTCTTTAAGAGCGAATGCACTGATCTAATACACTGATACTGATACATATGCGTTTACTTTCTCACTGTTTACGTTCACATATCTGACTGTGTTATATGTTTATGTTTAATTTATCTGCTCACGTTCATGCATTGTTAGATTTCATAAACATGTGACCGGCCGGCTGTCGAGTGACACTGTTTCATATTCTCATCTGATTTTTACTTGCATTTAGCTCTTGATGAGTATTAATTTTAGGTTACTTGTGAATGTGTGTGTGTGTGTGTGTGTGTGTGTGTGTGTGTGTGTGTGTGTGTGTGTGTGTGTGTGTGTGTGTGTGTGTGTAGGTGTCGCTGCAGATGCTGAACTGGCAGCAGCGATTATGAAGCGAAACTTTCGCCCGTCACTGATCAGAACTGAAGCGTGGGAAGGCTACGTGTTCGCAGACATCGAGATTAAGATCAAAGAGTCGAGGGATTGCTACGGGGCCGTTCTGTGGCCCTCGGTACGCATCATCCCACACACACACACACACTTTACACTGAGCAGTAACAGCAGCTCATGAACTGTTTTCTGTTTCTGATCTTCTGCTTCAAGGCCATGGTCTTGTGTTATTTCCTCGACACTCACCGCGACGAGTTTAACCTCATGGACAAGAACATCGTTGAGCTGGGAGCCGGAACGGGCCTCGTTACCATAGTGACCAGCCTTCTCGGTGAGAGAGACCAGATACCGTCTGAATCATAATGTATATCGTTAAAAAAAATTGATTTCCAATTAAGTACAACAACAAGAAAACACAAAGTACAATCAGAACTACAATATACATAAAAGAAAACACAGCCAGGGGGGTGCACTAATCGCAATATAAATGCGTTAATCGCTATGTAAATGCGTTAATCGTTATATAAATACGCTATCGCTATATAAATGCGCTAATCATTATATAAATGCTCTAATCGCAATATAAATGCGTTAATCGCTATGTAAATGCGTTAATCGTTATATAAATGCTCTATCGCTATATAAATGCGCTAATCATTATATAAATGCGCTAATCGTTATATAAATGCGCTAATCGCTATATAAATGCTCTAATCTTTATATAAATGAGCTAATCGTTATATAATTTTGCTAATCATTAGATAAATGAGCTAATCGGTATATAAATGCACAAATTGGTATATAAATGCGCTAAGCGTTATATAAATATGTTAATCGCTATATAAATGCGCTAATCGGTAGATAAATATGTTAATCGCTATATAAATTCTCTAATCATTATATAGCTACATTAATCTCTATATAAATGCGCTAATCGTTATATTAATATGCTAATCGCTATATCAATGCGCAAACCGTTATATAAATACGCCAATTGCTATAATATTTACGCTAATCGTTATATAAATGTGCGAATCATTATATAAATCTTAATCTTTTATATTGGTATTGGTGAGTTTTCTTCAAATGCAGCGCCTCTTACTGTCATGATATATGGATCACAGGAAGCAAAAGCGAGTGAAGGATCTTTATTGTACTCAGTCCACACAAAAGCAGTAGCCAGAAGACACGGTGACGCAGGGACTTCGATGATCAACCCGATGAGTGAAGACGAACGAAGTGACGAATCCCAGGTGAACGAAGAACACAATCCAACACGATAAACTCCACGGAACACGAGACGATCAGGAACAGGATAACCAGACAGGGACACACCAAACAAAGATCTGACAAAGATGAGAGAACAGCAGTGAGTATAAATAGTGTGGTGGTGATCAACTGCAGCTGGTGATGTGATGATGAACAGCTGGAGCGGATCAGGTAATGCCATACAGACACGCCCCTCACACACGTGCGTTCATACAACAACATAAACACGAGACAAGAAGGGACAGAGAAAACGTCTACCGTGACAGTACCCCTCCTCCTAAGAACGCCTCCTGGCGTTCTCAGACTCCCTTACCTGTCGATTGTAATCATCGATAAGAGAGTGATCCAGAATGTCTCTAGCAGGAACCCAACTTCTCTCCTCCGGACCGTAACCTTCCCAGTCCACCAAGTACTGGAATCCGCGTCCCCTCCGTCTAGAGTCCAGAATCCGATTGACCGAATAGGATGGTTCCCCGTCTACGAGTCGCGGCGGTGGGGGAACCGGGACTGGCGGATTAATGCGAGCATAAAACACGGGCTTGACTTTGGATACATGGAACACGGGATGAATTCTCTTGTACGCAAGAGGAAGTTTAAGGCGGACTGCCACCGGACTAACAATCTTGGTAACAGCAAACGGGCCAATAAATTTGGGAGCAAGTTTATTCGAGACGGATCGGAGAGGAATGTTCTTGGTAGAAAGCCACACTTTGGAACCGACGACGTATACGGGAGGCCTCCGCCGGTGGCGATCGGCCTTGGCCTTGGTGCGAGCTCCCACTTGGAGTAGAGTCTCACGGGCTCTAGTCCAAGTGCGCTGACACCTCTGGACGAAGGCGTGAGCGGAGGGGACCGCGACTTCGGAATCCAGACTAGGAAAAATAGGTGGCTGGTAACCTACACTACACTCAAACGGAGATAGGCCCGTAGATGACACTGGTAACGTATTGTGGGCGTACTCCACCATAGACAGTTGCTGACTCCAAGAGGAAGGGTTCTTGGAAACCATACATCGCAACGTTCTTTCCAAATCTTGGTTGGCTCTCTCAGTTTGACCATTGCTCTGAGGGTGAAACCCAGAAGACAGACTAACCGTCGCCCCCAGTAATCTACAAAATTCTCGCCAAAATTTGGACACAAATTGGGGACCCCTGTCGGAAACCACGTCTATCGGGAGGCCATGTAACCGAAAGACGTGATCTACGACAGTTACCGCTGTCTCCTTAGCTGAAGGTAATTTGGGTAAGGGGATGAAATGTGCTGCCTTCGAGAATCGGTCCACCACAGTTAAAACCACTGTGTTCCCCTGAGAGGGTGGGAGGGCGGTGATGAAATCTAGAGCGATATGGGACCAGGGTCTCGAAGGCACCGGCAGCGGCTGAAGTAACCCATCTGGAGGTCGATTGGAAGACTTACCAATGGCACAAACTGAGCAAGCCAACACAAAATCGTGAATGTCGCGAGCCATACGTGGCCACCAAAACCGTTGCTTGACTGAAAAACCAGTGCGATTAACTCCTGGATGACAAGCAATGTTGGAACTGTGACCCCACTGGATGACGTCCGACCGTAATCCCTCCGGCACAAACAAACGATTCGGTGGACAACCGGGCGGAGGCGTTACCCCTTCTAAGGCCCTCTTGACCTTCGCTTCGATCTCCCATGTGAGTGTTGAAACAAATATGGTCTCGGGTAAAATACACTCGGGAGTAGACGGGCGTTCGGAAAAATCAAATATGCGAGATAAAGAGTCCGGTTTGATGTTCTTAGAACCCGGACGGTAAGATAGAGTAAAATCAAATCGACCGAAAAAAAGTGCCCACCGAGCCTGCCTGGAGTTCAATCTTTTGGCAGTTCTGATGTATTCTAGATTCTTATGATCAGTCCAGACGATAAAAGGTACCCCCGACCCTTCTAACCAGTGGCGCCACTCTTCCAACGCCAACTTGACTGCCAACAACTCTCTGTTACCAATGTCATAATTGCGTTCGGCTGGGGATAATCGATGTGAAAAAAACGCGCAAGGATGCATCTTGTCGTCCACAGGTGAACGCTGGGATAACACTGCTCCTACTCCCACCTCTGACGCGTCGACCTCCACCACAAACTGACGTGATGAATCAGGGGTTATCAGAATGGGAGCTGAAACGAAGCGGCTCTTCAGTTTAACGAACACAGCCTCGGCTGATTCGGACCACTTGAACGTAGTTCGGGGGGAGGTCAAGGCAGTCAGAGGCGCGACTAGCTGGCTGAAATTGCGAATGAAACGCCGGTAAAAATTGGCAAACCCCAGAAACCTCAACAGGGCCTTGCGAGAATCTGGACTTGGCCAATCCACCACAGCCTTGATCTTCTCAGGATCCATCCGCATTCCCTCGGACGACACGATGTAGCCTAAAAAAGGAACAGACTGTGCATGAAAATCGCATTTCTCCGCCTTGACAAAAAGCCCATTCTCTAGCAACCTCTGAAGCACTCGTCGGACGTGCTGCACATGCTCCTGGAGAGACGAAGAAAAAATCAAAATGTCATCCAGGTAGACATATATGAATTGATCGATCATGTCTCGCAGCACGTCATTGACCAGTGCCTGGAAAACTGCTGGGGAGTTGGACAGCCCGAACGGCATGACCAAATATTCAAAATGCCCCCTAGGGGTGTTAAAAGCAGTTTTCCATTCATCTCCCTCCCTAATGCGAACCAAATGATAAGCGTTACGTAAGTCCAATTTTGTGAAGATAGATGCTCCCTGCAACCTCTCGAAGGCTGAAGACATTAACGGCAAAGGATAAGTATTCTTTACCGTGATGTTATTCAACCCTCGGTAGTCAATGCAAGGTCGCAAAGATCCATCCTTCTTCCCCACAAAAAAGAACCCCGCCCCCGCTGGAGAAGAGGAAGGTCGAATGAATTTGGCTACTAGAGAATCAGAAATATATTTCTCCATAGCCTCTCTTTCAGGAATCGAAAGTGAATATAACTTGCCTTTAGGCGGAGACTTACCTGGCAGTAAATCTATAGCACAGTCATAGGGACGATGCGGAGGGAGAGAAGCAGCACGAGACTTACTGAACACTTCCTTCAGGTCCAGATACTCCACGGGCACGTTAGACAAATCCCCTGTTTCCTCCTGCAACACAGAAACAGGTACAGACGGACAAGCAGACACAAGACAAGACTTATGACATTCCTTATTCCACTCCAGCACAGCTTTATGAATCCAGTCCACACGGGGGTTGTGTTTGATCAGCCAAGGATGTCCGAGAACAACGGGTGCCAAAGGTGAGTCCAGAATAAAAAAAGAAATAGTCTCGGTGTGATTGCCAGAAGTGATGAGTGTGATGTCTTCAGTGGTGTGCGAAATGGTGGGAAGTTCTTGGCCAGTTAATGCATGAACAGAAATCCTGTGAGTGAGGGGTCGAAGGGGAATCTGGAATGTGCGTGCGAAATTAGAATCCATAAAATTACCTTCCGCCCCGGAATCCAATAGTGCAGAACAATCGTGCTGGTTGGTTGACCATCTCAGTCTTACCGAGAGGAGGGTGGAGGTAGATGTCGCTGATGAGGTCTTCCTGGCGGAGATCCCACCCGATAGTAGCCTCAAGTTTACTATCGGGCTTGGCCTTTTACCGGGCAGTTGTATGCAAAGTGACCAGTCCCTCCACAGTAAAGGCAAAGGCCCTGGGACCTCCGCCTCTCCCTCTCCTCTCGGGAAAGCCGAGCTCGACCCACCTGCATGGGCTCGTGATCGTCGACGGGGCTGACCACGCCCCTGCCGCTGGATCGCCGGCCGTCGAAATCTCCGAGAGGGCGGGTGGAAGTTGTTCTGCGCTCGACTCTGGACAGTCGAGCGTCCACCCGCAGGGCAAGGTCGATCAAACCATTGAGATTGGTGGGGAGATCCAGGGCATAGATCTCCTTCTGGACGTGGTCAGCCAGCCCATGCAGGAACATGTCCCACTGCGCCTCCTCGTTCCAGCCACACTCCGCCGCCAGGGTCCTGAACTCGATCGAGTAGTCAGAAACTGAATTTTCCCCTTGACGGAGTTCAGCCAATGTCCTGGCCGCTTCTCTTCCTGATACTGCCCGATCGAAGACTTTCTTCATCTCGTTTGCGAGGGACTGGAACGAGGAACAGCATGGGTTCTGGTTCTCCCACACCGCCGTTCCCCAGAGTGCCGCTCTCCCAGTCAACAGTGTCAGCACGAATGCCACTTTAGTTTGTTCGTTGAAAAAAGTGCGTGGCTGTAAAGCAAAGTGCATGGAACAACGGGTTAAGAATGCTCTGCAATGTGAAGGCTCACCCGAATAGGCTTCGGGAACCGGTAACCGAGGCTCCGACTGGGAGGGGCTTCCAGGTGGTGCAGGGGGAACGGCAGGTATGGGGGGCGCAGCGGGAGCACGTAGGCGCTGGATCTGCTGGGTGAGCTCAGACACCTGCGTCACCAAGGCTTGAACTGCGCGACTCGTGTCGCCGATCTCCCTCTCCTGGGAATTCATTCTTTGAATGCTGTGGTGTATAAAACTTTCCATGGACGATGACGCACTCGCTGCTCCCATCTCCTGGTCAGATCTTTCTGTCATGATATATGGATCACAGGAAGCAAAAGCGAGTGAAGGATCTTTATTGTACTCAGTCCACACAAAAGCAGTAGCCAGAAGACACGGTGACGCAGGGACTTCGATGATCAACCCGATGAGTGAAGACGAACGAAGTGACGAATCCCAGGTGAACGAAGAACACAATCCAACACGATAAACTCCACGGAACACGAGACGATCAGGAACAGGATAACCAGACAGGGACACACCAAACAAAGATCTGACAAAGATGAGAGAACAGCAGTGAGTATAAATAGTGTGGTGGTGATCAACTGCAGCTGGTGATGTGATGATGAACAGCTGGAGCGGATCAGGTAATGCCATACAGACACGCCCCTCACACACGTGCGTTCATACAACAACATAAACACGAGACAAGAAGGGACAGAGAAAACGTCTACCGTGACACTTACGTGTGGGGTCCCTCAAGGTTCTATTCTTGGTCCGATTTTATTCTCCTTGTATATGCTTCCCCTGGGGTCGATTTTTAGGAAACATGGCGTCTCCTTTCACAGTTATGCTGACAATACCCAAATCTATTTGCCCCTGGGATCAAATAACATGGGTTTGGATACTTTTTCGGCTTGTCTAGCGGATGTAAAGGCCTGGATGTCCTTAAATTTCCTTCACCTTAATGAAGGCAAAACTGAGATTATAGTTTTTGAATCTTCAGAAGCTGCTAGCTCTCTTTGCTTAAATTTTGGCCTTTTGTCTCCATGTGTGAAACCATTAGTGAAGAATTTAGGCATGTTTTTCGATAGTGCTCTCAAATTTGACTAAAAGATTAGTATGGTAGTCATCTCAGAGTACTAGCTAAAGTTAAATCATTTCTTTCTTTTCAGGACTTTGAAAGGGTGATTCATGCTTTTATCTCAACAAGGCTTGACTATTGTAATTCCCTCTATTTGGGCATTAATCGTGCATCTCTTAACCGTCTGCAAATGGTACAGAATGCAGCTGCTTGTCTCCTTACTGGTGTGCGTAAACGAGAGCTCTACAGTTCTGAAATCTTTGCACTGGCTCCCAATCCATTATAGAATTGATTTTAAAGTCTTGATGCTGGTTTTTAAATCCTTGAATGGATTGGCTCCTGTATACAGTTCTGATTTATTATCCATTCACAATCCTGGAAGGTCTCTTAGGTCATCCAACCAGAGACTGTTAAATGTTCCTCAGGCTAGATTGAAAACGAGAGGAGATCTGCCTTTACACTGGATGAGTTTAAAGCACAACTCAAAACCTATATTTTTTCTTTGGGTTATAATTGTAGCTGATGTGTGCTGTGTCTGTTCTGTGTTCTGTTCTGTAATTTATGTTGTACATGGTGTTAAATGGTGATGATATCTGATATAGTGTACAGCACCTTGGTCAACAATTGTTGTTTTTACTGGTGCTATATAAATAAAGTTGAGTTGAGGTTGTGAATCGCACCCAACAGAAGTTATGCTGGCCGACAGGAAGTGATGTCATCGTCTGAGACAGCAGAGAGTAGCCAGTTAAACAATGAGGTTTCTTTACAAAGTTAAATTAAGAAATTATGTTTACTTAATTATTCAGTAAAGCGATGTTATTGCGAATATTATTGTCACTTGTTCATCATTGTGTGAGTGTTTTATTCGCTGACTTTAGTTCGCTTCTTTACACGAAGAACAACATAGTGACGAAACGCGTTTGTCCGTTCAGGGCCACCGTAGAAACATGTGTATGTAAGGAGACCCGCGGTGTGTGTAGAGAGAAACGGCTCATTCTAAGCTAATAAACACATAACGCTTCATTATGTAACGTCTTTATACACCACTGAAAACATAGTTATGTTTATGATATTGCATTTCTGTCAACAGATCCTCCTAAATATTACATAATGCACCTTTAAAACTAAATGAATGTTTTATTCGCGAGGGTTTAAGTGTTGTTGTCTAACCGCAGGTGCAAAGGTGACGTCCACAGATCTGCCGGATATTCTGAGTAATCTGAGGTACAATGTGACGCGTAACACCAGGGGGCGCTGCAGGCACGAGCCGCGCGTGACCGAGCTCAGCTGGGGGAAGGAGCTGGAGGAGCGTTTCCCGCGCGCGACCTGCCGGTACGATTACATCATAGCCGCGGATGTGGTGTACTCGCACCCGTACCTAGACGAGCTCATGGAGACCTTCCTACACCTGAGTTCAGAAAACACCGTCATCTTATGGGCCATGAGGTTCCGCCTGGAGCCGGAGAACCGCTTCGTGGACACTTTCCAGAAACACTTTCACCTGCAGGAGCTCTACGACCTGCCCAGCCTGAGGATCAAGCTGTACAGCGCACGCAAACGCACACCAACACAACATTAAAGGGGGGTATAATGCCTTTTTCACAAGATGTAAAATAAGCTCTGTGTGTGAGGTTTTAGCTCAAAATACCATAGAGATATTTTTTATAGCATGTTTAAATTGTCACTTTTTGAGGGTGAGGAAAAACACCGTTTTTGTGTGTGTGTCCCTTTAAATGCAAATGAGCCGCTGCTCCCGGCACAGGGGGCGGAGCTTCAAGAGCTTGTGTGTGTGTGTGTGTGTGTGTGTGTGTTAGACATGCGCACACCAACACAACATTAACAAAACCACATCTATAAATGTGATCCTGGATCACAAAACCAGTCATAAGTCACACGGGTATATTTGTGGCAATAGCCAACAATGCATTGTATGGGTCAAAATTATCGATTTTTTTTTTTACGCCAAAAATCATTAGGATATTAAGTAAAGCTCATGTCTATGAAGATATTTTGTCAATTTCCTACCGTAAATATATCAAATTTATTTTTGTGAGTGGATGAAGCAAAATCGAGGACCTCATTTGCCGATTTTCTTAATTATTTTTTTTTTTGCACCCTCAGATTCCAGATTTTCCAAATATTGTCCTTTCCTATCAAACCATACATCAATGAAAATCTTATTTATTCAGCTTTCAGATGATGTATAAATCTCAATTTAAAACAATTGACCCTTATGACTGGTTTTGTGGTCCAGGGTCACATATATATATTTTTTGTTCTTCATAGTATTGAAAAAAATAGGATATAGGAAAATTAAACAGTCCATTTTGTGACTCCAGGAGTTTCAAGAACTGTTCTAAGTTTACATCTTGATTTTATGTTTACATCTGGATTTTGTTATATATATGCAATTTTAAATCATCCTGCAGACTGTATCTGACACTTTAATGTTTTTAAGGTCAACATGAAATTAAAATCTTTTTTTTCTCTCTTAATTCACGTTTTTGGTCTTAAATGATTCATCGGTGACTAAAAAAATCCACGAGTCATGTCTTCATAATCTTTCAAAACACCTCTGAAATAAAAAGATATAGATCACGGCTATTGTTACGGTTGTGGTCAGAATTATCTCAATCTTTTACTGCACATCAGAACCATATTCTTTGGTTTTACTCATTGTGAATATGATTAAGGGAATTTTGCCTCTGTATTTCCTCATATTTATACTCTTGTGGAACAGGAAGTCATGGCTGGACAAGTTCATGTTTCTGGTCACACTTGGTGTGCTACAAAATGTAAATATTAATGGAAATTTACTTCATAGATATAAAAAAATTCTAGAGGTGCCAATAATTGTGTTTTGGAGGAAAACCATTTATAATATGGTTTTCCCTCCACTTTCAATTCTTTTACTTTAATGAAAGGTCGGATTTTTGTGAATGAATTTATTATTATCAGATTTATTTTTGCAGCCATCTTTGATCATATTTACCAGGGGTGGCAATAATTCTGACCACAACTGTAACTAATAGTCAAATATGTATTTATGAAGTTGTTATTTTAGGCAGCTCTCCAAAATCATGAAGATTACATCAATAATATGAAATAATGACTGCTGTGATAAAGAAGCGTCACCATTATGATCCCTGGAGATGCGCTAGACGGTGAAAGCCTCAGAAGTGTGTTACAGATCCCCCACAATCCACTGCAAACTCACATTCAGATGCGGAACAAACACTTCACAGTCCTGATGACAACATTACAGAAGTTACATTTCATGATGACTTTACAATCCGTGTAAATGCAAATATGACGTTTATAAGTCAATAATATATTCTGCTGTTCTAGAGAGTTGTTATCTTGACGTGATCATGTTTTTCATTACGTTCTCTCTCTTACGTTTTGAAGACTTTTTGATAGAGACATTTAACTTCTACAACTTTAACATGAGCCTTTTCTTTACTGGGAAATAAACATGAAACATTCTGATGAAAATACTGTATGAGTGATAAATATCTTCACGGGCTTTTCCTTCTCTAAACTATTGCTTCTGAAACTTTGCTTAGATTTGGCACTTCTAGATGGTAAAAACGAGCAAATGAGAAGTAGAGCGGATATCTTGTATAGTTTACCAGATGTGTTCATGACCAACAGCACGTAGCAGTAATGCATTATAAACATGTTTTGGTTCTTCGGAGGACGTGTCTGATGATGATATACAGGGATATTTGATTACTGGTATCATGTACTTGAGTCTGGCAGTGTCATTACATCACGCAAACACATCCACCATTCATACAGTACGTGACATACATCTACTGCAGAAGAGAGATTTAGAAAACACCCTCCTGCAGGAAAGCCAATCATTTCAACGTCTCCTATCTGCCAAATGGTGTAAATGTGGCTCAATGTCTCCAGTGCCAGACCACCAAAATATATCAGGACCCTACATGGTGAAGGCGTTCAATCGCCAACCGATTCCAGAGGGTTTTGACAATCATTCAAGAAACTGGAGAAGATACAGTGAGGATTTAGGGGCGGTTGACCAGTGTTGACTCATTGCGGACCCAGAGATATAATGAGTGTTATATTGGGTTTCCCTTCTGTGGAATCCATTTAGCACATACCAACAGCCTGGAATCATAGAAACCGATATGGACAGAATTAATGGGCAAAAAACAATCTCACATAAATCTGAATTTCACATGTACATATGCACCACAAAAATATATACATATGCATTAAAACAACACATTGTGTGCAAGGAAGTACAATAAATAATGCAATGATGAATAAATAATTACAAATATGTTTTAATTACGGGACCTTATTGTATCTGTTGGTTTTCTTGTTATTCATCCTGAATGGGAGTCTATGGCAGCACTATCAACCATACATAGAAAAACAATGACATTTGGTACACTGATAGATGTGGTTCTGCATAGTAATCTGACCAACTTTGGGGTCTCTAGGATCAACTCTATAGCGCCACCACTATTTCAAAAATGAAGAAAACCATCAATTATTTTTCTTTCTTTTGATTTTTGGGGTGAAATATGAACTGAACATACATGTATGGTCTTAACAGGCTTTTGCAAGATTCACCCAGAAGTAAAATATTTGTACAATCCAGTATATATGCAGCATATGTTTTACTTTAAGTTCTGAACAATAAGAAAAATCATATGCAGTGAGAATGGAGTCATTATCATGAGTGAGACGTGTGGAACTTCATAGTCTAACTAGCGCTATATCATCTTACTAAACAGCCAGATAACAGACGCTGACATTCTGAACCGCTCTGTTATCTCAGGGCTTTAGTGTTTACTTTCCTGATTTCTTTGTGCCAACAGAAGCTTGATTCCTCAAATAGACCTGCACTGCCCATCTCCTACATCATGCTCTATTTCTCTGTGTTTGTGTGGATGTGCCACTGGTTAATGAATCTCCAGCTAAATATAGTCCTGCCAGCGTGACGCTGGAGTGTTGGATGATGCTCGTCTATAACCTCGCTGAGGATGTGGTTGCAGAAGCACTTACGGATAACTGTGGACAGGACTGAATCAAGTAAAGCTCACCTTTGCATGCAGACAATCCTCTGACGATTTAAACCAGCTGAAGTTGCAGGGATTTCTTCAGAAGCTGTGAAATGCATTTGAGGAAATACAGTAAGAGCTGATTTCAGGTAAATTTGGATGCTTTTGACCTATAAAAACTACTGTAGTTTATGAGATTGCTCCCATTTCCTTTTCAGTTCTAAAGTACCTTGTTTTTCACCCTATTTTAAAAATCACATCATGCACTTTGTTTTTGTTACTTTATTAAAATGTCTAATTGTTTCACTTGCATAGATTATGAACTAATCTGACTAAACAATGTTTGAGAAAACGTAGAATCAGTAGATTTTAACAGGTCAACATAAAAAAAATCCTACTGGTTTAAAACAAAAATAATGTGTTTTAAATCAGTCCATCCTGTCAGCAAGCCGATATCATCATGGATTGTCCTCAATCTGCGGAGACGGACGAGAGCTTGAACACCGGGAAAGATGATACAGATGGTAAATCACTTAAAAATATACTGTTAAATAATCCCAAGATAACCTTCTGCAAACACACTACATCTGTGAAGATTTCGATGAGGAATGCATCTGTTTTTCATTGGTTATCTTGAGCAGAAGTTGAAGCCCGTGTGCGCAGGGCATCCTGGGAACCCAGTGTTCTGTCCTCCATTGGAAAGGAGATCCTTAATTTCGCCGGTCATGAGATCAACATCTGGGAGTCTCTTGATTCATATGGTTCTGTCATCTGGCCAGGAGTAAGACAATTAGTTTATTAAGTATTTGAAATATTAAAGATAACCCTGGTCATTAGTTTGGATGTTCAAATACTTTCTGGTGTGTCAGTTTCATTTCAGTCAGTCATTGACAGTTCAATTCCTAAAGTGTAAACACTGTGACGCTTTCACAACATTGATATGTTTGTTTGACTCAACCAATCATGTGAGTTTGGGGCGGGACTATCTGACTGACTGACCAATGGCAGACAGGGACATGCATGTGGTAGGAGTGTTTGAGAAACCAGCCTGAAACTGATCATTTTCACGACTACATTTGATGCCTCTAGAGCAGTGGTTCTCCACCAGGGGCCGGGGTCCACCAGGGGCCTCAACAAACCTCCAATCCTTTGTACATTTGTTGCTGATTGATGTTTATCTTCATGAAATAATCATTGTGAATTCTTATTTAGGCTCTGGCTCTGTGTCAGTACCTTGAATCTAATCGAGCGACGGTTGATGTTCTTGACAAGGCGGTGCTAGAGATTGGATCTGGCACAGGTCTCGTGTCCATCGTGGCCAGTCTGTTGGGTAGGTACTAAAGATTCAGATTCAGATCCACAAACTCATTCAGATCTGATGAAGGACCTGCGCCTGGACACGACGACAACGCAGTCCTGAAGTGTCGACTAGTCTCTCCCCTGTGAAGGCCTCGTGCCCTTCACCTCTGTACAGATACACGTTGTCAAAATGATTCCAGTTTGCATGGATACCTGGAAGCGACCAAAAATTCTGTATTATGAATTTTTAAGGCCAGACAAATAATTTGTTGAGGTCAATTTGTAAAGAAAGGCTACACGCCTGCGCACATATATATTCAAACCCACATATCTATAGACTAAACACGTAATACGCATGTGCACGCCGTCAGTGTTTTCACAGATTCGCGTTTTTGAAGTTTACGCGGAGATAACGTTTTTGAAAAAATGTCAATGTTTGCACCTTGGAATCTATTTCAACGATGAGAATAGTGTCGTGTTAGCGGCCCCTAAGTTAATAACTAATGATCTTTGCAATGGAAGTGAATCAATCAAAACTAACTTTATCTGAACAATAACTTTATTCTAGAGCTGCTGTAAAGCCTAAACAATCTCTGTTACTGTAATCTCCTATTATCACTGTAAAGCTACTTTGAAACATCTATATTGTTAAAAGAGCTATATAAATGAAGGTGACATGACATTGTTCAAAAACATATTGTGAGCATATGATTGTGTTATGCATTTTTACACCTGTATAAATCCTCTCCAGGTGCTTGGGTGACAGCAACAGACCTGCCGGAGATCCTCGGGAACCTGAGATGTAACCTGTCCAGAAACACACGGGGCCGCTGCAGATACACCCCGCAGGTGGCGGAGCTCTCGTGGGGTTACGAGCTCGATAAGACCTTCCCTCATTCAGTCTACAGATACGACTACATCTTAGCAGCCGATGTGGTCTATCATCATGACTTCCTAGCAGAATTACTGGTCACCATGCGCCATTTCTGCCAGCCCGGAACAACCCTCATATGGGCCAACAAGACCCGCTTTGATTCAGATCTGGTTTTTGAGGAGAACTTCAAAAAAACGTTCAACACCACCCTGCTGGCAGACAACGGAGAAGTTAAGATTTACTCTGCCACCGTGAGAGATGAAAGAGCACTAGTGATGTCAAAACAGATCGAAGGGGTTGCGAAGAAACAAGTTGACAAGAACGAGTCAAAGGAAGAGATTACTGAGGAAAAGGTCAAACTGACAGAACAAAAGGCTGTAGAACAGATTCAAGAATATGAAAATAAAGATATGCAAAGGAAACCAGGGTATGTTGATATGGAAAATCAGGAGGAAACGTTAAATTTGGAGGATGGAAATGTAAACAATAACAAAGAAGAAGAGCTAGAGGAGGACAACACAGATCTTGAAACTGTGGACAGTGGAGACGGCTGCTCTGAGATGGACTCAACATTCGTAGAGCAGAAATCTGGTCAGTAATACATTCTGAAAATCAGACCACAGTCACTTGTCTAATGCATTAAAGTCTGATTTGGCCTTTTCTTTCAGATGGAGGAAGCACAGAGAATGAGAACGTGAAATCATTTGCACCAGCAATTTACTACAGACCTTTGAAAGAAGTTTACCAGTTTTTGGGACAGACAATCACAATCGAGGAGTCCATCGATTCTTATGGTGCTACTATATGGCCAGCGGTGAGACACTTACAGCTGCAGAAATAATGAGAGACAAATACACAGAGTATATCTACGATGACATTAGTAACCAGAGAACTTTACTTTTGTGTGATGCTGCATCCAAGGCAATCAGTATCAGTGTAAAGTCCAAGATAACAGGCGTAGAGTCAAGCAAAACAAACATGGTGCACCTTTAAAATGTGATTTGTGTCTTTCAACATTATAATGAGTCTTTCTCCTATCTACCAAATGGTGTAAATTTGGCTCCCTGTCTCCAGTGCCAGACCATCAAAATATATCAGGACCCCAGACCAATTCCAGAGGGTTTTGACAGTCATTCAAGAAACTGGAGAAGATACAGCGAGGATTTGTGGGTGGTTGACCAGTGTTGACCTCATGTGGCCCCAGAGATATAATGAGTGTTATATTGGGTTTCCCTTCTGTGGAATCCATTTAGCACATACCAACAGCCTGGAATCATAGAAACCGATAGGGACAGAATTAATGGGCAAAAAACAATCTCATGTACATATGCACCACAAAAACAACAAAAATATATACATTACATATATGCATTAAAAAAATTGATTGTGTGCAAGGAAGTACAATGAATAATGCAATGATGAATACATTATTACAAATATGTTATGTTTTAATTAGGGGACCTTATTGTATCTGTTGGTTTTCTTGTTATTCATCCTGAATGGGAGTCTATGGCAGCACTATCAACCATACATAGATAAACAATGACATTTGGTACACTGATAGAGGTGGTTCTGCATAGTAATCTGACCAACTTTGGGGTCTCTAGGATCAACTCTATAGCGCCACCACTATTTCAAAAATCCATTTTTCTTGTGGTTATAATAACTTTTGAACCCTTTGTTCCAGAAAGAGAATATTACTCCTTACATTAAGACTCATTACAGTAGTCGCCTTTTTAAAAAGGACTGTATTGTTGTTTTTATCACTGCTACTCCTTCAAATCAGACATAGTGGACCTTTAAAATGTAATTTGTGTCTTTTTTTTTATATAGGCACTTGCACTTTGCCGATTCCTGGAAACACCGCAGGGTCGACAACAGATTGATTTACTCAACAAATCAGTTCTTGAGCTTGGAGCTGGAACTGGCTTACTTTCAGTTGTCGTCACGCTATTGGGTAAGTGTTGTGATGAGATTGAGATATCAAACTTATTGGTTTTGTATCTTGCAAGATAATAACTGAAATTGCTCTGTAGGTGCCAAACTAACAGCCACGGATTTACCCGAGATTCTGAGTAAACTGACATGCAACCTCAACAGGAACACGAGAGGCCGGCGGAGGCACGAGCCCCAGGTAGCAGAACTCTTCTGGGGTCACAACCTGGACGAGGCCTTCCCTAGATCCACACACCAATATGATTATGTGTTGGCGACTGATGTGGTCTATCACCACGACTTCTTGGCCGAGCTGCTGGTCACCATGCGCCACTTCTGCCAGCCGGGAACTACTCTAGTCTGGGCGAACAAGGTCCGCTTTGCCTCAGATCTGGGCTTCATCGACAACTTCCTCAGATATTTTGATATCACACTGCTTGAAGAGTTGGATGATGTGAGGATTTATGTAGCAACCAGCAAGATATCAGAGAAGGAAGCTGACCAGGTTCAAGAGACTAGCGAGGAAGTGGAGGACAACGGTGACCTTGAGTCAAGCAAGCGGGACGCTGGGGAACCGGACTCTACGAGCGAGACCGGAGACAGTGCAGAGGAACTGGAACAAGAGCAGGAGTCTGACGATACTCAGAGTTTAGAAAACGACACGAAGGAGAAACAAGTACAGGAAGAACTCCAGGACTCTGGAAGATCTGTAGAGGAAGGTTAGGCTTGCAAACTTTAAATTGTAATACCAAGGTGAACATGATTCCCAAAGTACATTGTTGTTGATCCTGGAACATTCCAATTGTTCAATCAGATTTGAGGGACAAATTTACAGATTAGGCAACCAAGGGTTAAGGTGCTTCTAACATCATTATTTCCCCTCTATAATATTCCTGATTTTAAGGATGTTATGGTTAGGTTTAGGGATAGGGTGAACGTGATTTCACCAAGTACCACATGTTCCTGGATCAACATCTTTGTTGATCCTGGAACAACTTTCAGATCAACCAATCAGATTTGAGGGACAAGTTTACAGTTTATGTCAAGTTTAGGCTTAGAACCAGGGTAAGGTGCTTCAACATTAGTGTTATTCACCTATCATTTCCCTCTGATTTTAGGGAAAAGTTATGGGTAGGGTTAGGTTTAGGGGTAGGGATAGGGTTAGGACTAAATTTTGGGACAGGAATGTTATTCCAGGATCAACAAAATATGTAGATCATGGAACATGTCTTACTTGGCAAAATCATATTGACCCTGTAAAAGGCCCGGCTGGATCGGCCCAAAGAAGGTTTTCCGATCAGCGGGTGAAGGTGCGTTCCGTCTTTCCGTGTGACAAAGTAATTTGATTAAATGAAATACATTTTCTCATGTATTAACTCGTTATTTCATCTGACTCCATAAATGAAAAGGTTTTAATGATATCTGTGCATCATTAAGTGTGAGCGAATGTTTGACTATTCTTTTTAAACTCTTGAATGAAAATAATGTCAAAGTCACTTCAATAATCAAATGTAACAATTTATTATGTCAGGTAAATGTATCATGCCAATTTCATAATCAGTTCAAATATAATCAATACAATAACATCAAATGCTCTGGAATAAAGAGAAAAGATGCAAACCCGACATTAGGAAATACATGAAGCTGAGAGTCTTGGCCACTCTCAACATTCACAGGCTGATCTGAGATACAGAAGCCCTGATCCTTTTGCTGCATTTCATTATATAGACAGAACCTCTTCCACATGGTAACATGTGCTAACAATGGTCATTTGCATTCGGAGGTCACACCTTTCGGTGTGCAAGATATTTCTAAACTCTTAAGAACTTTATTACCTTTTGGTTTATTTATTTGGGAATGAGACATTTTGTACCAGTCGCACTGAGACATTTAAAATGATACTAAACATTGTATAATACTCAATGATAATTGTTCACATTAAACCATATAGATTCTTGTGTGAGTTTGGGTGATCTCTGCAAGAGTGGGGGATGAGGGGAAGAAATGTAGATTAGGATGAGGGAGGTGAGAAAATGTTTCAATCTAAAAAATGTTAATTTGCAGCAAGGTCCTTTTTCCACACGAGGAAAAACTAGTTTTTCCAGTCTTACAACCCTAATACCAATGTGCTTATATGGATACTTATTTGATGGGATACTCCTTTTCTGTCTTTCCCTCAGCTGAACATGACAACACAGAAACACCTAAACAGAGATCATGGACTCCCACTGTCTACTACAGTAATAACAAGGAAACCTACTACTTTCTAGGTCATGAAATCAGGATTCTGGAATCCATAGACTATTATGGCAGCACGGTATGGCCAGCGGTGAGCACGAAACATTCAGCCAACCAATCAGATCAGGAAGAAACTGTGTGTGCTTAGTGAGACGGTAAAATGCATGGAGTCTATGAACACTTGGTTTTGAATGTCGTAGGCATTGGCCCTTTGCAAATTCCTGGACACCTCGACAGGCCGACAGCAGTTCGATCTACTCGACAAACTGACCCTGGAGCTCGGAGCGGGAACGGGTCTTCTCTCGGTAGTTGCCACACTTCTGGGTAAGTCTTGGGGAGTGTTTTTGATACACACTCAAACAAAAGCACTCAGCAGATTATTGCTGAAAATTCAACCTCATAATACTCTATGTGGTTAATACTACCTTAGGCTGACTGTTTGTTACACAGTAGGTTATTGTATTGAAGTTTTATTTGTGTAATATTATATATTTTCTCCAACACCCCAAGCATACCAATAGGCATATTAAATGGAGCACCAAACAAATTCATAAGGAAAAACAAATATAAATAATAAATCAGCTCCATTGGTGATTCCAAGTGATAAAGGGCTTAGGACATTCCAATTTAACCCACTCCACAGGTTCTGCAAGGTTCGACTCATGCAACGTAAGCAATTACATACAGTGAAACCTAAACTTATTCATGCCCCGTTTACACGAAGATATTTCCCTGCCGTTTGGCCTCTCATTTACACGAAAACCCCATTTTTATCACAGAAAACGATTATTTCTAAAAACTCCGGCCAAAGTGGAGATTTCTGATAACGCCGGTTATGTGTTGCCGTGTCAACTGGGAGAAACGGGGTTTTAGGTTCTCAAACGTCACATTAGTCATGCGAGCGCCCAGTTTGGCCATAGTTATGATGGCGCTCGACGGCGTATTTATGCGGGTTGATGTAAATGACAACTTTTTTGAAAACGATGTTGTGTGCACAATGTTATTATTGAAAACGGAGCGGGGGTTATTCGTTTCTCTAAATACCCGGCTATGTGTAAATGTGGCCTCAGACACTTTCAACATTTCTCACATTATGATGTTTTATTAACAAAGTTCAGGAGGAGCACGCTCAGATAATTAACACGAGTGGAGAGCACTCAGCAATCAACATAAGAGGTGTATATATATATTCAGCAGTCTCACCTCAATTCATTGACAATTAGCAGTGTGAAATCACAGTTTATTCGCTATAGTTTAGAAAATGGTAATTAAATATGACAAGAACTCAGAGTTATGAAATCAGTTGATATTTCACTGGTTTTGTCTATCCTTCTGTTAGACTGTCTCACACATGAATTATGTTGAATATCTGTCAGCTGTTAAATTTAACTACACAATTAGATAATACCAGTTTAGCTCAACCAATCACCAAGCAATGCTTCATGTTGTTCAGTCTGTGGTGTAAAAAGGTGCATTAGCAATTAAAGAAAAAACACTTCAGCAAAACATGATCAGCACAAAGTGTCTGAATCATTTTTGGTCCCAAATTTTTTATAAATTTTACTGGTAGACCATTGTATGAGGAGTTTTATTGTTATTAATAGTAACAATTACAATTAGAGAGCTCTCTAATACAATTATTACTTGTAACAATTACAATTAGAGAGCTCTCTAATACAATTATTACTTGTAACAATTACAATTAGAGAGCTCTCTAATACAATTATTACTAGTAACAATTACAATTAGAGAGCTCTCTAATACAATTATTACTTGTAACAATTACAATTAGAATGCTCTCTAATACAATTATTACTTGTAACAATTACAATTACAGAGCTCTCTAATACAATTATTACTTGTAACAATTACAATTAGAGAGCTCTCTAATCCAATTATTACTAGTAACAATTACAATTAGAGAGCTCTCTAATCCAATTATTACTTGTAACAATTACAATTAGAGAGCTCTCTAATACAATTATTACTTGTAACAATTACAATTAGAGAGCTCTCTAATACAATTATTACTTGTAACAATTACAATTAGAGAGCTCTCTAATACAATTATTACTAGTAACAATTACAATTAGAGAACTCTCTAATCCAATTATTACTTGTAACAATTACAATTAGAGAGCTCTCTAATACAATTATTACTAGTAACAATTACAATTAGAGAACTCTCTAATCCAATTATTACTAGTAACAATTACAATTAGAGAGCTCTCTAATACAATTATTACTTGTAACAATTACAATTAGAGAGCTCTCTAATACAATTATTACTTGTAACAATTACAATTAGAGAGCTCTCTAATCCAGTTATTGTATCAATTACAATTAGAGAGCTCTCTAATACAATTATTACTAGTAACAATTACAATTAGAGAGCTCTCTAATAGGGGTTTCACAACTACTGATTTTTTCTAGTCGACTAGTTTTGCATAACAGTCGACGACTAGTCGACTAGTCGTTAAATTATTTATTCATTAAATTGACGCATTAACGCATTGAGCATTGTTAAGGAAGACACAGAGGAAGGAGTTCTGGTGAATAATTGGAAATGTATTTTTGAAATTCAGAAATAACAAATAAATTCATCAGTTATTCTTTTCATCAACATGTGTTAATACAAAAACAGCAGCATTCATTTAAAATATAAAAAACATTCTTGTTATGAGCCGCGCCACACCACGCGCATCAGCGAACGTTGCAGATAAACATTGCCACATGGCTAGCCTCAGACAATAACATTGTCAACATCAACTCTGAGTTTTGCATATAGTTTTAACTGTGCATTTTTCATTGCATCTTTAAGCAAATTTCATTTAAGCATGTATAGGCCAATACAAGTTTGACGTAGGTTATAACTGAACCACTATATTTTTTGTCGAGCCTTAAATCTTAACATGGAACTTCACTTACCCCAAAGCGGTGCCAACTACAACAGTGTGAAACATTGAAAAATATTATCCATAAAGCCCTGCCTTTTTTCGTTGCCAATCCATCAGCCTACTAGTCAATGTCCTGTTCCCGGATCAAATTCACATTGCCTTTTTGGTTAGCGTTGAGAAACACCAGCGCATCGACGTGGGAGGGATGGAGGCTACTCCTCTGTCGGGTGACTGTGTTCCCCGCCAGGGAAAAAATTCTCTCGCTTGGGGTGCTGGTGGCTGGAACAGCTAGATAACTCTTCGCCAACTTGGCTAGACGGGGGAAACTGCCCTCATTGTGTGCCCATCAACGCCTGACGCCATTTTGTTTCCGACTAGTCGATTAGGGCCGACAGCGCCGACTAGTGGTTGTGACAGTCGACTAGTCGACTAGTTGATGAAACCCCTACTCTCTAATACAATTATTACTTGTAACAATTACAATTAGAGAGCTCTCTAATACAATTATTACTTGTAACAATTACAATTAGAGAACTCTCTAATCCAATTATTACTAGTAACAATTACAATTAGAGAGCTCTCTAATACAATTATTACTTGTAACAATTACAATTAGAGAGCTCTCTAATACAATTATTACTTGTAACAATTACAATTAGAGAGCTCTCTAATCGAATTATTACTTGTAACAATTACAATTAGACAGCTCTCTAATCCAGTTATTACTTGTATCAATTACAATTAGAGAGCTCTCTAATACAATTATTACTAGTAACAATTACAATTAGAGAACTCTCTAATCCAATTATTACTAGTAACAATTACAATTAGAGAGCTCTCTAATACAATTATTACTTGTAACAATTACAATTAGAGAGCTCTCTAATACAGTTATTACTTGTATCAATTACAATTAGAGAGCTCTCTAATCCAATTATTACTTGTAACAATTACAATTAGAGAGCTCTCTAATGCAGTTGTTACTAGTAAGAATGCAATTGCAGAGCTCTTTAATTCAATTACAGAGCTCTGCAATCATACATATCTTTAATTTGTTTTCTTACTAGTAACAATTCAATTGTAGAGCTCCATAATTAAAAATGAATGGAAGTCAATGGAGACATATGACTAGTAAGAATTGAATTGTAGAGCTCTCTAATTGAATTCTTACTAGTAAAAATGCAATTATGACGAGTAACACTGGGTACAATTTAAGCTAAAACGGCTTGCCATACTCGTGGTTTATATACATGTTGCTGCTGATTGGGCGGACATTTTTGACACACACACCAAACAAGAGAAAACTTGTCTCAAACCCCGTTACACACCGTTTCCAGGAAACATGTCGTTCAACCCTGAAACCGTAGCAAAACTTTGCGCACCGGTTTGAGCTTAAACGTGCCACTGGTTTTAGATCAAGCATTTACATTTACATTTATGCATTTGGCAGACGCTTTTATGCATTTCAAGGTACACATTTTTTTTTACATTCTTATCAGTTCTTGCTTTCCCTGGGAATCGAACCCATGACCTTGGCGTTGCAAGCGCCAACGCTCTACTGTTTGAGCTACAGGAAAGCAAGCAGAACTAAGTAATGTCACTGATTTGCAGGTGCTAAACTGACAGCCACGGATCTCCCAGAAATCCTTGGCAATCTGAGGTGCAACTTGAACTGGAACACCCGGTGTCACTGGAGACACGAGCCTCGGGTTACAGCGCTGGCATGGGGTTACAAACTGGAGGAGATGTTTCCCCGGTCCACACACCACTACGATTACGTGTTGGCAGCTGATGTGGTCTATCACCACGACTATCTCACCGAGCTCCTCGACACCATGCGACACTTCTGTGGTCCGCACACGACTCTGATCTTCGCAAACAAGGTCCGCTATCAGGCCGACCTGGAGTTTATAGGGAACCTTCAGAAAGCTTTTAACACTACACTGCTGACAGAGATAGACGAGGTGAGGATTTACTCGGCTACCATGAGGATCTGAGAACTTTATGCACTGCTTTAAGAAGGTTTTCTGCTGGAAGAAGTAGAGGAGGTGATTAAGATCATTTCACCTGTAGTAAGTCAGTCTGGTCACTAGGGAATTACTACAACCTTTGAAACATGAAAAAAAAAACTTTAGGTGAATTACTTTAATTTGATTCTAAAAATATTTCTGTACTGTACATACAGTAAGGCAGGTATTGGCAAAACGTCATCTGTAGTAAGCCAGAGTAGTCACTAGGAAGAACTACAACCTTTGGAACACGAAAAAACATTAATTATTGGACTTCGGTTTGCACTGTGAGCTTAATTTGCAGACGGTCCCTAAAGCAGCCTATGTGAATATACAGCGAATATCGAACCTAAAACTATATTTACCCCGCGTTGAAAGTTTGCGTGTCTGTGATCCAACGCCAGATTCACACTGCAGACAATTCACATTTGTTTCTCGAAAGAATATTTAGGGCTGAGTGTGAACATTGACATTTATAAATCATCAAATCTTCATTTTTAGGCAATGTAGTGAAGAAGACTCTGGCCAAAACCTTCTACAACAACGATTTAGCAGTGTAATAATAATTGGACTGTACATATACCTACTATATGTTGTGATTGACATTTGATTGACATTTTAATCAGATTTCAAATCCCAATGACCGGCCAGAAAAAAGAAAAAAGAAAAATTACATTTCCAACCCAAATCAACTTAGCCTATTTATGTGTGGTTTTGAATAACAAAACATGTATTTAATGTTTTAGCCGTTTAGACTATGTGTTTGTAAATATGTGTTTTTTTAGATTCCAGTATGAACAGTCAGATCGAAATTTAAGTCACGTTTATCATCTTTCATCTTGTCAGATTTGAATCGGACTGATTATGATCATTCTGATTTGATCAATTGCAAAATAACAGTATGAACAGCAATTCCTCAAAAAACAAATCCTGAATTGTCTGAATTGTAAATAAAGCCATGCTGATGTTAAAATAAATATGCCTGCTGAAGGAAAAGAAGTTTGTGCACATTAGCACAAAATTAGCACAATAAAAAGAGACAGACAACAGACATGTAAAATACGAAGTCTTACCGTGCCTTGATGGATAATGTTGTGCTTGAAGTCCCCTGTAGTCAATCATTTTATCCCTTAAAACTCATCTTTGATCAACAAAATTACATATTTAAACGTTTTTTTCCTAGAAAAAAAAAGTCTTCATTCCTTATTTAGTATGCGCGGTTCTATGAATATGCAAATGAGCCCCGCCTCCACTCACTCACTCACTCACTCGGAGATCCACTCGTTGACGATCACACGTTGATCTGATTGGTTACAAGGTAGTTTGTGACGTCAGAAACACCAGCGATTTCAAAGCGTGTTTTTGAGACTGTCTTTGGTTTACTGCAGTTTTAAGGAGAAAATACTCAGCAATGCTGTCGACTTATGAATTTACACATGGTTTGTCTTAAAGCATATTACAAACACCACAGACATATAAACAACATTAAAAGCTGGATTTTCACCACAGGCGGACTTTAAGAAATCAAGAAGTTAATTTCAGATGAAATAATGTACATTTCTTAGTGAAAATTATAAATTAGGAATCTTATCCCCTTTCAAAGGTTGAATCAGTCAAGATGAGCATATTATATTGATTTCAGTTTGAATTTATAGATGCAGCAATTTTTAGAATGGGAAAAACTATTTTCAAAATGTATCTGGAAAGGGAGGAAACCCAGAATTAGATTTTTGTTTTATATAATGTTATATAATTTTAGTATAATGTTAAATAATGTTTTGCAGTGGGTTTGTTTGTGTGTTATTTTATTTTGTTTTATTATTATTTTCATATAGGGATTGTATAAGATTTATCCATATCAAAGGTGTAAAAATAGATTCTTTGGTTTCAAGTGACTTAATTCTTTAATGCAAGCAATATCATTTTTTATTTTATTTAAATGTTTTACATTGATCATTTGTGTATTTCCCTATACTGATGTTTTTTTTTGATAAACAAAAAGAAAATGTTAAAAGAATTGTGCTATGCACATAACCATAAACATTAATGATATCCCAAATATTGTTTAGAACAATATCATAGAAAACTAAACGTCAATTTAAAAAGGTAAACAATTTTTATACTGTTGTTCTTAATGAGTAACTCCTGAATAAAGCCCGTTTGTCACAAAAATGAGCAATATGTTGTCCGTTCCAGATCATTTTATTCAGAATCTTCATCAAATACACGTTCAGCACATTTACCGCGTTTACAAAATAACCGGCTGTAACATCTGAAACGTCTCACGAGGAGTAATGAATATAAAATAACACCTACCTACTCTACGTATGAATTAAAATGACTTTAAAATATTGGCATTACCTAGTATTCATTTATACTTTATAAATACAAGACATCCATAAATATATCTGAAGATATTCAAGGGTTTTTGATACAGAATAATGTGATATTTCCTGAAGAAACGCAGGGGTGGACGGGAGATTGTGAATATTTAAGGCCATTTTTGAAGAACCTGTCGTTGGAAACGCCTCGAGCCCTGAACATCAACAAACAACGCCAACACACATGATTAAAATAAAAAACTGTGAAAGCAGGATGTGATGTCACGTCTGGTTCCTGGTGAAAACATGAGTTGCTGGCTTTTTTTTTCTTTTTTTTTCTATGGTTTTCAGTGTCTAAACCCTGAATGATATTCCAGACACACAAGATGACAATCTCTGTTTCACTTAAAATTCAGAAGAAAACTGAAGATGGACGACTTTCAAATCACAGTCTTACTTCAGAACGGCACGAAACTGAAAGCCGTGAACATAAAATGACACTCCTGTCTTTATAAAACATGCATACATTTGACATACCCAAAAGTCAATCACAAAAAAAAATTAATAATAATTCACCCCCAAAATTAAAAAAAAAAGAAAAAGATATTTTCTTATATTGACATGTCACCCACAGAACTCAACTGGACGTCCATCATATTGCACTTGTATTATTGTTGTTGAGGGAAAAATGTCCACCGAGCAAATGCCCAGAAATCACATTTCAAACAACATAATGCAGGTTATTATACGACGAACACAGATATGATAGAAACCGTGTGTGTGCAGAGATCCGCACGCAGGAAGGCATTATGGGATCCGTGTGATATGAGGTGTTTGGTTTCTGATGGTTTCCAGAAGGCATTAAGAGTCTCCTCAGTTTAAGACGTTAGAACGGTGTGAAGTCCGACGGGAACATGATGGGCAGCCAGTTCTCCGTGTAGGAGACGCAGTGAGACCAGCCCAGAGAACGCAGCAGCTGAGGGACACAAGAGATCATCAACTCATCGTTAACTCAAACCATCCTCAACTCATCAGTAATATTAACTCTCCATTAACTCACCTCATCGGTAACTCGTCATTAACTCGTCAGTAACTAACTTGTCAGTAACTCGTAGGTAACTCGTCAGTTACAGTAACTCGTTGGTAACTCGTCAGTAACGGTAACTCGTCAGTAACAGTAACTCGTCCGTAACTTGTCAGTAACAGTAACTCGTCAGTAACAGTAACTCGTCAGTAACAGTAACTCGTCAGTAACAGTAACTCGTCAGTAACAGGTAACTCGTCAGTAACAGGTAACTCGTCAGTAACTTTTCAGTAACAATAACTCGTCAGTAACAGTAACTCGTCAGTAACAGTAACTCATCGTAACTCGTCGGTAACTAGTCAGTAACAGTAACTCGTCAGTAACAGTAACTCGTCAGTAACAGTAACTCGTCAGTAACTCATCAGTAACAGTAACTCGTCAGTAACAGTAACTCGTCGGTAACTCGTCAGTAACAGTAACTCGTCAGTAACAGTAACTCGTCGGTAACTCGTCAGTAACAGTAACTGGTCAGTAACAGTAACTCGTCGGTAACTCGTCATTAACTCGTCAATAACTCGTCAGTAACAGTAACTTGTCAGTAACAGTAACTCGTCAGTAACAGTAACTCGTGGGTAACTCGTCATTAACTTGTCGGTAACTCGTCAGTAACTCGTCGGTAACTAACTCGTCGGTAAATCGTCAGTAACTCGTCAGTAACCAACTTGTCAGTAACTCGTCGGTAAATCGTCAGTAACTCGTCAGTAACCAACTTGTCAGTAACTCGTCGGTAACTCGTCAGTAACTAACTTGTCAGTAACTCGTCAGTAACTCGTCAGTAACAGTAACTCGTCAGTAACAGTAACTCGTCGGAAACTCGTCAGTAACAGTAACTCGTCAGTAACTAACTTGTCAGTAACTCGTCAGTAACAGTAACTCGTCGGTAACTCGTCAGTAACAGTAACTTGTCAGTAACAGTAACTCGTCGGTAACTCGTCAGTAACAGTAACTTGTCAGTAACTTGTCAGTAACAGTAACTCGTCGGTAACAGTAACTCGTCGGTAACTCGTCAGTAACAGTAACTTGTCAGTAACAGTAACTCGTCAGTAACAGTAACTCGTCGGTAACAGTAACTCGTCAGTAACAGTAACTTGTCGGTAACTCGTCAGTAACAGCAACTCGTCGGTAACTCGTCAGTAACAGTAACTTGTCAGTAACAGTAACTCGTCGGTAACCGTAACTTGTCAGTAACAGTAACTCGTCCGTAACAGTAACTCGTCATTAACTCGTCGGTAACTCGTCATTAACTTGTCGGTAACTCGTCAGTAACTCGTCGGTAAATCGTCAGTAACTCATCAGTAACTAACTTCTCAGTAACTCGTCATTAACTCGTCAGTAACAGTAACTCGTCTGTAACTCGTCAGTAACTCGTCAGTAACTAACTTGTCAGTAACTCGTCAGTAACAGTAACTCGTCGGTAACAGTAACTCGTCTGTAACTCGTCAGTAGCAGTAACTCGTCAGTAACAGTAACTCACCGGTAACTCGTCAGTAACAGTAACTCGTCAGTAACTTGTCAGTAACAGTAACTCGTCAGTAACAGTAACTCGTCGGTAACTCGTAATTAACTTGTCAGTAACTCGTCGGTAACTAACTCGTCGGTAACTCGTCATTAACTCGTCGGTAAATCGTCAGTAACTCGTTGGTAACTCGTCATTAACTCGTCAGTAACTAACTTAACATTAACTCGTCTGTAACAGTAACTCGTCTGTAACAGTAACTCGTCTGTAACAGTAACTCGTCTGTAACAGTAACTCGTCTGTAACTCGTCAGTAACAGTAACTCGTCTGTAACAGTAACTCGTCTGTAACTCGTCAGTAACAGTAACTCGTCTGTAACTTGTCAGTAACAGTAACTCGTCAGTAACAGTAACTCGTCAGTAACAGTAACTCGCCTGTAACAATAACTCATCAGTAACAGTAACTCATCGGTAACTCGTCGGTAACTTGTCAGTAACAGTAACTCGTCAGTAACAGTAACTCGTCAGTAACAGTAACTCGCCTGTAACAATAACTCATCAGTAACAGTAACTCATCGGTAACTCGTCGGTAACTTGTCAGTAACAGTAACTCGTCAGTAACAGTAACTCGTCAGTAACAGTAACTCGTCAGTAACAGTAACTCGTCGGTAACTCGTCAGTAACAGTAACTCGTCAGTAACAGTACCTTGTCAGTAACTCGTCGGTAACTCATCACTATCAATGACTCATTATCAGTAACTCGTCGGTAACAGTAACTCGTCAATATCAATGACTCGTCATTATCAGTAACTCATCTGATTTTCACCAGAACAACATTTACATGTTATATTTACAGCTCCAACTGTGACCAAACAGTGTTTTTTAAGAAATTAACTTTTATTCATCAGGGACGCATCAATTTGATCAAAAGTGACATTTATAATGTTACAAAAGATTCAATTTCAAATAAATGCTTTTGGACATGTTTCTTGAGCATCAAATCATCATATTAGAATTATTTCTGAAGGATCATGTGACACTGAAGACTGGAGTAATGATGCTGAAAATTCAGCTTTGATTATCAATAATAAATTACACTTTACTATATATTCACATAGAAAACAGCTGTTTTACACCATAATATTTTACAGTTTTTACTGTATTTTTGATCAAATTAATAGAGCCCAGTTAAGATGGCCACTTACCTGTGTGCAGTTCTTCCAGTTCTCTTTGCTGGGTTTGTCCTCGACGATCTTAGTCGCGTACTTCAAGGCCCTCGCATACATTTTGTTTGCCAGCGCGTGTTTGTAAGAAAATGTTAAAACCTGCAAACAGGAAATCATTGCGTCAAATAAAACAGCAGATATCAAATCAGGAGAAGTCAAGTCACCTCGTTTCAAGCAGCTTTACAGTGATAACCGGAAAATAATGCAACAAAGTTTGTTTCTAGAAGAAAATAGTGTCACAGTCCAGCTTAAGTAAGTTCAGTGATGGTTAATTTTTTTTGTAAAAAAGTTATTAATTTAGTCAATTTATATATATATAGCCGCTCTGGAGAAAACCGTGATGTCATCGTCCAGCTCAGTTCAGTTCTCATATAATGGTGTCAATGCAGGAGATCAATAATATTGTTGAATATTAAATTAAGGAGTCAGTCCTGAGCAGTGTACCTTAGAGTCTGTGAGCTCCGCCCACTTCTGCACCTCCCAGAAGATGTCAGTCAATGCTTTGACCACGCCCCCCGGCTCGTCCTCAGACCCGCCCACTTCTCCAGCGCTGGCACCGTCCTGATCCACCGGCTCCATCAGCTGATCGGCCAGAGCACAACCCTTCCGGCACAGAGCGTCCAGCAGAGACGCCTTCTGCTTCTCCATGTCACTGCAGAACACGCACACGCCATGAACACTCCATTAACAACATAAACACTCCATTAACGTCATTAACACTCCATTAAAGCAATTGACACTCTATTAACGTCATTAACACTCCATTAACGACATAAATACTCCATTAACGCAATTGACACTCCATTAAAAACACTCCATTAACACCATTGACATAACAGTTTAAAAGGATCTCCGGCTAGTTTGCCAAATTGGTCTAGATATGATGTCAATACCCCTCCTAATTAAGGCGCTTGGTTAAAAATACCTGAAACACTTTCATGATTAAGAAAAATAAAAAAGCGCGATCACTACTTTTTTTCAGCTTTTTTGTACTACGGGCCGTCGACTGTTGATGACGCACGGCGGTCCTGAGCGCTAAACTAAAAAGGACACGTCAGAGGCGAGCGTTCGCGGGCAGTTCGACACACTCTTCTACAGTTCATCGTCGGACCCACCTAGAGAGATAAAATGCCACATTGTGTGGCTGTTGGTTGTGATGCCCATTCGAAGATAAACGAGAGCGGTGATTTGACCTTCCACTGTTTTCCTAGTTCTGATGCAAAGAGAAGAAAACAATGGGAAGATGCTTGTGGGCGAGTGAAACACCCAATTACCCGCGGCTCTGTTCTCGACACTTTAGCCCTGATTCACTTGAGGATTTTGATCGCCGACAGCTGTTGAACGAGCTCATGGGGGTTCGTGATTCTTGCAGAACGGTTTGCTTACGTTCTCTGACTGAAAATATAACTGTATTGGAACTGTCACGGAGAGAGTGCTAAAGCTCCACAGGTCGTATTTTTGGTGGAAAATATGTAGAAATGATCATTCTTTCTAAATGTGCTGTAAACATACTGTCCTGTGATTAATAAACAGAAACAGACACGACTGAATGTTATTTTTTTTGTGAAATAATGTTAAATACCACTTTATTTCAGTGTGACTAATGTGCAATCTTGACATAAATTAACTATGATCAATGTATCATTATTGTAAAACTGTGGGTTTTACCGTAAGCAAACGGTCTTTACACGGTTTGCTTTTCTATGCATTTTCTTTTTTGCATAGTAAAATAAAACCTGTAGGTGTAGTTTGCCTTTTTATGCCAAATAATTCTGTCAGATCAATACCTTAACCAAGTTCGAGTTTTGTTCTTCCTTCCTATTTAACATATTTTCCTCATATTTTGCTGGTTTAACTGAACTTGTAGGGTCATTAAAAAGTCAGTGCCCAGACATTTCGCTCGCTAATTGAGGTAGTAGTTTAACCTTGATAACGTTAGTGTTTACGCGCCTTGTGTTTGTAGCGGCGCTGGGACCAGTCTACGTCACGGCCCAGAATGCAATGGGTAAAAACAACAATGGCGACTTACAGGTAAAAACTTTATTTTAAAATATCTCGCTACAACGAAAACATCGGGTATGTTATTATATCACGTTTGTGGCGCAAATGGTATCGCTAACCCAATAAGACTAAGTTGTCAAACTAGTCGGAGATCCTTTTAATGGTAATATAATTGCTGTCATCATTTTAAAACATTTTTTATATTATAATAATAATAATGATAATAATAATAATAATTATTATTATTATTATTACTACTACTATATTAAATATTCGTTTTGTACTTAACAGTACGATTATATATTGCTGTCTTAATCGTAAAATTGTTTAAATTAGTAATAATATTATTTTTATTTCATTGCACTCACAGTATAAGAAAGTAATTGCAATTTGACTTTTCCATGAAATCATGCAGCCCATGTGTTTTAGCCATAGACTGTAAAAAAAATGTGCGTAGTGACGTCACCCGTAGTGTTTCTGAAGAGCATTTTTGAAGCCCAAAGTGGGCGGAGCCGGCCGTCGCCATCTTGGCTACGCGTCACTCCCGGTAAAACGAAAATGTGCAGCGAGGCGGATTAGCTGAGGTGACGTGACGCTAACAGACAGCAGACAAACGGCTAGTAGTGACATCAGTGGCAATCCACCTGTCACTCAAGAGGCCACGCCCTTAATTATGCAGAACTTTAAGGCTTAATATAATTTAAACTAATGAGTTATAAAAATATTCACCCCCCTCCCAGTCGTCATGAAGGGCAAAATTAGCTATATAGACCAAAACCACTTTTTGTACCAGGCCGTAAACATGTTTTTTAAAGTTGGGCATTTTAACATGGAGGTCTATGGGATTGACTCTTCTGCAGCCGGTCTCTAGTGGCCAGTGGATGAACTGCAGTTTAAGTCACTTCAGTGTTGGATTGAAGAGAGAGAAAGGGAGGTTGCTGCTTGGTTTTGGCCCAGAATGCAGTGCTGCAGGCATGAACGGTGGCTCTGTACCTCTTGATAGCGACAGCATCTGGCCGCGGGTCCGTCTTCATGCTAAGGTAAACGGCCAGCGCCGTCGGGTCGATGTGTGACATCACTGTATCGGCCGCCGCTACGATCTCTCCCAAACGCTTCAATCGCTCCTGGATGAGACAGAGGGAGTCGGTCACGCGGGTTTGAGAACGAGCGACGGCTCAGATTCAACATTTATTTCGGTCCTCACAGATAATTCTCCATAGTAAAGAAAAACAAATTTGGTAACACTTTATTTTGATGGTCCTTTTTGAACATTCTGTTGACTTTAATGAGAGTTGGTTGACATGTAGTTGCAAAGTTACTTAGAGTATTAGTAAACTGTCTGCTTAATATCTGATAACTCTCTATTTGTGATATTGTGATGCTCCCCAACAGATATTCTACTGACTAAAAGTAACTTTGCAACTACATGTCAACTTATTATAACCCTACCAGTGTACTAATACTCGAATAACACTGTAATGAGAGTTAGTAGACGTTTAGGTGCAAAGTTACTTATAGTCAACAGAATGTTAAAGGGACCATCAAAATAAATTGAAACCAAAAAATTATATACAATAACTGAAAAACGTGTAGATTGAAGCCTATGCTTATTATGCATACCCTTTATACATAAACCAGAGAGGAAAGTGACGCTCATTAAATAATTGATTCATACAAAATAAACAAACCGTTACATAAGAATTTCCAAAATGTAAATACATGATTACAAAGGTACACATATCAGATATTATTACAATAGTTTACATATGACATACACAAATTATTGATATTGAGTTATATAATTATTTATCACCTTGTTTTTAAACTAGTGCTGTCAATTGATTACAAAAATCAACTCTATTAATCTCACATTTTAATGTAATAATTTCACAGTAAATCTCCAAATTAATGTAGAGTCAACAAAGACAGTATGTTTTAACTACTTGTTTAATGTCATCTTTTTATGAATGAAGGAGTATCACTGATACTAATACAGCTATTGATGTCTGGATAAAAAAAAAATCCCCCAATTTTAAGCATTAATTATAGTCATTCAATATTACAGTGTAATTAAAAGCTATCAATTTTTTTTAACATTTATTAGGCTTCAAAAAACAACTTTAAATTTAAGTGAACTTCAAACAATCCTCACATAAACCCATAATAAATGTCATATTTACCTGTGCCCTTCCTGTCTAACATATACAGAAATTGAATAAAGTTATCAGTCTGCACTGCATTAGATTAAATATAGATTAATATATAATATTAAATATTTTAATTTAAGACTTTATTTAACTCATTTAAGACTGCTCTTATGTTATGAGGATACTCGACAAAACGGACATTGTGGCATAATTGTGTGTGTTATTGTTCATTCAAGGACAAAAGAGAACTGTATTCTGGCACGTCTTTCTGTGTGTCGTGTGTGTGTGTGTGTGTGTGTGTGTGTGTGCGTTTAAACAGGACATTCACAGGCAGCGTGTTCTCTTTTGTCTTGTTGTGCTTGAATGGTTTAAAAGCATTTATAAGAGCGGGATCATATAATGTAACGCTAGCCAAAGGATGACAAAAATTAACTAATGCTGCGGTAATTGTTAAATACGCGTTAAATTGTACAAAATTAAATTGTACAAAAAATAAATCGCATGCGTTAACGATGACAGCCCTATTTTAAAAATTTTCTTGAATTTACAGAGTGATGTACACAATTTTAATTCCTTATCACAATTATTCCATGTGTCTACCCCTTTAACAGATATACATCTACTTTTTGTATAAGTTCTTGCCCTTACTGTTTTAAACATATACATTCCTCTTAGTTTATACTGACTTTCTCTTATTTCGAACATCCTCTGAATACAATTCACCCTTCGCAGGGAGTTTGATTGACAGGCGATCTGACCAATCATAATCCACCACCTGCCATTTTTGTCCGACAAAGCAGTCCGGAGAGTTAGCAGATTAATGTTGGAGGATTTGAACTTGAAAAATGGAGTCAACTGACGTCTTTCTGTGGTTAAAACAACATACCTTCTGATGTTCATTCATGTTTATTTGATGCTATAAATGAACTAGAAGAGATGATCGGTTCACGGGCGGCTTTAAGGACAGAGCAGGATACGTACTTTTGATATGAAACAGTCAAAACTTTCAAATTTGGAAATTTTGTAAAGAAATTTAAACGTTTTGTGGCTCTTTAATGTGTCGTGACAGATCGCCTCAGTTAAAGCCGCTCGTGAACCGATCATCTCTTCCTTCTAGTTCATTTATAGCATCAAATAAACATGAATGAACATCAGAAGTTATGTTGTTTTAAACGCGGAAAGACGTCAGTACACCGTTTTTCAAGTACTAATCCTCCAACGTTAATCTACTAACTCTCCGGACTGCTTTGTCAGACAAAAATAGCCGATTCGGCGGATGGCGGATTATGATTGGTCAGTTCGCCTGTCAATCAAACTCCCTGCGAAGGGTGTACTCCAGGTGGATGTGTCTGATCTGAGCGGTACCTTCTCGGAGTCGAGCTGGTGGAGTCTCTGGACGTGCAGTGGGAGATGTGTGGGAAACGCCTCCTTCAGCTCCTCGTACAGCGAAACACTGTCCAACCTGAACACACAGGGTTAACTTCCTCAATGAGAACCACGACCTTTGATGACCTTTGCTCCAGGACATCATTAAACACTAACTGTGACTATATCAACATGCAATATTGCTGATGAAAAACAGACAAGACTAAAGTGTAGTTTAAACAGTATTTCTCTCTAAAAAAAAAATATTATAGATGTTTTTAACAAGCCACTTTGAGCTTTCACGTATGCGGTTGCCAGATCTCAAGAGCTTAAATCCCCCAATCAGATCTTTTTAAAGTCCCCCTGTGGTGAAAATTTTCAATGTGGTGAAGTTTTTTAACGTTGTTTATGTGGTGTTTTTAATATGCTTTAAGACAAACCATGTGTAAATTCATAAGTCGACAGCATTGCTGAGTATTTCCTCCTTAAAACTGCAGTGAACCAAAGACTCAAAAACACGGTTTGAAATCGCTGGTGTTTCTGACGTCACAAACTACCTTGTAACCAATCAGATCAACGTGTGATCGTCAACGAGTTGATCTCTGAGTGAGTGAGTGAGTGGAGGCGGTTGCTCATTTGCATATTCATAGAACCGCGCATACTAAATGAGGCAAGGGTGTCGAGTTACATTCAAGCACACAAAGATATTTTTTCCAGGAAAAAACATTTAAATATGTAATTTTGGTGATCAAAGATGAGTTTTAAGTGATAAAATAATTGACAACAGGGGGACTTTAAAATGATACATTTTCTGCCCGGTGTTTTATGTAATCTTCTCAATCTGGCAACCCTCTCTCCACACTGAGAATAAAGCGCAGGTGATCTGAGAGGTCGACTGAATTATGATCAAAAATAAAGGACATCTGAATTAAAAAGCACTGGTGATTCTGTAGTCGTTAACAGATGAAAACACAGTTAACGAGTGAGGACTGACTTGGTCATCCACTGGATCTTCAGGTCTCGCAGCGCCTCGCTGAACTCGTCCTTCACGTCCTTCTCCTTCTCCGCATCTTTCTCCTTCTCTTTGCCATTCTTGGTTTTGTTGGGAGCAGGAACCAGGTGGTAAAAGATTGGCACGATGTCCTGCGTGAGAACGAGAGCAAAGATGAGAATCACATTACCCACAAATCCATCTGTTCATGTGAATGCGACTGACTGACACTAACATAATCGTGAGAAACGCATCAATATACAGCCAGACTCGGGTATCAAATACCAACCAACTAATGACTTTACTGCAGCAGGACGTGTTTATATAGTTTATGAACAATGAAGATGCACAAACTTAATGTGCTTCATTCTTTTGATTTGAGTCCATCAAGTTAAAAATTAAAAAGAATCAAATAGTTAAATTAAGGCAAGACACCACAGGTGAACAGTAAAATTCCCTCGTTGATTAATCACAGTACATTAAGGCAACTGTTTTATATCGCAAGTGTGTTAAGTGTTATATTTAAATATGCAAATGATGCATTAACTAATTAAATATGCACCAATTTGCCTACAGTTCCAGAACAGAAATATTAACATTGGATAAAGTCAGGTTCAAAACTCATTTGATTCTGTTGACATTTAAGAGTTAAAGGTTTTTCCAGAGGGAAATAGATTTATCACTCAATTTTGAAAAAGCTGATTTTTACCATGTTTTTAGAGAAAAATAGTATATGAACAACCCTTCAGAACATAGATATGAATAAATCTGTAAAGTTTGGTGTGTGTGACGCTGCTGAAGTGCAGATTTCTGACTCAAACTCTCCGTCTTTAAAGAGGTTTGAGATCAAATAAACCCTTAAATGTGTGTTTTGGATGTTTTTCTTCCACTAGTCACGTTATAGAAGGAAAACTGAGCAGTGCATGAAAACACTGGTTTATCCTGTAGAGTCTCGCCTTAAATAAATTGCACAGGGTTTCATTTAATGGATTATCAAACATTAATATGATGATTATCGCATATAGAAAGCATCTTACTGTTGGATTTCCAGTGGTCACACTGGCCAACACTAGTGTGTGTGAATATTGCCTTTAAAGGGATAGTTCAGACTAAAATGGAAATAAAGTCATCATTTACTCAGCCTGCTGTTGTTCTAATGCCGCACACGTACGCCCTTTTTTCTTTTTCGGACCACAAAAGGAGAATTTAAAAAAACGTCGTAATGGCAGTGAATATTGACCAGCGTTTAGAAAAGACTCACAGAATGATCCGATGCGACGCGTGTCGTATGATCCACATGTTCTGGGGGTTTACGATATTGATTATTGATGATTCATTATTTAATAATAATAAAATGTGTTTTTCTGAGTCTCATGAATAAAGTCAAGCGCAGAAGATCAACGGCATACAATAATACATTACGTTTCAGTTTGTTTTTCAGCAAATCCTATCATAAACCCCCCGAACACGTGGAACACACACATCGGATCATTCTGTGAAACGTTTGAGTGTTTTTAAAAAGCTAGATGATGGACGATATTCACTGCTATTTATATGAACGAGCCCGAGCAACAACGCTAAGCCATGTTCACTATGTAGAGTACGAGTGCTAAACAATACAGTGCATGCAAATAATCAACACTATTACCAAATGCAATTCATTCTTAGGGAACATGCTTTGAATTATTTTTATAAATATTGAGAAAATGGGTTAAAAAACAAAAAATTCTTACAAAATAATATTCAGGTGAAACTCCAAAAATTTGAATATCGTGCAAAAGTTCGTGTATTTCAGTAATTCAAATTAAAAGGTGAAACTAATATATTTAGTATATATAACTATATACATATGCATGATTATACTTTTCAGAGGGCCGACATTTCTTTATTTAAAATCCTTTTTTTTTATTCTATTTCATGTAATATTCAAATTTTCTGAGATTTTGAATTTGGGGTTTTCATAAGCTGTAAGCCATAATCATCAAAATTATAACTTTAGCACGATATTCTATATTCAGGTTTCACCCGTATAATAATAAAGTAATAAGTCTTAAAGCATTATATTTATGAAAGGTTGGAGTGATGATCACAGACATGTTGAGCGCATGAACGCAGTGATCTCATCATTGCAACTCAGTTTCTGCACACTAACGAATGCTTTCATCATAACTAACAGCGCAAACACGACGTGAATAAGAGATTCGCTGATTATAACGGGAGTTTTGGCCGTTTGATTGACAGCTCCAGCGACTGTAAAGGGAGCGTTCTTTGATCGCTTTCTATATAATTTAATCACAGATTATTTTTTTAAATTCTCCTTTTGTGGTGCGCAACAGAAAGAAGGGTGTACGGCACTGAGGGCGAGTTAATGATGACTTGTTTAGGGTGTAGATCCCTTTGATTGGCTCATTTAATTGAGCCCTGCAGTTTCTCATTATGTGATATTACAAGGTTCTGTCGTATCTCTACCCGTTCAGTACCTTTTTAAATTTTCCTTGTCGTTTGGCTGATGCTTGTCCCTGCTGGTCAGAATAACACACATCAGAGAGAGAAGCACACACACACACACACACACACACACACACACACACACACACACACACGCTCTGTCCTCTCTATCCTCTGCTCTCTACTCCTTCACATCATCATGATTCACTGTAAGTGCAGCAGTTCAGGTGATAATGACAGATGATCATATACAGGACAGTGAGACGATCATGATCATATACAGGGCAGAGAGACGATCATGATCATATACAGGACAGTGAGACGATCATGATCATATACAGGACAGAGAGACGATCATGATCATATACAGGACAGTGAGACGATCATGATCCAGGACAGTGAGACGATCATGATCATATACAGGACAGAGAGACGATCATGATCATATACAGGACAGTGAGACGATCATGATCCAGGACAGTGAGACGATCATGATCATATACAGGACAGAGAGACGATCATGATCATATACAGGACAGTGAGACGATCATGATCATATACAGGACAGAGAGACGATCATGATCATATACAGGACAGTGAGACGATCATGATCATATACAGGACAGTGAGATGATCAGGACAGTGAGATGATCAGGACAGTGAGATGATCATATACAGGACAGTGAGATGATCAGGACAGTGAGATGATCATATACAGGACAGTGAGATGATCAGGACAGTGAGATGATCAGGACAGTGAGATGATCAGGACAGTGAGATGATCAGGACAGTGAGATGATCATATACAGGACAGTGAGATGATCATATACAGGACAGTGAGATGATCAGGACAGTGAGATGATCAGGACAGTGAGATGATCATGATCATATACAGGACAGTGAGATGATCAGGACAGTGAGATGATCATATACAGGACAGTGAGATGATCAGGACAGTGAGATGATCAGGACAGTGAGATGATCAGGACAGTGAGATGATCAGGACAGTGAGATGATCATATACAGGACAGTGAGATGATCAGGACAGTGAGATGATCAGGACAGTGAGATGATCAGGACAGTGAGATGATCATATACAGGACAGTGAGATGATCAGGACAGTGAGATGATCAGGACAGTGAGATGATCAGGACAGTGAGATGATCATGATCATATACAGGACAGTGAGATGATCAGGACAGTGAGATGATCATATACAGGACAGTGAGATGATCAGGACAGTGAGATGATCAGGACAGTGAGATGATCATATACAGGACAGTGAGATGATCAGGACAGTGAGATGATCATATACAGGACAGTGAGATGATCAGGACAGTGAGATGATCAGGACAGTGAGATGATCATATACAGGACAGTGAGATGATCAGGACAGTGAGAAGATCATGATCATATACAGGACAGTGAGATGATCAGGACAGTGAGATGATCAGGACAGTGAGATGATCAGGACAGTGAGATGATCATATACAGGACAGTGAGATGATCAGGACAGTGAGATGATCAGGACAGTGAGATGATCATATACAGGACAGTGAGATGATCAGGACAGTGAGACGAGCTCAGAAGCAGATGCTTCATCACTGAAATGGTGCTGGTGTTCAGCTGATGTGTTTAGTCAAGTCAGCTTCATTTATATGGTACTTTTAACAATATAGATTGTTTCAAAGCAGCTTTACAGTAATAATAGGAAAGTAAAGTAAAGTTTAGGGCTGGACAGTAAAGCATTTAAACTCGCTCTGTTTTAAAGCATGCCAAATGCACAGATGTAAATATTGTAAACTCAACTCTTGAATGACATGAAATACCGGTGTCGTATAGTCTATCGGGAACCAGCACCATGACAGGGAAAAACAGCAAATGTGAAAGACATGCTCTTGCATCACAAGTTGCTGATGTACTGCACTCGTAACAAGATTTATACGTGAAGTCATTGTGAAGCACAACCACCAGCCGTGAAATCAGAACAGAAATCAATTACTGATCAAATATTGCGCACACGTGTAGGGGTGTGCGATATGCATCATCTATGAAAATATCAAATTTAATGATGAGGACGCTGACACTATGTCACTCATGTAAAAGCAAAACATACAATGAGAGCCCATGCTTTGACTGATGTAGTCTAGTAGAATGAAGTGAGAACGACTCTAAAAATAAATATATGGTTTTAGTCTTATACTTATATATGATAGTCACAACTGTGTGTTATAACTATATAACATTATAATTGACTTATATAGATTATATTCATAAGTCTTAATAATTGACTTATAGCTATACAAGTCCATTATAAAGACTTTATAGCAAGCAATTCTGACTTTATAACACATAATTGCGACTTTATATCACACAATTCTGATAAAAAGTTAGAATTGAGAGATATAAAGTCGCAATTACCTTTTTTATTTTTTATTCTGTGGAATAAACAAGCTTCCATATAAACCAGCACACAAACACACTCCACAAAATAGCTTTTAATTATTGTTACCAACAAAATCCCCAAAATTATTCATTATTATTTTGTGCCGGTATCGCACACCCCTACATGAGGAAACCGGCGGGTATGAGAACACAGACGGGCCGAGCGGACGCATGCAGATCGACAATGAACGTTGTGTTTGAAGACTCACTGCTTTTTTGCCGAACTCACTCTTGGGCAGAACCAGAGAGCCGGTGATGTATCCGCCCGGACCGGCACCCTTCGGGATCCTGGAACACAAACACAAGCATCGGCATCCTCTGATGGATTTTCTTAATTAATCAAAACTAACATTTCCTTTTCTTGCAGGGATAACATTCATATGCTTCTGAATCTGAAACCTTTTGGTCAAAAACACTCTGTATGTTAGTGAATCATGTCCCTGAATATAACAAAAGGGGAAATGAAACTAGACAGATATCTTAATTTATAAACTCGTGACTTTGTTTTCTTGAATACTTCACTTTGGTACTCAGAGTTTGGTTCTACCTAGTAACAGAAGGGTTTGCATATGAAGAACCAATCAAATTGTAGGGAAATTATGTAATGCATCATGTCACTTTTGCCATGCTTCTATTCTATAAAAACTGTTGTATTCTTTTTGCTGGTGGGATTCTCTCTGAAATTGATCCTCCAGCTGTGATTAAAGCAGATTCGAAGGTAATGCCTGGAGTCGGTTTAATGAATGCTGTGCAACAGGTTAGTGGAGCACTAGAGACCTTATTCCCAAGTGATGGTGTTCAAAGGGGAACGAGACGTCATTCGACTCGGTGCGAGACTCATAGGTGGGGTTAAGATTGCGGTCAGGCAACTATAATTTGCTTAATTCTTAAGCATTTAATTAAACTACAATTAAAAATGCTTAAGAAACAACAATTTCTGATATTTTGAATTTGGACTGCAGTACCTGTCTCGACCACTAGCTGTCATTCTTACAGACTGCACCTTTAAGTTTACCTGGGGCGTCTCCAGTCGAGACTTTCAAAAATGATCCTCCTCTGTAAGAGAATTCACCTCTGACCTCTAAGAGTAGCTATTCTGACTGCATAAAAATGCTTAATTCGAATATAATATAATATTCTATAAGAATAATTCTTAAGCATTTTAAGAAATCGTTGTTTCCCCGCCTCCTCAGACTCGACGCTCACACGGGTTGCCAGTTTGAGGACGCGCAACAGGAACGAGCGCAATTGACAACGAAAGCCGAGGAGACTTGCACACTAAGTTAATGAGTTGATTTATCTGTGTTTTAATATGCTCTCATTCATAGAGATTTTTAGATGGATATCGAGGCTTTTTAGGTTGTGTGGAATCTGCAATCTCTGACCCAGTTTGTTTGCTTGTTTCCAAGGCTACAATACGCTGCGTTTCCTGCTAAATGGCACCCCGGGGTGTCGACGAAATACTATTGGGTGAACTGGCAGTGGGCGGAGTCACAAAGACCAAAACAAAACCAACTGACAACACGGAACGCACATTTCAAAGTAAAATAACTGGCTTTAGAAGTGCTTTTCAGATAAACGAGTATGTGAACTTAGCATGTTTCCTAAATATCTGCAAACATATGGTATTTTTATGCTTTAGCAGAATAAAAAAAATTTCATACAGCCCCTTTAAAGGGGTCATCGGATGCCCATTTTCCACAAGTTGGAGTGATTCTTTAGGGTCTTCGTGTAAAGTTAGTAACATACTTTAGTTAAAATTCCTCAGTGGCTGTGTAAAACAACACCTTTTTACCTCGTCAAAAACAGCTCTGATCACAGCGAGCCGTTCCGGTGCATGTCTCTTTAAATGATAATGAGCAACTGCGCACACACACACACACCCTCTCTTCCATGGGGGGTGTCAACACAAGACACGTAAAGTGACGCCTTGGCAGACAGTATACAAATGGCTGAGGGCGTAAATATGTTAATACGGGAAATAGAGTTGTCAAATGTACTGACTTCGGTATCGGTCGGTACTGACATTTTAAAATTGTGATGCTTTGAGCAGAATCATAAACACCTCTGATTGCCTATTGTACTCACGCGCTCATCGGAAATGTCTGTGATTGGCTACAGTGATCAGTGCTGCAAAAACATGTTGTAAATATACATCAATGCGGCTCTTCACCGAGCGCTTATAAAAGTGAATTTTGCATCCGATGACCCCTTTAAAAGTTGCATCTCAAACCATGTTACAAGAATAAAATAAAAATACATTAAAATAATAAGATACAAAATGAAAACATGCTGGTTTAAATCCTGTTTTCTGAGCGTTCCCAGTTCATTGGCGTGGGTGGTTGCAGGTCTGAGATCAGTTTTAGTCTGGTGTTCCTCAGGGCTCAGTTTTAGGCCCTTTACTCTTTAATACATTATCACTTTTATGCTGATGATACTCGTGGGGCTCTGTGGTTGCTAGAGTGTTACTAATGTTTTTAGTGTGTTGCTATGTGGTTTCTAGGAGGTGTCTGCTAGGGCATAACTCATAACACCTCAGCAACCACATAGCAACACCTTAGCAACAACAGAAAACCTTAGCAATCATATACTTTTACCCTATTGATATGTGGTTGGTAGGATGCTCTAGGCATTTGCTAGGACATTGATAAATGGTTGTGATGGTGTTATGAGTGTTTTTTAAGTGTTGCTATGCAATTTCTAGGTTGTTGCTAAGGTGTCACAAATGTTTTTAGTGTGTTGCTATGTGGTTTCTAGGTGGTGTCTGCTAGGGCATATATATATGATTGCTAAAGTGTTCTGTGTGGTTGCTAAGGTGTTGCTATGTGGTTGCTGAGGCGTTATAAGTGATTTTTAGCCTGTTGCTATGTGGTTGCTAGGCATTTGCTAGGACATTGATAAATGGTTGTGATGGTGTATTGAGTGGTTGCTAGGGTGCTATGAGTGTTTTTTGAGTGTTGCTATGCAATTTCTATGGTGTTGCTAAGGTGTCACAAATGTTTTTAGTGTGTTGCTATGTGGTTTCTGCTAGGGCATATCTATAAAAATCGACCACAATCCTCTGGCGGCTCAGACGTCATTAGCTGTGGCTAACGGACACTCACTTGTCGTCAGGCAGAGCAGTGACGTAGAAGGGCTGCGAGGCCCCGGGGCTCAGCGTGAGGGAGTTGGACTTCTTCTTGGCCATCATGGCGGCCCGGTGGGTCTCGTAGACGTCCAGCGAGAGTGTGTTGGAGAGCCGGTGCGAGACGAGGAACGGCAGGTCCTTCAGACGCTCCAGCTCGCTCTGCTGCTCGTGACGCACCTGCAGACGCACGGTGTAATCGCCCTTCTCCAGCTTCAGGGAGTACTGAGGGGACAAAACACACCTCAGAGCCGGGACACGACACTGTAGGGGCGCGACGGGTCACAGCGCTCACGAGTCGGATCAAATACAGGGTTTGAGCCACGGATCGAATTATTTTTCGGATCAGCAAAAAAAAAAAAAAAAAAAGGGGTCAGTAAGAATTTATATTCTATTTTTTTGGGGGAAAGTAATAAAATAAATGAACACTTTCATTTATCAAGGATGAATTACTTTGCTTGACCGCGTTTTTTTACAGTGTGTTCAGGGGACAGGCAGCTAGCGGATAGTGAGGAGATGTTTGCTGTATGTGACAAAAAATGTTTTGGCCTAAAAAACATGTGACATCACTTAGAGCACCTTTAAGACAGGTATTAAAAGACCAAACTCAGGAAACACCGGCCTACTAATAAAGCGTACAGAAAAGCAAATGAGCACATAATATAAACGCAACGCTTTTATTTGTACGTTAAGCATTTTCCTCCCATAGAAAACCAAGAAAACGCTTAATGAGGCTTAATGGACCAACAGTTATAAAAATTAAAAACACACAATTCATTATACATTATTAATAAAACACAGGGAGCAGGTTTATTTGCACTGAAGACAAATTTGCTTTCTTTCATCACATTATGTGCTCATCTCCTTTTCTGTACATAATAGGCTATGCATTATTAATATGGTGTTTACTGAGTTTGATATTAAAAGAAATAAATTATATTATCAGTCTAATGCATTAAGCCATGTTAGCGTTTCAGAACGTCTCAGAGGACGGGGTTTCGTGACATCACGTACAATAGAAGTCCCATTTCATTGGCTAGGCGCCAACCAATAAAACGTCTCCTTTGAACACCCCCCCCCCTCTCTCGCCGCCACTGAGTTGCAAGTGCACAAGTCAGTTTTGCATCTATACATCACGAAAAGAATAGCAAAAGTCAAGCCGCGAAAATTAAAATAGTGACAGATTTGAGAAGTTGCAAGTGCCTACTAGAGGTTGTACTGCAACGTGTGAATGTAAGAATAAGTGCAAATATGAACTACAATTTTGTGTCTGTCATTGTATTTTTGTGAATGGCATTTTACACATTTATGATTACTTGTCTGCAGCTTCAAATTCAGAATACAGGTTTGTGACTATTGTCTGCGAGTGCAAATTTCAAATTTCAACTTAAAACTTTATTTGACAGGTTTTCACATTGGAGCCGTGAGTTTAAATTTTAGCGTACAAGTACGAATATTTATTGCACAAGTTCTCAAATTCACATCTACGTGCTCTCGAGTTTTGCTACTCTTTTACCTTCATATGATCCGTACGCATCACGATCAACTGCGATCCGCTGCACCGCTACAATACTGTGCTAAAGAAGCGCACTGTGAAGGGTGGCGTTGTTCTGGTTACCTGGTGTGGGTAGGCATCTCCAGATCCCATGAGCCTCTTGTTCTGGTCAAACAGGAGCCAGAGTTGACTGTCAAACTCAGACTCGTACAGTAACTCGCACAGAAGTGGACAGCTGGGCATCACCTCGCCACTCTTGGGCTGAAAAATCAACATCAATCAACCATTGTGGGCGACAACACAAACATAACTCACTATAAATGTAAGGACACAGAGGTAAAAACTAGAGCTGCACAATACAGGTGAAACTCGAAAAACTAGAATATCGTGCAAAAGTTATAATTTTGATGATTATGGCTTACAGCTTATGAAAACCCCATATTCAAAATCTCAGAAAATTAGAATATAACATGAAATCAATAAAAAAAAAGGATTTTAAATACAGAAATGTCGGCCCTCTGAAAAGTATAATCATGCATATGTATATAGTTATATATACTAAATATATTAGTTTCATCTTTTAATTTGAATTACTGAAATACATGTTGCACGATATTCTAATTTTGCAATTGTGACAAAGAAAGTATTTCAATAAAAGTGTATCAATAAAGTATTTCTGATTCTGATCATTTTAAATATATTTTAAAGATAGTTTAAGTAACTTTAAGCATTATCGTATCGCATTTTTCTTCAATATCGTGCAGCAAAACCCACCTGATGGAAATTATAGGTGAGGACGATCTCATAGAGCTGTCTGTTGTTGGGTAACACATCTCTGACGCCGAGGGCTTTGATTTTAGCGCTCACAGGCCTATAGAGCAGAAACACACACAGTAGAGGTTCATCATGCATATTTCATGAAGACAAATAAAGTATTTAAACGCATTTCACTTGAAGATCTCCCAGAGGAAGGCTTTAGCTCATGTGGTTTACGATCTAAAACCCCTCATAGCCCACTTAAACTGTGTTTATGGGCATTACTGAACATCATTCTGACAGTGTGCATGAGTCTGTAAACTGATGCACACTAGACCAGGAGAGCAAGATGCTTTAAAAAGCTTAGGAAAGGCTTTGAAGTCAGCATGAAAATCAATATTTTAACGTTTATTGATTTCAACGAAATCAACGTTTATCGGTGCACATCATCATTAGTGTGTTAAATTGATGTTCCTGGTAATGTTGAATGAGAATAAGTTCCTCTTGCAGCATCTCTTCTCTTCTCTGATGATGTGGGCGGGGCTATAACCTGTCACTCACATGAGATCAGCCAATAGCAAACCACAACCATCCAATCAATTCCCCACAGACACAATCAAGCCCCGCCCACATTTGTTCTTGTTCCAGAAGCGTTTCACTCGGATATACGACACAATAGAGGAGAAAAGACCACTGATGAGCAAGTTTGATGAGCAAGTGTCAGATGAGTGAAACTGAGGTGTTTCTGCACATTATTCAGTGATCTGTGTGTTGTGTGCGGATACCTGAGGGGCTGAACCCAGTTCTTCAATGTGATTGTTGGGGAAACATCTTCATATCTCAAAGGAGAACAGACCTCAAAACTAGAAATCCCTTCAGAGGCGTGCTAGATGTACAGGAACACACGAAACACGAGTCTTTAATGAACACATCTGACACACGGTGCTTTAAAAGTCAGATCTTTAGCACCATGATTTTATGTTTTGAAAGTCTCTTACACTCACCAAGGCTGCTTTTATTTGATCAAAAATACAGTAAAAACAGTGAAATACTATTCCAGTGTAAATCAGCAGTTTTCTATGTGAATATATAGTAAAGTGTAATTTATTCCTGTGATCAAAGCTGAATTTTCAGCATCATTACTCCAGTCTTCAGTGTCACATGATCCTTCAGAAATCAGTATAATATGATGATTATTATCAGTGTTTTGTGGACACTGATGCATTTTATTTTTCAGGATTTTTTTTGATGAATAGAAAGTTCAAAAGAACAGCATTTATTTTAAATAGAATCTTTTGCATTATAAATGTCAGTTTTGATCATTTTAATGCCTCCTTGATGAATAAAAGTATTAGCAGAAAAGTGCTATGAAATACGTAAGCCTGAACCGACTCACAATATGAAGAGGGGAGGGTGATGTCACCAGCCCGTGGAAGGAAATGACATAATCAATGTTGACGTCACCGAGACTCGCCCACCAGCGAGCGACACACAACTCCAGAGTCCGTCCTGGCTGAGAAACACACACAAAGATGAACATGTGACCTGATCGACACCGCAAAACTAATATTAAAGGGATAGTTCATCCAAAAATGAAAATTAGCACTTTTATGATGGATAGATGCACTTTTATGATGGACAGATGCACTTTTTATGATGGATAGATGCACTTTTATGATGGATAGATGCACAGATGCACTTTTATGATGGATAGATGCACTTTTATGATGGACAGATGCACTTTTATGATGGACAGATGCACTTTTATGATGGACAGATGCACTTTTATGATGGACAGATGCACTTTTATGATGGATAGATGCACTTTTATGATGGACAGATGCACTTTTATGATGGATAGATGCACTTTTATGATGGATAGATGCACTTTTATCATGGATGGATGCACTTTTATGATGAACAGATGCACTTTTATGATGGATAGATGCACTTTTATGATGGACAGATGCACTTTTATCATGGATGGATGCACTTTTATGATGAACAGATGCACTTTTATGATGGACAGATGCACTTTTATGATGGACAGATGCACTTTTATGATGGATAGATGCACCTTTATCATGGATAGATGCACTTTTATCATGGATAGATGCACTTTTATGATGGACAGATGCACTTTTATGATGGACAGATGCACTTTTATGATGGATAGATGCACTTTTATGATGGACAGATGCACTTTTATGATGGATAGATGCACTTTTATGATGGACAGATGCACTTTTATGATGGATAGATGCACTTTTATGATGGACAGATGCACTTTTATGATGGACAGATGCACTTTTATGATGGACAGATGCACTTTTATGATGGACAGATGCACTTTTATGATGGATGGATGCACTTTTATCATGGATGGATGCACTTTTATGATGGATAGATGCACTTTTATGATGGACAGATGCACTTTTATGATGGATAGATGCACTTTTATCATGGATAGATGCACTTTTATCATGGATAGATGCACTTTTATCATGGATAGATGCACTTTTATGATGGACAGATGCACTTTTATGATGGATAGATGCACTTTTATGATGGACAGATGCACTTTTATGATGGATAGATGCACTTTTATGATGGATAGATGCACTTTTATGATGGATAGATGCACTTTTATGATGGACAGATGCACTTTTATGATGGATAGATGCACTTTTATGATGGATAGATGCATAGATGCACTTTTATGATGGATAGATGCACTTTTATGATGGATAGATGCACTTTTATCATGGATAGATGCACTTTTATCATGGATAGATGCACTTTTATGATGGATAGATGCACTTTTATGATGGACAGATGCACTTTTATGATGGATAGATGCACTTTTATGATGGACAGATGCACTTTTATGATGGATAGATGCACTTTTATGATGGACAGATGCACTTTTATGATGGATAGATGCACTTTTATCATGGATAGATGCACTTTTATGATGGATAGATGCACTTTTATGATGAACAGATGCACTTTTATGATGGACAGATGCACTTTTATGATGGACAGATGCACTTTTATGATGGACAGATGCACTTTTATGATGGACAGATGCACTTTTTATGATGGATAGATGCACTTTTATGATGGATAGATGCACTTTTATCATGGATGGATGCACTTTTATGATGAACAGATGCACTTTTATGATGGATAGATGCACTTTTATGATGGACAGATGCACTTTTATGATGGACAGATGCACTTTTATGATGGATAGATGCACTTTTATGATGGACAGATGCACTTTTATGATGGACAGATGCACTTTTATGATGGACAGATGCACTTTTATGATGGACAGATGCACTTTTATGATGGACAGATGCACTTTTATGATGGATAGATGCACTTTTATGATGGACAGATGCACTTTTATGATGGACAGATGCACTTTTATGATGGACAGATGCACTTTTATGATGGACAGATGCACTTTTTATGATGGATAGATGCACTTTTATGATGGATAGATGCACTTTTATGATGGACAGATGCACTTTTATGATGGATAGATGCACTTTTATGATGGACAGATGCACTTTTATCATGGATGGATGCACTTTTATGATGAACAGATGCACTTTTATGATGGATAGATGCACTTTTATGATGGACAGATGCACTTTTATGATGGATAGATGCACTTTTATGATGGACAGATGCACTTTTATGATGGACAGATGCACTTTTATGATGGACAGATGCACTTTTATGATGGATAGATGCACCTTTATCATGGATAGATGCACTTTTATCATGGATAGATGCACTTTTATGATGGACAGATGCACTTTTATGATGGACAGATGCACTTTTATGATGGACAGATGCACTTTTATGATGGATAGATGCACTTTTATCATGGATGGATGCACTTTTATGATGAACAGATGCACTTTTATGATGGATAGATGCACTTTTATCATGGACAGATGCACTTTTATGATGGATAGATGCACTTTTATGATGGATAGATGCACAGATGCACTTTTATGATGGATAGATGCACTTTTATGATGGACAGATGCACTTTTATGATGGACAGATGCACTTTTATCATGGATGGATGCACTTTTATGATGAACAGATGCACTTTTATGATGGACAGATGCACTTTTATGATGGACAGATGCACTTTTATGATGGATAGATGCACCTTTATCATGGATAGATGCACTTTTATCATGGATAGATGCACTTTTATGATGGACAGATGCACTTTTATGATGGACAGATGCACTTTTATGATGGACAGATGCACTTTTATGATGGATAGATGCACTTTTATCATGGATGGATGCACTTTTATGATGAACAGATGCACTTTTATGATGGACAGATGCACTTTTATGATGGACAGATGCACTTTTATGATGGATAGATGCACTTTTATCATGGATGGATGCACTTTTATGATGAACAGATGCACTTTTATGATGGACAGATGCACTTTTATGATGGACAGATGCACTTTTATGATGGATAGATGCACTTTTATCATGGATAGATGCACTTTTATCATGGATAGATGCACTTTTATGATGGACAGATGCACTGTTATGATGGACAGATGCACTTTTATGATGGATAGATGCACTTTTATGATGGATAGATGCACTTTTATGATGGACAGATGCACTTTTATGATGGACAGATGCACTTTTATGATGGATAGATGCACTTTTATCATGGATAGATGCACTTTTATGATGGACAGATGCACTTTTATGATGGACAGATGCACTTTTATGATGGATAGATGCACTTTTATGATGGACAGATGCACTTATCATGGATAGATGCACTTTTATGATGGACAGATGCACTTTTATGATGGACAGATGCACTTTTATGATGGATAGATGTGCTTTTATGATGGATAGATGCACTTTTATGATGGATAGATGCACTTTTATGATGGATAGATGCACTTTTATGGACTTCAAAACAGAAACGGCCATTCACTGCCATTATAAAGCTTGATAGAGCCAGGACATTTTTTAATATAACTCTGTGTTCGTCTGAAAGAAGAATGTCATATACACCTAGGATGCCTTGAGGATGAGTAAATCATGGGCTAATTTTCATTTTTTGGTGAACTATCCCTTTAATCACATATGTAAAGTATGTATGTATTACCGTACCAGCACAGGAAAAGCCTCCGTGAGCGAGCCTTTCTCCAGCAGAGACGAGAACTTATAAAACTCATTGGCTCGATACGCTCGCTGCTTCACCAGATGAACCGCGTGCAGGACGAACTTCGACGACACGTCTCCAGAGTGAGACGTTAATGAGATCTCTGAGAGAATAATCATAGATCATAGATCTGCGTTGCACAGATGCATCATTCGTTCACACCAGTGATGTCACGATTGCAACATTAAAGGATTAGTTCACTTCAGAATTAAAATCTCCTGATAATTTACTCTCCTCCATGTCATCCAAGATATTCCTGTCTTTCTTTCTTCAGTGGAAAAGAAATGAAGGTTTTTGAGGAAAACATTCCAGGATTTTTCTCCATATAGTGACTTCAACGGTTTGACGTCTCGACACGATCCCAGCCGAGGAATAAGAGTCTAATCTAGACAAACCAGTGGACATTTTATAAAAATAAATAAACATTTATATACTTTTATAACCACAAATGCTGGTCTTGCTCTAGCTGTGATGCGACACACATTACGTAATCACATTGAAAGGTCAAGCATGACGTAGGCGTAAGAACCATCCAATATTTACAAAGTGAACATGCAAAGACTAAGTCAAACGCCATAACGATGTCGGACAATTCTGAAGTTGGAGAAGAAAATGAGAGAGTTTTTCGTCCTTCCCTACATTTCTGAACCGGAACACGCGTGACCTTTCAACGTGATGTGTGTCGCATCACAGCTAGTGCTAGACTAGCATTTGTGGTTAAAAAGTATATAAATGTTTATTTTGTTATAAAATGTCCGCTGGTTTGTCAAGATAAGACTCTTATTCCTCGGCTGGGATCGTGTCGAGACGTCAAACCGTTGAAGTCACTTTATGGAGAAAAATCCTGGAATGTTTTCCTCAAATTTCTTTTCGACTGAAGAAAGAAAGACATGAACATCTTGGATGACGTGGGGAGAGTAAATTATCAGGACATTTTAATTCTGAAGTGAACTACTCCTTTAAAGATTCCTCAGCCAGGTAAACCAAAACTCACATTACCTGCCCATGATGCTCCATGAGGAACTGTAATGAAATGCCGCCGGATCTGTCCTGGTCTGAAGTGGACGTCTGTGAACGAGACCTCCTGACTGCGACTATCAGTGACTCTATAAGACACAAACACACGTCACGCACCAGCAGAAACACACCGTCACGGACGCAGGCGTGTGTGGTTGAACTCACTTGGCAGGGATTATAACCGTTATAGGCACTCTGAAGAGAGGACCAGCGCTGAGAGCCGACGTGTCGAATCCACACACCTGCAAAACACCAGCATTAAATGGACAGTTCACCCAAAAATGAAAATTAGTTCATGATTTACTCTCCCCCAAGTCATCCTAGGTGTATATGACATTCTTCTTTTAGACGAATATAATCAGAGTTATATTTTAAAAAAAAGTCCTGGCTCTTCCAAGTCCATAAAAGTGCATCTGTCCATCATAAAAGTGCATCTGTCCATCATAAATGTGCATCTGTCCATCATAAAAGTGCTCGACAGGCTTCGTGGGGTTAATAAAGGCTTTCTGAAGCAAAGCGATGCGTTTGTGTAAAAGATGCACAAACTTTTATGATGGACAGATGCACTTTTATGATGGATAGATGCACTTTTATGATGGACAGATGCACTTTTATGATGGACAGATGCACTTTTATGATGGATAGATGCACTTTTATGATGAATAGATGCACTTTTATGATGGATAGAAGCACTTTTATGATGGATAGATGCACTTTTATGATGGATAGATGCACTTTTATGATGAATAGATGCACTTTTATGATGGACAGATGCACTTTTATGATGGACAGATGCACTTTTATGATGGACAGATGCACTTTTATGATGGATAGATGCACTTTTATGATGAATAGATGCACTTTTATGATGGATAGAAGCACTTTTATGATGGACAGATGCACTTTTATGATGGATAGATGCACTTTTATGATGGACAGATGCACTTTTATGATGGACAGATGCACTTTTATGATGGATAGATGCACTTTTATGATGAATAGATGCACTTTTATGATGGATAGAAGCACTTTTATGATGGATAGATGCACTTTTATGGACTTCAAAACAGAAACAGCCATTCACTGCCATTATAAAGCTTGGAAGAGCCAGGACTCTTATTAATATAACTCCAAATGTATTCGTCTGAAAGAAGAATGTCATATACACTAGGATAGCTTGAGGGAGAGTAAATCATGGGCTAATTTTCATTTTGTGGGTGAACTATCCCTTTTACACACATCGCATTTCAAGACATTTAAATGCTGGGAATGTGAAAGTGGGGTCGTGCCTCGGTGTAGTGAAGCCCCTCTCGAAGGCCCAGCGGGTCGATGCGCACGTTCAGGTGGCGGCACTGGTTCATGAGCTCCAGGTGCGACGGACAGTGAACCCAGGAAGCGTTGCAGACCAGAGTCAGATGCAGTTGCAGAGAGATACGGGCCGAGTTCTCTGCGGAGAAAGGTTGAGTTAGTCTGGTTGAGTGTAGTTGATGAGTTAGTCTGGTTGTTAGTCTAGTTGTTGAGTTAGTCTGGTGGTTAGTCTAGTTGTTAGTCTATTAGTTGAGTTAGTCTGGTTGAGTGTAGTTGTTGAGTTAGTCTGGTTGTTAGTCTAGTTAATGAGTTAGTCTGGTGGTTGTAGTCATTAGTCTAGTTATGAGTGTATACAAATTTAAAGTCCTCCTGTGGTGAAAATCCAGCTTTTAATGTTGTTTATATGTCTATGTGGTGTTTTTAATATGCTTTAAGACAAACCATGTGTAAATTCATAAGTCGACAGCATTGCTGAGTATTTTCTCCTTAAAACTGCAGTGAACCAAAGACAGTCTCAAAAACACGGTTTGAAATCGCTGGTGTTTCTGACGTCACAAACTACCTTGTAACCAATCAGATCAACGTGTGATCGTCAACGAGTGGATCTCTGAGTGAGTGAGTGAGTGGAGGCGGGGCTCATTTGCATATTCAAAAAATCTTGAGTTACATTCAAGATATTTTAAGGCATAAAGACATTTTTTCAAAGGAAAAAACTTTTAAATATGTAATTTTGGTGAGTTTTAAGGAACAAAATGATTGATAAAGAAAACAAGTTGATAAACAGATTAAATCCAAGATATGGTGGTAATATGGCATAATGAGAGATTCATAAGCTATTTAAAAACCGGGTAACTTTTGACCCCGGAACACCAAATCAGGGATTTTCAGCACGGTTGAAATGAGCTCGAACACATTCAGTTGCTCTATGACGTGTGTACCTGAGTTCTCCGGAAACATGGGCTCGATGCCGACGGCGTGATCGGACGGGCCAGTGACTTGGGTCGGTTCCCTGAGGTAGATTCCTCTCTGAGACCCTACGGTCACGCTGAAGCCCAGGCCACTGGTGGGCAGAGACACGTGTTGCATGAGGTAGTCGAACGCACGCTCCACCTGCGCATCACACAAACACACACTCATGATCCGTGAACACCAGCACACACACACACTCGCGTCTCAGTACCTGAATGGTGCCGTGACCCTGTGCAAACACTTCTATATCATCCCCCTGCGCATCACAGAAACACAAGCCGCGTTTCCATTACCCTTCAAATTGCGCAAATTAAAATTTTAAATACGGCCAATGGAAACATCGATTTTGCAAAAACACCCATATAACGCAAAAATGTTTTTACGCTCGCATGAGGAGGTTTTTCAGGCAGTTCGAAAAAGGAATATTTCACAAAACTGCAATGGAAACAGTTTGTGCCCATTTACAGGTCACATGGTGTACGTATGTTTGGACAGTAGAAGAGAGAGTTCTTTATTAATCTCATAAAAGACTGAAGTATTACTGGAATACTGGATTCTAAACCACTAAGAAACGCCACAATCAAAGATCTTGAAGCAGAAACTCCTCATACGAGCCGCTCTCAGTTTAAGAGTCTTTAATGTTGTGTAACGCACTTAACGTCTCCTTCCATTAATAATAACGGCTAGTGCGCTGGCGGAGGTTTACGCAAACATACTAACATCCGTGGCCAGAATTGTGGGAATGACTTATGGCGAGAGGAAAAATGTACGTTTTAGTTGCATAACATGGAATGGAAACGCCATCATTTTTGCAATCGATTTTTATCGACATTTAGAAAATATTGCAAAAGTCTTGCGCACATCTGTAATGGAAACGCGGCCACTGGCGTGATCCATGAAGACGAGCGCTCTGTGGGATCAGTACCTGAATGATGCCGTGACCCTGTGCAAACACTTCGATATCATCCACTTTAAGAGCCGTGTTCTCCAGAGCGCGCCGCACCGCCGGCACCGCCGCACACACTCCGTTCTGCTTCAAACCTGGCACACACACACACACACAATTATTCAGACACCAGATGTAATTTTTGATTTTTTTTCACTAGTGTGTGCAGGACACTATAGTTAATTTATGTAAGTGAGGAGAGCAAAATAAAATAAACTGTGACATATTACAAAATATGAAAATATACAAATAAAAGTACATTTAAAAATGTAAATTTTCTAATTTAATGTTAATTAAAAATCTGAAATATTAAAGTAAAATGAAAACATTAAATATTATTAGATGTAATGCATATATAAAAAATGTTGAATTAAATTAGTTTGTAACCTTTATTATGTTTATTGGGATGAATGAATACATGCAATCTTTCTGGTCTTATGTACACTTGCAAGAGCATTTAAATATATACCACATTTTTTTAATATATTATTATATTTTCTTTTCTCTGTTTTATTATTGTTATTAGTATTGTAACCCGCTGTTTCATTGGCATCCTATTGTATCTTTTTTTGTTTAAAGGTTACAAAGGGTTACAAACTAATTTAATACAATATTTTTAATATACACATTACATCTGATAATATTTAATGTTTTAATATTTCAGATTTTTAATAAATTTAAATTTGAAATTTTTATAATTTAGCATTTTATATATATTTTATATATGTATATTTTAAATTTTTCATATTTCTAGGTAAAATGTAAAAAAAATTGAGAAATAAATCATATATTTTTTTTTTTTTTAAAGTTGAATAATATTTATATGTGTGCGCGTGTGTGTGCACCTGAGAGCACGAGGGCGATTCCCCCGCAGGCGTTGGGCGAGGACATGGATGTGCCGTTCATGAGCTGTGTGCCGCGGAGCGTCCAGTTGGGGACGGAGGCGATGGCTCCGCCGGGAGCGCTAATGCTAACGCCCAGAGCGCCGTCTGTGCTAGGCCCGCGCGACGACCACGTGTACTGGTTCGGGGGAAGCTTCTCTCTCAGTGAGTACTCGGCCACCATCATGTCAGGCGTCACGTAAGCGCCCACACCTGCACACCAGGGTCATCAAGAGCTGATTATACATCATCATTAGTATATTTAATGCCATGTCAGCAGCAATGCTATCGTAAAGTTGGGTTGGGAATCAAAATTCTATTCTGGTATCGAATACATGGTCAGGAATCAGACACTTGTTATAAAATTGCAATTTCGATTCCTCTTATCGATTCCTTTGTGAGCATCTTAAAAAATCTTTGTGAAATCTTAAAACACTGTTTATTTTTTTTGTTTGAATCTTTGTTCAGTTGTATCTTTTAAATAAAAATGATTTGTTCTTTTTTCATTACTGAGTGTTTACTTGTCTTTAATGCTTGAAGTTTATATTAGTTAGGCTAGTTGATTTTCTATGGTCCTTTCCTTGCGTAAGTGTTCTTTAGCCTGTTGATTTTTGTTCATGAAATATTTAGCTAAAATTAAATGTTTTTTACAATAAGAATAAATGTGAATGATATACAAGTTTTTTTTTAGTTTTTTTTACTTTATTGGAATCAGAATTAGGAATCGATAAGCAAAACTGAAATCGTTAAAATTCAAACGATACCCAACCCTATCGTCAAGTCATACAATTAACACAAAAAATCTAAAACACGTTCAGGTGATACAGGCAAACCAAAAACTATTCAGACACCAGATATAATGTGTGATATTGTTTCACTAGTGTGTGCAGGACACTATAGTTCATTTATGTAAGTGAGGAGAGCAAAATAAAGTAAATGTGACATATTACACACAATAATTCTTCATACAGTGACTACCAGTGAAACATTTGGGAGCAAAAATGATTGGGACACTTTGAGCTGATCATGTTTTGCTGAAGTGTTTTTTCTTTAATTGCTAATGCACCTTTTTACACCACAGACTGAACAACATGAAGCATTGCTTGGTGATTGGTTGAGCTAAACTGGTATTATCTAATTGTGTAGTTAAATTTAACAGCTGACAGATATTCAACATAATTCATGTGTGAGACAGTCTAACAGAAGGACGGACAAAACCAGTGAAATCTATTATTAGTCATATTTTATTACCATTTTCTAGCAAATAAACTGATAATGTCAGAAATGTTGAAGGTGTCTGAATAAATGTTGGTTTGACTGTATATTTTTAAATCCATCAGTTACACAAAAAACGTTGTCTAGGTATATTAAATATAGGAAAAGTCCCATTCCGATGAAGAAAAAAAAATTATTATTATTTTGGTCACAAATCTCTGTATAAAAGCAGAATAAAGTGCTGTGTATAGTGAGAGCCGCTGGGTTACGTCAGTACCGATCACACTGCTGGTGGTTCCTCCGGGACAGCCCACGGTGGACAAACACGGCCCGTTATTCCCAGCGCTCGACACAAACAGAACATTATACTTCTGCACCGCCTCCGTGATGACCTCGCAGATTCTCCTGGAGAACGACAGAAGCACGTCTGAGTCGAGATCGTCCCGAGACTGAGGACAGGAGCAGTGTTGGGTCGAACTAATCACTGAGTATCATTAAAGGGATAATTCTGTCAGTAATTACTCTCCCTCATGTTGTTCAACCCCGTAAGACCTTCGTTCATCTTCAGACACAAATTAAGATATTTGTGATTAAATCTGAGAGCTGGATCACTCCTCCATAGGCTTCTAAGGGATTGAAACTTGTTCCCCGAAAAGTTATTAAAGACATCGTTAAAATAGTCCAAGTGACTACAGTGGCTCAATCTTAAGTTTATCAAGCGACGAGAATACTTTTTGTGCGCAAAAACAACAAAATTAACGACTTTATTTCAACTATTCAGAACGTAGGCTCACTATTGGCCAGCATCACACACATGACCAGCGTCGGCCAATAGTGAGCCTACGTTCTGACGTACAACACAGAAGAAAATGAATAGTTGAAAAAGTCGTTATTTTTGTTTGTTTTTGCGCATAAAAAGTATTCTCGTCGCTTGATAAACATCAGGTTGATTCACTTGTACTATTTTAACGATGTCTTTAATAACTTCTCTGGGCCGGCAGATATCGATTACCCAGAAGCCTATGGAGGAGTGATCCAGCTCTCAGATTTAATCAAAAATATCTTAATTTGTGTTCTGAAGATGAACGAAGGTCTTACGGGGTTGAACAACATGAGGGAGAGTAATTACTGACAGAATTTACATTTTTGGGTGAACTATCCCTTTAAGTACTATCAGTTACTGTAATTTAATTACCTTTCCCTCGAAAAAGTAAAGTAAGGGATTACTCTTAATTTTGCTGTAATTTAATTAGTTACTTCTGATGTAATTGAGCTAAATACGCTGTGTTTACACCTGTCGTTTCTGTATCTGGATAACAGATCGGATCTCGCCAAAAAAAATAAAAAAATAAAATATATATATATATATATATATTTTTTTGCGAGATCCAGATACAGAAGCCGCTTGATGCGGACAGGTGTAAACGCACCGTCCTGATTGGCTTATGATCCGATCTGCTTGATTGCATGTTAATCTTAACGGAGTCTCTCCTAACGAGCTGATGATCTGAATCAGGCGTTTAATAACGGAGAATAACAAAACATGCAGAACGGTGGAGTTTACAACCACTGCTATAAACTAGAACAATTCTATATCAAAATCTACTGTCTGATGTTAAAAAGTATGTTTATTATGTAACCTTCTGCTTTTAAGTTGTTTTAGCATAATTCATGCAATTTTATAGTATTTATTTGAAAGAATTAAAATTAAATTAAAAAAAGTTATTTAAAGAATTAAAGCAGTTTAATGTCTATCCTTGTATTATTCAGCGGGTTGAGGTTGATATGGGGATTTTGAAAGTAATTAGTAATTAAATACTTTATTAATTAGTACAGTAATCTAATTACACTGTTAAAGAGGTAATTAGTAGCCTAACTAGTAATTAATTACTTTTTTTAGAGTAACTTACCCAACACTGCTTAGGAGCAACTAATTACTCAAAGAATCCAACGACTAGTTTTCCATGTGTAATCATTTGATTAATATCATTTGATTAAAATGAATAAAATACATTATCTTTAAACTCAAAGATATATTATAACAGATGCTTGATCACATTCACATGTTTATAAATGTATAAACTCACCCTGAGTTTGGCCAGTGCGTCGCCTCGCCGTAACTGTAGTTCACAAGATCACACTTGTAGTTTACAACTTCAATCATCTGCAAAAAATAAACAGATATATAACACAAACAATAAAGCACCCGTGATAGAGGAGTCTTTGTTGACTCGTCACATTTATAAACGTGTGAATGTGATCAAGCGTCTGTATTTGCAGGATATTTTCTGCATGTTTTGGTGAGTTTTGAGATTTTGTATCTAATGAATGACATTCAGACATATTTAATGTGTCTATTATATTATATCTTTGAGTTTAAAGATAATGTATTTTATTCATTTTAATCAAATGATATTAATCAAATGTATTCATTTATTACTTATTTTAATCAGATTTCATGTATTTGTTTTAATCAAATTATTTAGTTATTTACACGGTCCAATCTTTTATTTATTATATATATATATATATATATATATATATATATATATATATACACACACATACACACACATACTGTACATACACTGCTTTTCTAATTTCTATTTAAATCAATAATTACTTTAGTTCTATCAAATTTATTTATTTAATCTATTAACTTTATTAATGTATTATTTTTTATTTATTTAACTAAAATAGTGTTTATTTTAATTGTTCACTTTACTCAAATTTATTTAGTTAAAACTTATTTTTATTTGCTTCTCTTTACATTTTTTACACTGTTTTTCTCTAAACATTTCCATGAAACCCAGTTTGAGACCGTTGTTAATGTAAAATAATGCTAACGAAAATGTGAAATATTGAGATAAAACAAGTCCGACAAAGTACTAAACTACTAAAACTCAAAATAGAAATATATTCAAATAAATCTAAAAAGCACATCAGACTCAAGACTAAACTAAAAAATTTAAAAAATACAAATAAAAGCTCACTAAAAATACTACAACAGCATGTAAATAACACTAAAGTAACCCTGAAGCAATAGTTCTTGATGATGTCACTCGTGGGGCTGTTTACACCTGCTCACATAAATGTGTTTTTGCAAAACTGTAAAAAATATGCAGATTTAATGGAGTTCACGTCACTGAGAGCAACAGATATGATCTGTGTTTTATTGATCATCAGCTCATTTCACAATCAAACACCGCAATAAGAGAGAGCGGCAACAGCCCTGGTGAGATCATCTCGTTTCTTTACTTTTAATGAAGATGATGATGATTGTGTGTTAAACGTCTGCGACTTACTTTCAAATATAAGGTTAGCACTACACGTTATCAGTCTAAGTTGTGGAAACACTGGTACTTTTGTATTTTTGTAATGTATTGATGTATATAATATGTTTGTTTTTTTTGGTTATGTGTTTTAAAAACTGGACCCTGAGTCTGTAATAAAGGTTTGATTGATTACAGTTTGATTTGTGATAGTTTGCACGTTATGCTAATCAGCACTAGCGCCGTCATATCTGCGATAACATGACATTTAGCCTATAACACGCTCTCACACGTTTATTTATTTTTAGCATTGTTAGGAGGAGTAAAATTTACATACATGGTTTCAACAATCAGATGCTTTACACTCGTGTGGAAAGCGGCCCAGAACACCTTCTGATGTTTTCATCTTTTTCATTACTTGTCTTTAATGCTTGAAGTTTATATTAGTTAGGCTAGTTGATTTTCTATGGTATGTTCCTTGCGTAAGTGTTCTTTAGCCTGTTGATTTTTGTTCATGAAATATTTAGCTAAAATTAAATGTTTTGCAAAAAGAATAAATGTGAATGATATCCAAGGTGTTGTTGTTGTTTTTTTTTACCTTATTGGAATCAGAATTAGGAATCGATAAGCAATATACAGGTGAAACTCGAAAAATTAGAATATCGTGCAATATGTATTTCAGTAATTCAAATTAAAAGGTGAAACTAATATATTTAGTATATATAACTATATACATATGCATGATTATACTTTTCAGAGGGCCGACATTTCTGTATTTAAAATCCTTTTTTTTTATTGATTTCATGTAATATTCTAATTTTCTGAGATTTTGAATTTGGGGTTTTCATAAGCTGTAAGCCATAATCATCAAAATTATAACTTTTGCACGATATTCTAATTTTTCAAGTTTCACCTGTGTACAATCGGATCAGATTTAAATCCGTCTCGGAGGGCATTTACACCCGGAGCCGGTTTCACAAAGCTGTTTTAGACCGGTCTATAGAGTTAGACAAGTCTACAATCTGCTCATACACTAGTTTAACGCAAGTTAGACTGTTTCACAAAAATAAAGACTGACTTAATTTAGACTAAAGAAATTAGACCCCTTACCCCAGGCTAACCCAGGTCTAAGACTCTGTTACCTTGGCAACCAGCAGCAACAATCAGTTACAGTACAAACAGCCAAAAGAAAAGAGAAAATGATCATAATTTGTGGTTTGCTGACGGCGTTATGGAGAGAGATATGAGGAGGGAAAGGGTTTTTAGGGATCGCAGTAATACTGGAAATGTATAATGAGGGCTTTTCTTTTCCGTACGTCTTTAACGCTCAACGGTCGGATTAACGCTGTAAATAGGGTGACCAGGTGAGATTGGCTGAAATTAGGGATGGGGGGGGGGGGGGAGTCTAATATGTAGTCATAGAGACAGAGCGAAACGCATCATAATCTGAAGACCACGCCCACCGGGGGGAGAAACAATCCAACCGTCTCCATTGACTCTGCATTGCGAGAGGCTGCCTCCTTGTCATTTATGACATAACAAAAGACAGAAAAATGCCTAAAAGCTGCTGTGTTTTTAATGTTTTAGCAGACAATGACTAGGCTACTCAAGATTTTGCTTTAGTATAATTTTCGGGACAATCAGGGCCGGATTCGGGATTCGGGACAACAGCTTAGATTTCGGGACTGTCCCGAATATTTCGGTACTTCTGGTCACCCTAGCTGTTAACTGTCGTACCTTTTTCCAAATGAAACGTTTCTTCTTGTTACTACATTCTCCGCTAAATTTCCCCAGTAAAATGTCCTTGTAACTGTTATCCTCCTCCAACACACACATGTTTTCCGCTGGGGTAAACTGCACTGAGCGGTTGAATGCGCTTACTCGATCCGCCATGTTTTTAGTTTTGAAAAGGGTCTTATTTTACCCAGAATGCATTTGCAGTGTAGTCCTACTTAAGATAGTCAGGGTCTTAAGTGCTTTGTGCAACGGTCTGATTGAGATGTCGATCTGAAGTCTGACTATCTACTATATCTAAGCCATAGTCAAAGTCTATCTTTGTGAAAGCGGCCCCTGGGCTCTTCACTATCGGACAGCTATCAGATCACAGAAACGCCAGTGATGTGATGATGATTGACAGGTGTCTCTCACAGCTCGTATGAGGCCGGTGCCGGTCTCCATGGTGCTGAGACGCGTGTCTCCGATCTTCAGCGCCAGGATCTGGGCTCCCGGGGCCACGCCGTTGCGCTCGGGCTCATCGGGGAAGTGTCCCGCTGCGATGCTGGCCACGTGTGTCCCGTGAGCTCCTGCAAACACATACACACATCAATACTCAGGTACACGTGCATTCAATTACATGAAGGAGTGATGTATGTGTATCTTTTCTTGAACATACATAACAGCATAAAATACCCCAGCGGATGTAACATGTTTCTGTTTCACTATTGACATGACTATTTTTATTATACAGACAAAAAAAAGTATAAATGAAATCATTAAAGAGAAAACATTGTCTGCACTTTTATCTTTTTACATGTTCCTTTCACACATAACTCAGAAAAGGAAAAAACAGCAGTCTCTATAAGCGATATACTAATAAAATGCGTATAATAATAAAAAAAAACAAGTATAGTCAATTGTATGAAAAGTATACGTAGATAAAAATAGTATGAACATATGCATACACACACAAAGCATATACACACATACACCTGTTCAAAAATAATAATAAGGCATGCTTGCACACCCATGATATAAATAATTAATCAGAATCTAGTGAGGATACAGACAGTCATAAAGATTTAGTCAGCGGAAGATTAGACATGCGAAATATCCACATATGATCTTACAACGCCTCATTTTACTATGCATATCATTTGCATATGCATAATCACGTTTTACCATGTTTAACGGTACAAGACATTAGGAGAACACGAGATACGGATGTGCGTCACATTACATTGCTAAAAATCATTTAGTAGCCTAGCCTATCCTTGCCTTGTTTTTGAATAAATAAATCATATAGTGTAAAATACATTTCAGAGAAAGTTTTTCTCAATCTTTTCCACTGGCCAAATAGTATTGTAATTGCTTTATGTTTTTAATGGAAACAGATAGGCCTTATTGTGGATTATTGATCATTATTTGCAGGAAAATATTTCCTCAGACCACGAGTTCTGCTGTTATCATGCGCTAAACAAACATTAAAACACAGCATGCCTCGGGAACAGTGTTCAAAAGCAGCACTCCACTACTAATATTTCTATTTATTAGAATGTAAAAAATTTATAAAACTTCTCTGTAATGATTTAATGTATTAACTCCATTTAATGAGAATGGCATATTTGATCTAAATGAGTATATCAGAGTTTAAATCATTCTTTTATGCATTTAAACCGTTATTGTGAACATGCACTGTATTTATGATTAGGACTCAAAATTAATATTAAAGTGGTTTTCCTTCATCAGTCCCTCAGATCATCATCAAACTGCTCCGTCTCCAAAATGTTTAAGAAATATTTACATGTATATACTTTTACATATTTATACATAAAATATTTATATTTTTATATATAATATAAATTATATAAAATTTTTCTTAAATATATACATGCACGTGTGTTTATTTATATATACAAAAGAATTATACACAGCACACAAACATATATTCTGTAAACACAAACTTTTGTTTTAGATGCGATTAATTGTTGCCCAGCACTAATTTTTATAAATCACAACATACATGTATCATGAATTAGTCTATTTATTTGTATGTGTATATGGTGTTTATGACTATTTTGTGTAATAATTTTTTTTTTACGTATTTTTTGGGGAAATGGAGTCCATTACAAATATCCCTATCAGGGACAATAAAGTATATTTCATTTCATTTCATGTGTGTGACGTGGTCATCAGTCGTTGTCATCAGTCTCACCTCCGCTAGTGACGATACACAGCGTGTTTCCCTCGTCGTAGATGTTCAGCGAGTAATTGAGCATCTCTGCGTGTCCCAGCGTGGCGTACTCCTGTTTCTCTCGGTACGAGGTCAGGACGGTGCAGGACGACAGCTCTCCGGTCTCAGTCGTGTCCACCACAGCCCTGACACACACACACACACACGTCAAGCCAAGTCATCATACAGCGCTTTTACCAATATAGATTGTTTCAAAGCAGCTTTACAGTGATGATAGACAGAGAGTGATTCGTTCATTTTGAATATGACTCTGAAACATCTCGGTTTTCCTGAGTCACATTCAAAACGAACGAATCACTCTCTGAGACATCTCGGTTTTCCTGAGTCATATTCAAAATGAACGAATCACTCTCTGAGACATCTCGGTTTTCCTGAGTCATATTCAATATGAACGAATCACTCCCTGAGACATCTCGGTTTTCCTGAGTCATATTCAAAATGAACGAATCACTCTCTGAGACATCTCAGTTTTCCTGAGTCATATTCAAAATGAACGAATCACTCTCTGAGACATCTCGGTTTTCCTGAGTCATATTCAAAAAGAACGAATCACTCTCTGACACATCTTGGTTTTCCTGAGTCATATTCAAAACGAACGAATCACTCTCTGAGACATCTCGGTTTTCCTGAGTCATATTCAAAATGAACGAATCACTCTCTGAGACATCTCAGTTTTCCTGAGTCATATTCAAAATGAACGAATCACTCTCTGAGACATCTCGGTTTTCCTGAGTCATATTCAAAAAGAACGAATCACTCTCTGACACATCTTGGTTTTCCTGAGTCATATTCAAAACGAACGAATCACTCTCTGAGACATCTCAGTTTTCCTGAGTCATATTCAAAATGAACGAATCACTCTCTGAGACATCTCGGTTTTCCTGAGTCATATTCAAAAAGAACGAATCACTCTCTGACACATCTAGGTTTTCCTGATTCATATTCAAAACGAACGAATCACTCTCTGAGACATCTCGGTTTTCCTGAATCATATTCAAAATGAACGAATCACACTCTTAGACATGTTGGTTTTCCTGAGTCACATTCAAAATGAACGAATCACTCTCCGAAACATCTCGGTTTTCCTGAGTCATTCAAAAAGAACGAATCACTCTCTGAGACATCTCAGTTTTCCTGAGTCATATTCAAAATGAACGAATCACTCTCTGAGACATCTCGGTTTTCCTGAGTCATATTCAAAAAGAACGAATCACTCTCTGACACATCTTGGTTTTCCTGAGTCATATTCAAAACGAACGAATCACTCTCTGAGACATCTCAGTTTTCCTGAGTCATATTCAAAATGAACGAATCACTCTCTGAGACATCTCGGTTTTCCTGAGTCATATTCAAAAAGAACGAATCACTCTCTGACACATCTAGGTTTTCCTGATTCATATTCAAAACGAACGAATCACTCTCTGAGACATCTCGGTTTTCCTGAATCATATTCAAAATGAACGAATCACACTCTTAGACATGTTGGTTTTCCTGAGTCACATTCAAAATGAACGAATCACTCTCCGAAACATCTCGGTTTTCCTGAGTCATTCAAAATGAACGAATCACTCTCTGAGACATCTCAGTTTTCCTGAGTCATTCAAAATGAACGAATCACTCTCTAGAGACATCTCGGTTTTCCTGAGTCATTCAAAATGAACGAATCACTCTCTGAGACATCTCGGTTTTCCTGAGTCATTCAAAATGAACGAATCACTCTCTGAGACATCTCAGTTTTCCTGAGTCACATTCAAAATGAACGAATCACTCTCTAGAGACATCTCGGTTTTCCTGAGTCATTCAAATGAACGAATCACTCTCTGAGACATCTCAGTTTTCCTGAGTCATATTCAAAACGAACGAATCACTCTCTGAGACATCTCGGTTTTCCTGATCATATTCAAAACGAACGAATCACTCTCTGAGACATCTCGTTTTTCCTGAGTCATCTTCAAAACGAACGAATCACTCTCTGACACATCTCAGTTTTCCTGAGTCATATTCAAAATGAACGAATCACTCTCTGAGACATCTCGGTTTTCCTGATCATATTCAAAACGAACGAATCACTCTCTGAGACATCTCGGTTTTCCTGATTCATATTCAAAACGAACGAATCACTCTCTGAGACATCTCGTTTTTCCTGAGTCATCTTCAAAACGAATGAATCACTCTCTGACACATCTCAGTTTTCCTGAGTCATATTCAAAACGAACGAATCACTCTCTGAGACATCTCGGTTTTCCTGAGTCACATTCAAAACGAACGAATCACTCTCTGACACATCTTGGTTTTCCTGAGTCATATTCAAAATGAACGAATCACTCTCTGAGACATCTCGGTTTTCCTGAGTCACATTCAAAATGAACGAATCACTCTCTGAGACATCTCGGTTTTCCTGAGTCATATTCAATATGAACGAATCACTCCCTGAGACATCTTGGTTTTCCTGAGTCACATTCAAAACGAACAAATCACTCTCTGACACATCTCGGTTTTCCTGAGTCATTCAAAATGAACGAATCACTCTCTGAGACATCTCGGTTTTCCTGAGTCATATTCAATATGAACGAATCACTCCCTGAGACATCTTGGTTTTCCTGAGTCATTCAAAATGAACGAATCACTCTCTGAGACATCTCAGTTTTCCTGATTCATATTCAAAACGAACGAATCACTCTGAGACATCTCAGTTTTCCTGAGTCATATTCAAAATGAACGAATCACTCTCTGAGACATCTCGGTTTTCCTGATTCATATTCAAAACGAACGAATCACTCTCTGAGACATCTAGGTTTTCCTGAGTCATATTCAAAACGAACGAATCACTCTCTGACACATCTTGGTTTTCCTGAGTCATTCAAAATGAACGAATCACTCTCTGAGACATCTCGGTTTTCCTGAGTCATATTCAATATGAACGAATCACTCCCTGAGACATCTTGGTTTTCCTGAGTCATTCAAAATGAACGAATCACTCTCTGAGACATCTCAGTTTTCCTGATTCATATTCAAAACGAACGAATCACTCTCTGAGACATCTCGGTTTTCCTGAGTCATATTTAAAATGAACGAATCACTCTCTGAGACATCTCGGTTTTCCTGAGTCATATTTAAAATGAACGAATCACTCTCCGAAACACATCTTCATCTATATGATCTGATGCTTTCTAAACTGCTGTTTTCTCATCACTGGCATTTTTGTTGTGTGTTTCTTTAGTAATTTAGAGGAAAGCGTGCAGCACGTTTACATATTTGAGTAAATGTGGAGCATATCGGGGCTTTTAAAGCTGGAGGTTTAGTTGTGCATGTTCTGACCTCCATGTGACGCCGTCGTGCCACGACACACAGTCATAAACCGGCCCTGGGTCGCTGTACTTCTTCTCCAGGGATCCCAACAGCTCCACGTGACACTGTAGCTCCTCCTTCTGTAGTTTCTCCATCTGGAAACACACACACTTTGATTAATTTTTTTTTTTTCAATGTAATATCTCAGTTTATTATAATGATTTATCCATGAACATCATTCAGAATGAGAATAAGTTCCTCTTGCAGCATCTCTTCTCTGCTCTGATGATGTGGGCGGGGCAACCTGTCACTCACATGAGATCAACCAATAGCAAACCACAACCATCCAATCAATTCCCCACAGACACAATCAAGCCCCGCCCACATTTGTTCTTGTCTCAGAAGTGTTTCACTCGATATACGACACAATAGAGGAGAAAAGACTATTGCAACTTCACTTTCATGCCAGTTCATCCTTCCCTCGGGTCATTTAAAATAAATAAAAAGGAGTGTTTATCAAGAATCCAAAACAAGCACCTTGATCAATTAGAATCCACAATCGGGTTGATTTATTATTTATTTTTTTCCCTTACGAAATTGTTTAATGCAGCATTCTATATGTATATAGGTGTGTTTTAGTTGTTTACATTTAAATAATTAATATATCAGTGTTGTTTGTGGTGGGGTAAATTAAACGCAATATGCGGTGACGTCACAATCGTGTTGCATTGTGGTATATGGAGCTGTCCATATAAACTTCCCGAAGTGGAACGCACTTCAAAATGGCGGCAGGGATTCCCTGTTTTTAAGTTCGGAAGTGCATGTCTAAAAGTGGACTGGAACGCAGCCCTAGACTCCACGACTTTTGTTGCACTTGAACCACGAATACACACACAATTGTTTTTTTTATGGATTCGAGGAGTTGTGGTTGAAAGTTAAAAAAGTAACAAATCCTTCCCTCACGGGTCAATCTGACTCCCTTAGGAATGAATGGAATGCTTCAGTACACATAGAAAAACCTAAAAATGCTCAATTTAAAATGCTAAAACTTTACCAATAAATGATTGTATAATGTCTACATGTGTGTCTGAACACACACTGAAGGGAAACTGACTTTAGGACCCAGAGGAACAGCTCATTTACTCCATATAGAGATATAAGCCCATCTAGAGTCATGAAATATCATCTTATATTATTATATTTCCACAAGAGCTCAAAGACTCCCAATGTAAGATATTTAGAGCTGAATTAAAAGAGTTATGCATGAAATTGTGAGTTATTTTGAATTGAAGTTGAAAGAATGCAAGGAATGTGCTTAAATTACTATTTATTTATTGATAAAATCTAGCAATTTAAAGGTAAATAAAATAAAATAAATAAAAATAGAAAAAAATATTATCAAAATGAATGGACGAAAAAAAAAAAGAAGTATAATTTTATGGCTTCGGGTCATTTTGACCCGCAAGGGAAGGATGTTATAAAGAGGGAAGGATGTTATAAAGAGGGAAGGATGTTATAAAGAGGGAAGGATGTTATAAAGAGGGAAGGATGTTATAAAGAGCGAAGGAAGGAAGGATGAGGGCTACATGTATTATAGTCAGTTGACGAGTGAGACCTGTGACGGGTTCGGGTGATTCTGCTCGAACTCTTCTGTCCTGCGACTGGCCTCAGCGAGAGCCGATCTGTGCGCCGGATCCCACAGCTTCTCCTTACGCTCTTTCTGAACCACACACACACACACACACACACACACGTGTAAACAACATCATCAGCACGCATGTGTTTCAAGTCCACACTTGCACATATAGGGTTGGGTATTCTAGTGATTCTGATTCTTATCGATTCCTAATTTCGATTCCAAAAAGGTAAAAAAAAAACGTAGCAATCATTCACATTTAGTCTTATTGCAAAACATGAATAACATGAACAAAAATCAACAGGCTAAAGAACACTTACGCAAGAAACGTGGTTTAAAAATAGGCTAAGGCTACCATAGAAAAACAACTGGCCTAACTAATATAAATTTCAAGCATTATTAAAGACAAACACTCAGCAATTAAAAAAGAACAAATAAAAAATTAGCAACTGAACAAAAGATACGATTGAAATAAACAGTGTTTTAAGATTTTCAGGTACAGAAACTGTAATCAAATGTAAAATAACACTACACTTTACAAATAAAATATACATTACAAATATAGTTACAAAAGTTATTCAGTCAAAGAACCAGTGAATTTTCTCATTGTTGCTCTATTAGTGTTATTTATTATCCAGACGGCAGTTGCTGTCACTTTAAGAGTTGCCCAATAGTTTGAGTGGCTTGAATGGTTTACATAAAAGTCATATTGAAATGCTCACAAAGGAATCGATAAGAGGAATCGAAATTTTAATTTCATGACATTCCAGAATTGGAGCTGAATTTGATTCCGAACCCTCGTCACATGACATCAGCGCTGCCGAACATTACCTGTATTCTCTCTTTAAGAGCTTTAGGGAAAAAATCATAAGCGTTCTTTATTCCGATGTGATATTTCCCAGACGGATTCTCCCACTCATCCGGAATCTGAAGAGAAACAGGAACACCTTTAGAGTCACTGAAACACTACATTAATACAGAGGCTGAATCACACAAACATGTTCGACTCGTATTTCACCCTAATAAAGGGAAATATTAAATTCTATTTCGCATTTTTTTAAACCATGCTATTTTTGTTATTAGTCCAAGAGAATGGTACTTTTTTAATTGATAGTTTTAAATAACCTTTTTAAATATTATTATTGTGCGATGCTTGGAAATGTGTTCAATTCTGCGTTCGTGTCAACGTGTGTGCGTGTACACTACCAGTCAACCGTTTTAGATCTGTAAGATTTTAATGTTTTTAAAATAAGTCTCTTCTGGTCACCAAGGCTGCATTTATTTGATTAAAAATACAACAAAAAAAGTATTAGTTAAATATTATGACAATTTAAAATTACTTTTCTATGTGAATATATAGTAAAGTGTAATTTATTCCTGTGATCAAAGCTGAATTTTCAGCATCATTACTCCAGTCTTCAGTGTCACATGATCCTTCAGAAATCAGTATAATATGATGATTTGATGCTCAAGAAACATTTATGATTATTATCAATGTTGAAAACGTTTTATTTTAGGATTCTTTGATGAATATACAGTTCAAAAGAACAGCATTTATCTGAAATAGAATTTTTTTGTAACATTATTGTTAGGGATGCACCGAAATGAAAATTCTTGGCCGAAGCCGAATAATAATGAAACGCTTGGCCGAATGCCGATGGTGAAATGGTGTTTCGCATTTTTTCCATTTATTTTGCCAATTTTTTCACCATTGCATTTAATTAAATAGTAAAAATATGCTTTTTACTATTTTGTCTTGCTTTTAGAGAAAAAAATCAAATAGCAAAAATACATTTTTTTTTTTACATTCCAGCAGATATTATTTAACAAAGCACAATATAACTTAAAATAAATAAATTAGTAAAATAAAAAATATATTTTTATTTGGCCATCTTTGAAGCCCCCCTTCTTTAATAGCCTATGTTAGGCCTATAACTGCTGACTGCTGAAAGAATGTAACTAGAAAAGTGCATTGAAAAGTGCAACAAAAAAAAAAAGTGGATGAACCCACAACAAATGAATAACTGTCCTAGACATAAGCCTACTTTTCGTTTTACATACACTTTATCGTGGGCGTTGCCAGGTTTGCATGGATTGCCTCATCATTTGGGTTTCAGTATAGCGCGCGCTCTCCGTGGCGAATAAGGAGTTGCCATGAGAACGACTGACATCACTCTCTTTTCATACAGATTACATAAACAGAGAATATTTGTTTTCGTTTTGAATTAGATCATTTAAAAGTAGACACTTAAACGATTATAAAGATATATTGCCTTTGCCTGTGTGACTAGTATTCGCTGAGTTTTGTTTTTAAAGTTGACAGACGTGCTCCAGAAAAAAAGTTAACGGAGACAGAGAGGCAGAAAGCACACCGTTTATTTTCTTTATTATATAATTTCGGTTGCCGAACATTCGGTGCATCCCTAATTATTGTCTTAACTGTCACTTTTGACTGTTTAACTGTTTTCAACATTGATAATAATCATAAATGTTTCTTGAGCATCAAATCATCATATTATAGTGATTTCTGAAGGATCATGTGACACTGAAGACTGGAGTAATGATGCTGAAAATTCAGCTTTGATCACAGGAATAAATTACACTTTACTATATATTCACATAGAAAAGTTATTTTAAATTGTCATAATATTTAACAATAATACTTTTTTTGTTGTATTTTTTATCAAATAAATGCAGCCTTGGTGAGCAGAAGAGACTTATTTTAAAAATATTAAAAATCTTACTGATCCAAAATTTTTGACTGGTAGTGCATTTATGGATAATAATCCCTAATAAAAAGAAATATTAAATTCTATTTAGCATTATTTTAAACCACGCAATTTTTTTTAATTAATCCAAGAGAATGGTTGGCATCATGGCACTTCTTAATTGATAGTTTTGAATAACCTTTTTAAATATTATTATTGTGCAATGCTTGGAAATGTGTTGCGAGCATGTATTTATGGATATTAATATGATACCAGAGCAATTTCCACTCTGTGACAAAAAAGACCAAGCAAAATTCTAAATAAAGATACATTTTCTTACTTTTGATTTTAGGGTGAAAAATGAGACCCAAACATGTTATTGATATAGTTTTAGTAACCCGAGCGTCTGAAAGCTTGTGATGGATGAATATGAATATGAAGTGTGCAGAAAAGAGCGTTTGCTCGTCCTACTTTGAGCGTGCGTCCCGTGAGCCCGATCACACTCCCGTCCTTCAGCTCCGCCACGCTGGACATGTTCACGTCTCCGCTGCCCGTCGTGTCGATGATGTCCACGATCTTCGGTTTCCCGTCTGTGGTGATCTGACCAATCAGACAAATCAGATCAGATTACGTGAAGATGCGCTTGAAAACTTAGATGATAAAAGAGCTCACTACAGAACACATGATCCCAAGTGTTGCCGAATGAGCGTTACACGGGATCTTTCTTCTTTTAAAAATGATCGGCTGAGGTGACAGACAGAAACAAGACATGCATGTCACATGATTCCCTCAGTAGTGAACAACTAGAACAGCTGACAGTTGAGTGTGTGTGTGTGTGTGTGAGAAAACAGCTGCTGAATCCTCTTACAGTGATCCTTTAAACGGGGAAGAGCAGCGTAGAAACATAAAAATAAATAAATAAAATCAGATTAAATTTAAAAAATTTGATTAATATAAAAAAATCATTAGAATAAGTAATTGTATTTAAGAAAATAAAATAAATGTATGCATTTGATTACAAAATTGGTTAAAATAAGTGAATAAAATAGAATTTTAAAAAATAAGAAGAGCTGTGTAAAATGTAAAAAGAAAAAAACTAAAACCCATTTTATTAATATAAAATATATATATATAATAACTATTTAAATAATAAATTAGATTAAAATTCATTTAATTTAAATAAAAATAAAACCTTTGATAACACAAATGACTGAAATACATAAATAAAAATAAGAAAAGGAGTGTAAAAATTAAAAATAACATTAAATTAAATTGATAAATAAATATATTTTAATATTATAGAAAATATTTTTTTAAATAAATGATAAATTAACACATTAGATTTAAATTAACTGAGTAAAATATTTGATAAAAAAATAAACAAACAATTAAAATAAATAAAAATTGATGTAAATAAGAAAAGCGATGTAAAACAATAATAGAAAATAAGTAACTGAATAAATACATTGATTGGATGGATGGATGAAATCTGAATGAATAATAAAACACATATAGAAATACAGTACGACAGTGAGTACAAAAAAAACAATCATGTAATACTTATCAATTTTCTCACAATATTATTAACGATATTTGGAGGCCTGAGCCCTATCTAGACAGCATTCTGGATCAAAGGCTAATCTGCTGTCTATGTAGGTTTGGAAACAGCCATGGTCATTTAGAATACAATGTTTCTGTGATGTCTGACATGACAAATTAATACCACATTAACTTATAATTGTAACTACCATATTCCACACAAATCCCATAGTACAAGTC
>JAVALU010001225.1:220000-230000 GCA_030770095.1 Gila robusta
TCGGTGAGTTCTGGCGCAAATGAAAGCGAGCGTTAATGCGCGAGACCATTCTAACTGAAATCACACGGTCGCGCGCAGTGTGTGTCCATTGTGAGAATATGTGGATTTTCATACAAATATACTCAAAATGAACGTCTAATAATCTAATTAAGCTGTTAGTGGAGATATATATGGAGCATTTGATCGTATTACAATGTAAAAAATCTCATATATTTGTTTGAATGACGCCTCAGCTTAGTTTAAAGTCTTGACTGGACGCAAATAGCTGCACATCCAGATGCGCGAAAACATGATATTTGTGTCTTTATTCGTGTCTTCAACGTGTGTTTTCCTCCAGTATATAGACACAGATCGGGTCTGGTGTGTGACAGATAACACATTTATGTTCTGATTCGTGATTTGTAATGTTTCTAAAACATTAAAATGTCCAGTTTTCTTGTCGTGATTGAACGTTATTTATTCAAAAGGTTTCTATACAACGTTCTCCTAACCGTATTTTTACTCACAATATTCTTTGAATGTTTACTTGTAATATTCCGAGAAGGTTAACATTGAAGTAATGTTACACATGACATTATATCGATGTTCTAAAAATGTTGTTCTCAGAACGTTATTACAACGTTCTATGTATGTTATCAGAACGTTTTAAATCTTAACATGTAACTTACATGCAGAACATTAGTGAAGGCTGTGGGAATGTTCCCTGTTAGTTGGTGTGACAGATGTGTGTGTGTGTGTGTGTGTGTGTGTGTCTCGTTCCAGCTGTGGATGTTTAGAAGGAGCAGAACACTTTTAGCCCTGGACTCATAAATGATACTCATAAAAAGATGCATCTGAAATCATTTATACAGGCACTGCAACAAGTAAAACATGCATATGAAATCATTCTTTCCGACTAAAACAGAAATAGATGTGATTTTCTTCCTGGACTGACAGACTGACAGATGTTCTCTGTGTTCTTCTCAGTTTGACTGTTGGCATGTGGTTTGACTGATGTAAACATGATAAACCCTGAGAAGAAGAAGATTTCTGTTTGACTGTGCATGACATTTGAAATTGTACATTTGTATTGGATAAGTATGAATCCCATTTCTGCCACATAGGAAACAAAAACATGCTTTTGTAAATCTTATTTATGGCATTAAAACTGGACATTATGGCATACTTAGTCATATTTATGAGATGAAATGACGAAATTATTATTATAATCACAAATTATGACTTTTAATGTGGAAAGTGGAAATTACGACAGTCAAAATTTTGTCTTTAAATGATAATACTAAGTCACAATTATCAGATGAAAAGTCGAAATTATGACATACGAAGTCATATTTATTAAACATGATTAATGTTGACATTAAATGTTGACATTAAATGTTACATTTTGACTCAAAAGTCATAATTATGACATACAAAGTAACAATTGTCAGATATAAAGTCAAATATATGACAGTTGGCTATAAATTATGACTTTATATGTATAATTTTGACTTTTATGTCATAATTGCGACTTTATCTCATAAATATGACTTGTATGGCATATTTTTGGCTTTTTATGATGTTATTACGATTTATTAAAGCAGATTTACCTTGTCTGGCGGAAATGGGCTTTCATAACAAAGCATGTCTGTGTGTGAGTGCGTTTATTTGTGCATTGTGTGTGTGTGTGGGGGTGTGTGTGTTTATTTGTGCATTGTTTGTGTTCTTGTTGTTCTCTTCCTTCATCTCTGCTGTTTCAGCACACACATGTATGAAGTGAATGTGTGTGTGTGTGTGTGAGAGCTGCTGTCATTGAGTTGTTTTTGACTCAGATTAAAGCAGAACACACACACACACACACACAGTCTAATCTAATCTCTGTACGGCACAGTAAACGCGCCGCTCCGCCAGGACACGTGTTCAGTGCGGCTGCACACATTCATACGAGACCTAAATATCACTCGCAAGACAAAAATCAGTTCTTGAACATAAGCAATGAACATAAAAGCTGACCGTGCACAGTTTCTGCCAAAATATAATGCAAATGCTGGCATTAAAAAGAGAAATTATTATTAACACCCTGTGGTAATACATGGTCCTTTGCTCAAATCTTTATATAAAGTCTAACTTTATCTGCATACAATGCACTCAATATATATATTTATATATACTGTATATATATAATATATTGCAAATCTCAACTGCTTGATTGTTTATTATCGCAGAACTCTAATCTGCTAAATGCAAGTGCGACTGTGAGGCATGGTGATATTAAGATATTATAAACATCATGATTTGATACGACAAGTATTGTGAAAATACACATCAATCTGACTTGAATTGACTGTGAGGACAGAACAAATCCCAAACATCACTATATTATCGCAGAACTCTAATCTGCTAAATGCGAACATCACATAAATAACATCAATAAATACACATGAATTTGGCTTGACTGTGACAACAGAACAAATCCTTGTTGGCTTGAAGAACGCAGTTCTGATTGCGAGTGTTGTTTCCTAACATCTTCACGTCTCTGTGTGGCCGTTTGGTATTTTTAACCCGATTGCTTCACGAGTTGCGCGTGTTTTGGAGAAGTAGTGACAGTTCTCCGCTTCACGCTCCTTTAGACAGCGAGAGGAAACCCAGCGTAATCTGTGAGTGACATCTCGTCTGTGGTGGATATTATCGGCGTCACACCCTGTTTTACAGAAAGTCTCGTGTCCAGTTGATCGGGCAGATGCACAGTAAAGTCTCTCAACTGTTGCACTGTCAATGTGTCCTTAAACTAATGAATGCGTATGTAATGCAGATGCAGTTATGGCTGGAGATATTTCATCAGATCTGTGAGAGCATCGGATGTTTCATATCTGGATGAAAGCTAGCGGTTGGCCAAAACAAATACTTGCCTAATATGTTGCAGAATTATGCAGGATCACACACAAAAAAAGCAACTTTTTGTTGATTTTGCATTGTATTCAGAATCACAGAAAACTGGAGGGACTGTATAGTGTTGAGAAATAGTTTGGAAAGTGACCACAAAATGATATTTTTCTCTGAGCTGCTGTGAGTGAGTGGAGGCGGGGCTCATTTGCATATTCATAGAACCGCACATACTAAATGATGCAAGGGTGTCGAGGTACATTCAAGCTATTTTAAGACATGAAGAAATAATTTTCAAGGAAAAAGCGTTTAAATAGCCTATGTCATTTTGGTGATTAAGGGATAAAATAATTGACTAAAGGGGAACTTTAAGCACCATAGAAATAAATGTGACTTGATTTGACTTAAAATGATCTGAGTTAAATCTGTCCTGTACTCATTTTCATTTGTGTTTAACAATAACAATAATGACTATTTCCAAACACTCGTCCATCATTGGTCAGTCAGTCAGATAGCCACGCCTTAAACTCGTGTGATTGGTTGAGTTAGAACTTGACGTCACATAAAGACTGAAACTAACTAGCTGAACAAGTTAAAGTCCTTTATTTGTAAACAGATTTTTCTGCAGGCCAGATTCTGTTGGATTAGTTCACTTCTAAATTAAAATGTCCTGATAATTTACTCTCCCCCACGTCATCCAATATATTCATGTCTTTCTTTCTTCATTCGAAAAGAAATGAAGGTTTTTGAGGAAAACACTCCAGGATTTTCTCCATATAGTGACTTCAATGGAGTCCAACGGGTCGAAGGTCCAGATGTGAGTTTCAGTGCAGCTTCAAAGTCTCGACACGATCCAGCCGAGGAATAAGAGTCTTATCTACACAAACCAGCGGACATTTATAACAAAATAAACATTTATATACTTTTATTTTTAAATGGGGTTTGACTTAGTCTTTGCATGTTCACTTTGTAAATATTGGGTGGTACTTACGCCTATGTCATGCTTGACCTTTTAACCTGATTGCGTAATGTGTGGCGCATCACAGCTCGTGCAAGAGCAGCATTTGTGGTTATAAAAGTATATAAATGTTCATTTTATTTTTATAAAATGTCCGCTGGTTTGTCTAGATAAGACTCTTATTCCTCGGCTGGGATCGTGTTGAGACGTCAAACCGTTGAAGTCACTTTATGGAGAAAAATCCTGGAATGTTTTCCTCAAATTTCTTTTCGACTGAAGAGAGAAAGACATGAACATCTTGCATGACGTGGAGGAGAGTAATTTATCAGGAGATTTTAATTTCTGAAGTGAACTACTCCTTTAAATGCCTTGAATCCTGGCGTCTCTTGTGCTCAGGGCATTATGGGTGTTTTTCGGAGCGCTGCTGATAATAATTGTGTCACAGGTCAGTAGACTAAAATCTGGCCGATGTGTCGACGGAAGGAACCGGAGGCTCCCTGTTCATTCGGGAACATATATGGAGTTCTGCTCCGGGTTTCCCGGCGGATCTTGTGTCTAGAGGAAACGCTTGAGGGCTTTTAGGGGTCAGGAAACAGGAAACGGTTTCACATCACTTCCTGATTTGGCTGGATGATCTGCAGAGCTGCTTGTTTTTTCCATATTCCTGGGAAGCAGCGGGATAATGCAAACCAGATGGAAGTTCACTGTGACTGTCAGTGGAGAATCATGAATTTCCTTCTTTCACTCACATTTCAAATCAACACTGACTCTGTTTTCTCTCTAAATTCATGATCAGGGTTTGAAATTAACACTTGTTTACAAACGCGTGTAATAATCAGCTGTGGCGGGAACGCTGTTAAATCACCGGTTATTATTATGTTTTCTCACTTTGCTGGGAAGTTCGTGTGAGTCAAATCTGTGCAGATTTAGTGCAAATACTCGTGAGTCATCATGATATATTAAATACAGCGTATTGCACAGAATCTGCTCATATCTGGCTTACTTGAACACACACGTCACTACGCTACAAATAACGGCACGCTTGTTCATTTGCATTGAAGCAACAGCGAAGATTAATAAGCATTCGGTTAACAGAAAAGACATTGTTATTTTCCAACATCCTAAATGTTTTTGATGTTCTTTGTACTGTGTTGATCTGTCCATCTAAAACACATTTATGGTGAAAGAGGAAGAGAGGAGATTTAGTTTGAATAAGAAATGAATGTTTGAAATCCAAATTTTATTTTATACATATATATATATATAAACTGTGACGTAGTTAATCAGGTTAATTTCTTTTCTTTCTTTTTTTCTTTCTTTTTTTGGCTAGTAGAAGTTCTGAATGGCCTGTAACTTAAAAATTTAGTTGCCAAATTGGTCGGTGAGTGAAAAAGTTCAAACGTTCATTTCAAACCCTGTTCATGATCATATTGTAAATGATTTATCACTGATTAATCTAATCTAATATTCATGCATATGGAAAAACAACATGCAACAGCTTGCAACATAATGCGTGCTATTGGTTAATGTTAACTAGTAGTCAATTGTCTGTTTAGCTGTTATTTTAGGCCACTTTTGTTGGAGATGCACCTTTCTAAACTCTTGCCATTAGTTCACTCAGTCAGCTGGTTAAAGTACTGAAGGTTATTGATGGATAGCTATAGATAGCATTTCTAGACGTTAGACCTTTAATGACACACGCCTTTTCCTCTTTAGTAATGTTCAAAGTTGGGATGAAACGGAAGTTGCAATAGTCTTTTCTCCTCTATTGTGTCGTATATCCGAGTGAAACGCTTCTGGGACAAGAACAAATGTGGGCGGGGCTTGATTGTGTCTGTGGGGAATTGATTGGATGGTTGTGGTTTGCTATTGGCTGATCTCATGTGAGTGACAGGTTGCCCCGCCCACATCATCAGAGCAGAGAAGAGAAGCTGCAAGAGGAACTTATTCTGATTCATCATTACCAGGAACATCAATTTACCACAATAATAATAATGTGCACAGAATCAGATGAATCATTTAGAATAAACACTGCAATATTCCAGACAGATTTGTGATTTTGACTCGGCTCATAAGGGAAGTGATGTCACAGACGGTAATTATGACTCAGGGATTGAACTTGTATTCCAGGAATACCGCTGAAGAATGAAGTGGTTTTGGAATATTTAGGAAAACTCAAAGCGTAACGAGTTTAGTAAATGAGCTGGTTCCCTGTCTTTGTGTCATGCTAATCTGCCAGACGTTCATCAGTGTTTTCATGTAAACCTCAACACACGTTTCCTGTTGACATAATCAAGTGCTCTCATTGGAATATCTGCTTCTGTTGATGGTGGATTCCCGCTTAGCCCTGTAATATCCGCATATTTCCACCTGCCTCGTGAGTTTCTGTCCTTGTTTCCACCTTCCACACACTCATGCAGGGCAAACAGACGCACGTCCTTCAGAAGTTAACAGAGCATATCCAATATATAACTCTCATACTGCCGGATTTATGGACCAGCAAAGTCATAATGGCCAGACTAGGGTCAGTTAGCTAACCCACTGGAATGTGCAAAGCGAGTTGTCTGGAAAATTAGTTGACTAGTTGTTGTTTTTTAACAATAAAAAAAAAATGCTGAGATTGTGTTCATTATGTTTGTCACAATTATTTTGAATAATATAATATTAACCCTTAAATGCATCAATGTTTCGCCAAGCATTATTAGCATACATATTCAGATCTTTAGCGACCCGGATCTAGGCTATATTTTATAATAATATAGCCTAATATTTTATAATATTATAACACACATGGGGGGATATATAACTGCCGCAGTAGTATAAAACTCTAATTTTATAATTAGAGAAAATACTATTTCAGTCTTTTTTACTTCAGAATTTCACGTTTAATTCAAAGTGTTGCTTGCCATTTCTTTGTAATTATTTGTAAAATTTACTAGCAATTTCTGAGTGAAAATTGTTTCAAAGTAAAAGTTTTCAGTGTATTCTCAGAATTTATTTTATATTAACCTATTTGTATTAGTCGGATCAAATGTGTAAATATTTTTATGAAACATTTCACTCAGCTTGTGTTTATTTCTGTAATGTTGGGAAGCTGGAGGTTAAATCTGTTTTTTAACTGAACTAGTAGTTAGTCTTTAATTTCAGCAATATCATTCATGTTCACCATGTAACTGCACTGTATCATTTAGTATCTTGCAGGATGATTGTAAACTTGTGTAATGACTAGCCTTATCTCTAATCTGCACAGTCATTTTAATAAAGTTGCCCTATTGGGAGGGACGGCACGTTGCACCACTCCTCAGTAGTCTGATCACAGTTTTAACCCCTGCTGGTTACACTTAGGGCTGGGTACCGAGTTCGGTACTTTTTAGTAGAGGTCGACCGATAGTGGATTTTACCGATACCGATATTTAGGTTTGACCGTAAGTGCCGATAACCGATATTTTTTAAAATGGATCCTGGATTAAAAACAAACATAACACTCACAAGTAAAACAGTGCTGAACTGAAATGTGCTAAATTAAATAAATATATAAATATGAATATATTAAAATAAGAAGTTCTACAGAACGAACTCTATATAGAATATAATTTAAACATTAAAATATTACAAGTTTCGTTAGCTATAACCTAGAAACATACGTAAATTTCATAGGTAACACTTTGCAAGTCGCATTTGTTAACAAGGATGTATTAGCTAGCTTTCATGAACTATATGCATTATGCAATACAATTGAACCTTTATCATTCATATTAGTTCATAGTACATTAACTAAGGTAATAACAGATAAAATAAGAATTAAAACTCCATTTCAAATGCATTAGTAAATGTTGAAATTAACAAACTAACAATGAATAATACTTCTACAACTTTTATTAACCTTAGTTAATGCTAAAAATGGAATCTTATTGTAAAGTGTTACCATTTCATATAATTCCAAAGAGTCATTCTTAAAGATGGCCATTAAAATTTAATAAAGACCTATATTACGTATATGTAATATAGCCTATGTATAGTCTCTCACTTTATTTGCTTCTATTTTAGAACACTTGATGATTATGTAATTAAAATAACAAGATGTATTGTAGTGATAAAAAAAAGAACTTAAATCGAATGCGTTTCTGATTTATGTTTCTGTCGGCTAACTTACATGAACATATCAATGTTGAGAAAGCAATCACGTCACTAGTTTTAAATATGCAACTTCGTCAGCTAATGAATGCATAAAAGTGACCAGCTGGATATAAAATAATGCAAATAGATGGTAACAATTGCAACATAAAACATTTGGGTCAGGTCTGCGTGTGTTTTTGTCACATTGTTTAAACCACTTGACTGAGGTACTAATGTTAGAGTCCTCTCAGCCTCGACGGCAAACACACTTCTGTTCTTTCTCTGCTGATGCAGCATCTAGTCAACAAATTAATTACTTTATAATGATATGGCAATATACTTTAGTGTTATGTATTTATACCGTTTCGCTGTCGGTGTTTTAAATGCGCGTCTGAAGTGTCAGCGCTCTCTGTGCCGCGTGTTCTCTCCGTGCTGTGCGCAGCCTCACGTGCTAACGTAAACAACTCAGCGAGTGATAGTTTGTTATTTGTCCTCTAGAGGGCGCTCTCGCTCTGTATAATGCCAGCAGTCTCTTCTCAGCGCTCTCGTACTGTGTAATGACTCCGCACACTTCTCAGCCGCTCCAGCAACGGACGCAATCCGGAAAAACTATCGGTGTGGATTTTTACCGATAACGATAGTTACTCCAGTCAACTATCGGTGCCGATTAATCGGCAAAACGGATGAATCGCTCGATCTCTACTTTTTAGGTACCGACCGAATTTCTACTTCACTACTGCAGGAGTGACGAGTCAGCATCGCCATATTCATCTTTGCAGCCAACACACTTAGTAAACACTTGTTCATTAATAAACAATTAAAATATCTCCTTGCTATTGTTTCCCGACACATCCATAATCATTAGGCTACTTTTGCCAGTGCTTTGCGCGAGCTTCACGTGTGCTGAGCGCGAGGCATATATCGCCTCCCAGTAGCCTATATTTAATTCAATTCACATTTATTTGTATAGCATTTTTCACAATACATATCGTTTCAAAGCAGCTTTACAGAAAATGCATGCGTCTAAATTACAATTTAGAGTGATCTGTTATCAGAGGTGACTGAATGAAAATTAATTGAAATGCATTACACACAGTTTCATTGTTAAACAATGCATTAAGGCAGAAACAATGAGCTCATTGAAGTAAAGAATACATGTTGTTAAATGATTAGGAAACATAGAAAACTTTAGCATTGGTGCTTTTTTACAGACTCAAAATATGAGTGTAAAAAAGTCAACAAACTGAAAAAATTAAAGTTTTTATTGTTAACTGTGATCAGACTAGTGAGAGTGGTGTAACCAGCAGGGTTAACTGAAAAAATAAATGTGATCAGTAAATGTGATTTATGTGATCAGACTAGTGAGAGCGGTGTAATTGTAACAAAATTTTCGATACCGATACCTTGATTTTGATACCGGTTCCTGAACGATACTTTTTTCGATACCAATTTTATGAAACCAGTTAACCCCTGCTGGTTAATACTGTAACTACATCATTCTACTTTCAGCATCTTTCTCCATCGGCAGTGAATTCTTTACAGTGATTGGTTGTTGTTTGGAGGCTCTTCAATTGTGAAAAAGACTTTATTTTGCTGTTTTTATGTCAGTATAGTTGCTAGTGAATCGTTTGAGATTGTAGGCTGTTTTTCAGAATTTCTTGTGAAAACAAACTTTCATTGACAAATCTTCTAATGCATAAATGTGAATGTGAAATATAACCCAGTGTTTTGGTTTCACTCTCAAGCCTGAAAAGAAATGCCATTTGAAACTCTACACCCACTTCCTGTTTTGATGCACGGGGTTGTTGACAGTAAATGGGTGTAGCATGCAATCTAACTCCAGCGACTCTCAGACGTTTCGTTTTTAAATATCACAGTGTTTGACAAACCTGTTTGAAAACAATCATTATTTCTGCAGGTCCCGCTAATGGAACAGAAAAGACACACTGGCAATGTGACCTTGTCTTAAAGTCAGCATTAAAGTGAAGTTGTGCTAGTTTTTTGGTCCATATTGTGACGTATATCGAGTGAAACACTTCTGGAAAAAGAACATATGTGGGCGGG
>JAVALU010001225.1:235000-237500 GCA_030770095.1 Gila robusta
CTATAAACACCACCTGGTGGCAATATGTGTGTGTGTGTGTGTGTGTGTTCGGTTGCTCAAACGCTCCAGTTTTATAACTACGCTGGTTAAGAATGAAATGGCTAGAATTTATTCACAACTCTACTGTTGAATCCAGCGTATCATCAGCGCTCGGATCCGCTTCCATGGTGCTGTCAGTCTGTGAGGAAAACTAAATGCGATTGGCTGTTTGAAAAGGGGGAGGAGCCATTCAATATGTCCCGCCTCAGCTTCTTGTTTCAGTGGAAATTACATCAACGCATCATCAAACAGAGCTGCGCGTTCCAAGACCCTTCAGTGGGACTTTAAATTTCACAGTCCATATCGCCATCTGATTAAATGTGCAGCGAAATTTTGTGAATTTTGTAAATTCCATTTTTATGACTGGATTCCTGCATTTTCTGCATTGTGTAAATCACAGGGTCCCACAAATGCAACGAATTCTGTTATTTGACAGGAGCTGCTTTAGATGAATATGCTGAGATTGATTGACAGCTTCAGTCGTGTGGGGGGGGGGGGGTGACAAGGGCGTAACACGACACCGGTTCACTCTGTGGAAACACACACCGCAACACACCCAACTTCCTCCCAGAGTGTTGCATTCTTCCTGCCGCAGCCGTGTGTGTGTGTGTGCGAGCGGGCCGACAGCATTCCTCTGCTCACGTGTCTGATGTGTGTATTGGGTTGCAGATCCCACACAGATTTTTGCGCTGAACCCACCCAACCCCACCGCTGGAGAATGTATTGTTCTGTGTTTGAGCGGTGGAAGACCAGACAACAGGGAACGTGCTCTCAAAGTTAAGAACTAAAGTTTTAATTAGGGCTGTGAAACGATTAATCGCATTCAAAATAAAAGTTTGTGTTTACATAATGTATGTGTGTGTACTGTGTATAAATATTTTGTATATATAAATACACACACATGCATGTATATATTTAAGAAAAATGTGTTATTTATATATAAAATATTTATATTTATATAATAAATAAACTATATATAATATATATATTCAGTATACACATGCAAATGTTTCTTAAATATACATCCATATGTGTGTATTTATATATACAAAATAATTATACACAGTACACAACACACTTTTTTTTTAGATGCGATTAATCGTTTCACAGCGCTAATGTTAATAGTTATCTGGTCTTTATTAATGTTCTGAAAACGTTAGCACAAAAACACCATTCATGGAACGTTTTTTCTGAAACATTTCAGTTGGATGTTCGTCTGACAGTTTTTAAATGTAACAACGTTCAGAGAACATTAAAAAATAACGTTCCCGTAATGTTTGACGAATGATACAATGGAATGTTCCTTTGTGTTGTAAAAAGCGCTAAAGGTGACTAATGTTCACATAACCAAGATTTTTTTTTTTTAACATCTAAAAAACTGCATGTTTTGAACATTCAGAAAACATTCAGAAATAATGTTTTCATAACTAATATCAAAATGTTCTTAGAAGGTTTTTTTGTAAGCTAGGAGTGTGTGAGAGGATGCTGGTGCATTTTAGTTGCTGTATTTGTTTTTTGTTTTAGTTTGTGCTAAGTTGTTTTAAAGTCCCCCTGTAATTAAAACTCTTCTTTGATCACCGAAATGACACATTTAAACGTTTTTACCTTGAAAAAAATGTTGTCATGCCTTAAAATATCTTGAATGGAACTCGACACCCTTGCCTCATTTAGTATGCGCGGTTCTATGAATATGCAAATGAGCCCCGCCTCCACTCACTCACTCAGAGATCCACTCGTTGACGATCACACGTTGATCTGATTGGTTACAAGGTAGTTTGTGACGTCAGAAACACCAGCGATTTCAAAGCGTGTTTTTGAGACTGTCTTTGGTTCACTGCAGTTTTAAGGAGAAAATACTCAGCAATGCTGTCGGACTTATGAATTTACACATGGTTTGTCTTAAAGCTATTAAAAACACCACATACACATATAAACAACATTAAAAGCTGGATTTTCATCACAGGGGGACTTTCAGAAAAGTCTCAAAACTCTTTGTATTTTGTGTTATTTTAGTGTAAAAATATATTTGTAACCGTTCTTTCATTTGATTAGCTGTTAATATTCAGTGTTTATTTGCGTTTCTAGCGCTTAAGAAAACTGCATTGCAAATAAAATGTATTATTTTTGTGTGAATGTTGAAAGTTCATTCGTTACGAAGCAAACTCAGTTCAGCTATAAACTAAAGTAACTAGGTTTTATTTTTGATAATAGTGACACTGTCACATGATTTCGTTCACATAGACACTAGGGGTGTGCCGGTTTCAGAATCGGTGATGACGGTTATGACGTGAGTCAAATGTGACGGTTCGTAACATAACCGTCGTCGGGGGGCGAATTTTTTTTTTTCAGGATGGTAGGGGAAGACTCATGAATATTCATTAGGGAAGTCATCCCTGATTGGTCTTAACCCCAGTGACGGGTAGGTTTAGGGGCGGGGTTAGGGGTTATGAATATTCATGAG
>JAVALU010001225.1:242500-245000 GCA_030770095.1 Gila robusta
AAACTTGAGATTCCCAACTTTCTGAGAACTTTTTGCTGGTCCTCACAAGGAAAATTGATTCATAAACATAATAAAATGTTCGTTTTTTTGTTTTTGTTTTTTGAAAATGTGAAATTGCAGAAAGTTGTGTGTGATGGGTAGGTTTAGGGATTCGGGTTAGTGTGGCACAGGCACACACACACACACACACACACACACACACACACACCACACACACACACATGATTCCTACAGGAACCTACAGCGAGTTACATTAGTTGTGTGGGAAACTCACCCCAGATCTGTCGGATAATAATAATGTAATGGGATGTCGGATAACCTCGTCTCAGAAACATCTGTACGCACCCGAGGATCCGCACAAACACAGACGCATTCATTGAGAGGAAGGATGTGTGTGTGTGTGTGATGAAGAGGCGAGAGTCTCTGTCCATAAAGCGCTCATTGTTGCGCTGTGTGTGAAGAAGAGCTCATTTGCATATTGATGATGTCAGCTGAAGCCAGACAGAGAAACTTTGTTTGAACTGGAGAAGTTTCATTGCTCAGAACAAGAGCTGAAATATAATGATCTATAATTAGAAAACAGAAGCTGCTCTTAAACATCATCAGGATCTCTCGAGTGTTTTCTGTGTGTCCGTGACTCATCAGCAGCAGCAAAGGCTCATGGGAACCTGCAGTCGTTCTTCCTCGAGCTGTTTTCATTGGTTTCTCTCGCTCCACTCCTCCGTCTCTCCCTCTCTTCGGGTGGCGGGGGTAACCATGGTAACGCTGTTCTCTCTCTCTCTCCCTCTCTCTGTTTCTCCCTCTCTCTGTTTCTCTCTCTCTCCCTCTCTCTCTCCCTCTCTCTCTCTCTCTCTGTTTCTCTTTCTCTCTTTCTCTCTCTCTCTGTTTCTCTCTCTCTCTCTCTCTCTCTCTCTCTCTGTGTTTCTCTCTCTGTTTCTCTCTCTCTCCCTCCCTCTCTCTCTCTCTGTCTCTCTCTGTTTCTCTCTCTCTCTCTCTCTCTCTCTCTCTCTCTCTCTCTGTTCCTCTCTCTCTCTGTTTCTCTCTCTGTTTCTCTCTCTGTTTCTCTTTCTTTCTGTCTCTCTCTGTTTCTCTCTCTCTCTCTCTCTCTCTCTCTGTTCCTCTCTCTCTGTGTTTCTCTCTCTGTTTCTCTCTCTCTCTCTCTCCCTCCCTCTCTCTCTCTCTCTCTGTTTCTCTCTCTCTCTCAGAAAGAGAGTTCAGAAAGCTTTATTGGCATGACAAAAAAATACATTTTGTATTGCCAAAGCATTAAAACAACATAGAAAATGATTTAGTACAGAAAATAATAATAATTAAATTAAATAAAAAAGACAATATTATATATATTCATGGCTAGATATAGTAAAAATAATAATAACATAAAACAATAATAATAAAATAAATAAAGAATAATAACAAAATGTGCTTTATTGGCATGACAATTATTTAAATGTATTGCCAAAGCATTTCCAATGTTTCAATTCAATTCACGTTTATTTGTATAGCGCTTTTCACAAAACACATCATTTCAAAGCAGCTTTACAGAAAGTGCATGAGTCCACATTACAGTTTAGAGTGATTGTTATCAGAGGAAACAAGTTATGTATTTCAGAAATATACAAAGTTACAGTTAGCTAAAAATGTATTAATTTAAACAATGTAATAATTTAATGCAGAAACAATGATCTCATTGAAGTAATGAATACTTGTTTGTTAACAAATGATTATGACATTCAATCATCATACATATACATACATAAAATGAATAAATATAAAATGTATTATATAATTGTAATATAAATCTCTCTCTCTCAGGGAAAGGTTCACCTGGAGCTGCGTCTCAGTGAGGTCATCACAGACAGTGGAGTCATCTGCCACAAGCTGGCAACACGGTGAGCCAATCACGAGCTCCACACAGACACCCGTCAGCCAATCACAGCTCACGACAGGCAAACCAAGAATTATTCAGACACCAGATATAATGTGTGATATTGTTTCACTAGTGTGTGCAGGACACTATAGTTCATTTATGTAAGTGAGGAGAGCAAAATAAAGTAAACTGTGACATATTACACACAATAATTCTTCATACAGTGACTACCAGTGAAACATTTGGGACCAAAAATGATTGGGACACTTTGAGCTGATCATGTTTTGCTGAAGTGTTTTTTCTTTAATTGCTAATGCACCTTTTTACACCACAGACTGAACAACATGAAGCATTGCTTGGTGATTGGTTGAGCTAAACTGGTATTATCTAATTGTGTAGTTAAATTTAACAGCTGACAGATATTCAACATAATTCATGTGTGAGAGTCTAACAGAAGGATGGACAAAACCTGTGAAATATATTATTACAGTCTAGGCATGGCTCGATACCACAATTTTGGCTTCGGTACGATACCAGAACCTAATACCTCGGTATCGATACTAAATCGATACCACAGGTAAAAAAATAAAAAAAAAACAGTCTCAAAATTTAAGTGACACTTAAAAAACACTG
>JAVALU010001225.1:250000-272500 GCA_030770095.1 Gila robusta
ATTACTTGAGTCTATAAAGTAAAGTATAAGTTAACCCAGGCTTGACGCTTGTGTTGTTCCTCAGGGTTCTGGAGTGTCAGGATCTGCCGATAGTGAACGGTCAGTGTGACCCGTACGCAGCCGTGTCGTTACTGGGACCCTCCAGGTAAGATCAAACCCCAAAGCTGCTTCTCATCCCGTTTACAAGTGCCGAGTAAGTGTTTCCCGTCGCGCACTGCATTTAAAGACTTTAGAAAAATAAACACACGCCGAGTTCACATCATGACCACATGCATTGCTTTAAAACGTGTAATGTGTTAAATTGAAGTCGCTGTTTTTTAGGGCTGGGCAAGAAAATTGATTTTTCGATTCTTCGTTTTTTAAAATGTGGTCGATTTAAAATCGATTCTGAAAGGCCACGTATTGATTTTTTTCCATATTTATGTATCAATCACCCAAAAGCCAGTGATAGTTTTCCTGCACTGTTCAGCTAATGCTGAGTTAGTTTTATCTTAAACACAAAATAACCGGATCCTGTTTGATCAACGCTCGCGACTGTTCAGATTTATCAAATTTTTCATTTTGCATCAAAATCCTGTCTATTCATCGTATGCATTTGAAATATAGAGTTGGGTTCTGTTTTAATGCACACAAGCGTACCTAAAATTAAAAGAGTTTAATATACAGGTTTGTGGCACTTCATTTCTTTTTATTAATTATCCACTTGTAAACTTATGTTCACTGTTCTTTTTTTTTAATAAATATAGGATTTGTATTAAATCTATTTTCAGTGAGTCGAATCGGGAATCGAGAATCGAATTGAGAGCTTGCGAATTGAAATCGAATCACATTGGAACATCTGAATCGAGACCCAGCGCTAGTGTTTCTATCACACATCAAACTGAGTCAAAGAAAAGAAGAAACGTGCAAGATAGTAAACACTCACACCTGATAAAAGACAAGCAAACTAGCCTATTATCCAATAAACAAAAAGAAAACAAACAATTATTGACATTGATTTAATTTAATATTTAATATTCAACAATATTATTGATCTCCTGCATTGACAGCATTATATGAGAACTGAACTGAGCTGGACGATGACATCACGGTTTTCTCCAGAGCGGCGCTATATATATATATATATAAATGAACTAAATTAATAACTTTTTACAACATAAATGAACCATCACTGAACTTAAGCTGGACTGTGACGCTATTTTCTTCTAGAAACAAACTTTGTTGCATTATTTTCCTGTTATCTCTGTAAAGCTGCTTTAAAACACTCTGTGCTGTAAAAAGCGCTGTAGAAATAAATGTGACTTGAAGAGGCATCCAAAACTGCACAAACATAATTCAAACAACTACCCAAATAATAAATACCCAAAAAATAAAAATAAATGAATTAATACTTTACAGTCAAAACGTTTAAAAGTTTCTGAAAGAGTCTTTTCTGCTCATTAAAGCTGCATTTATTTGATCAAAATTACATTACAAACAGTGAAATATTATTATAATGTAAATCAGCAGTTTTCTATGTGAATATATAGTAAAGTGTAATTTATTCCTGTGATCAAAGCTGAATTTAATTACAGTCTTCAGTGTCACATGATCCTTCAGAAATCAGTATAATATGATGATTTGATGCTCAAGAAACATTTATGATTATTAAATTGTGATTCAATGACTGGTTTCAACTCACGCCACCTCAAATATCTGCAAATCACAGTCGAAATGCAAAAGCAAAACATAAATGCGTGTCTCACCCCTCACAGGTCAGAGGCCAAGAAGACGAAAGTCAAGCGGAAAACCAACAATCCTCAGTTTGACGAGGTCTTCTTCTTTGAGGTAGGAGCTCAAATATACAGTCAAACCAACATTTATTCAGACGCCTTCAACATTTCTCACATTATCACAGTTTTATTCGCTAGAAAATGGTTGTAAAATATGACTAATAATATATTTCACTGGTTTTGTCCGTCCTTCTGTTAGACTCTCACACATGAATTATGTTGAATATCTGTCAGCTGTTAAATTTAACTACACAATTAGATAATACCAGTTTAGCTCAACCAATCACCAAGCAATGCTTCATGTTGTTCAGTCTGTGGTGTAAAAAGGTGCATTAGCAATTAAAGAAAAAACACTTCAGCAAAACATGATCAGCTCAAAGTGTCCCAATCATTTTTGCTCCCAAATGTTTCACTGGTAGTCACTGTATGAAGAATTATTGTGTATAATATGTCACAGTTTACTTTATTTTGCTCTCCTCACTTACATAAATTAACTATAGTGTCCTGCACACACTAGTGAAACAATATCACACATTATATCTGGTGTCTGAATAATGTTTGGTTTGACTGTATGTCAGGAAATTAATCATGTGCACATAAAGAACCTACATTTATTAATTTTAGTAAAAGCAAATTGCTTGTGAAAGTCTTGAGATGAGAGACATCAGTGATTACGTTCTGGTTCAGATGGAAAGTTTAATATGGTGATATAAATGATAATTTCAGGTGTTTGTACTCTCACCTCACACACTCACACACACACACACACACACACACACACACACTCACACTCACACACACACACACACACACACTGGTGGATTGTGGTTTCTCTCTTTAACACTTCCCACACCCTCAACACTCAGCGTTCACTGCAGATCTGAATAATCTTCCTCTGATGATCTTCAGTTCTTCAGTGCCGCTCGTGAGAGTTTAGCGTTCAGACGACAGCCGCTCGTGTTATCAGATGTGACAGCTGTTTTCTCTCGGTCCTTACACACACATACACACACACACACTCTCATGAACTCGCCCCAGAGGACGACGAGACAAGAGTGTGATTGATTGTGAGACACACAATCCGCTCCATTTATCTCACATCCCTCGCGGTCTTTCCCACACACCTATTCATCACACACACACACACACACACACACACACACACACACGTCTTCATCATCATCATTCACACACACAGACACACACACACACACACACACACGTCTTCATCATCATCATTCACACACACACACACACACACACGTCTTCATCATCATCCTACACACACACACACACACACGTCTTCATCATCATCATCATCATTCACACACACACAGACAGACACACAGAAACACACGTCTTCATCATCATCATCATCGTTCACACACACAGACACACAGAAACACACGTCTTCATCATCATCATCATCATTGTTCACACACACACACACACACACGTCTTCATCATCATCATTCACACACACACAGACACACAGAAACACACGTCTTCATCACACACACACACACACACACACAAACACACGTCTTCATCATACACACACACACGTCTTAATCATCATCATCATTCACACACACACAGACACACAGAAACACACGTCTTCATCATCATCATCATCTTTCACACACACAGACACACAGAAACACACATCTTCATCATCATCGTTCACACACACACACACACAGAAACACATCTTCATCATCATCATCGTCCATTCACACACACACACACATCTTCATCATCATCATCATCATCGTTCACACACACACACACACACATCTTCATCATCATCATCGTTCACACACACACAGACACACACACACACACACTCACTCACTCAAAGACACACACATCATCATCATCATCATCATCGTCCACTCACACACACACACACTCACACTCTCATCCACTCACAGCCCTCGGCTCAGTGTGAAATATAATCCAACATCATTAAACACACGTTATTCTCTCATGATCAGAAAGGAAATGTGTTTTTGCAGCATGTTTTTTTTTTTTTTTAGAAATGTGTCGAACTGACCCGCCTTTCAGAGTGATGTCATTTATCCGTGTCTCACCTGATTAGTGGTTTGTTGTAGAGATGCACCGATATGAAAAATTTGGCTGATACCGATAATTCTTTATATTTGAAAGCCGATAATCGACATATATCGGCCGATAAATCTAAATCCACATTTTTATATAATTTTTGAGAGCCTGATTACAAAAACAGACGTCTCATCATTAAAAGCCATGACCCAAACACACAAATATAATGTTCTCATTATAATTTTATGTAGCCGATATGACAGACTTGCACTGAACTGTATTTTCCTTTTTTGAAGTGATTCCAATCATATTTCAAGCAATTCATAACATCATGTTGAACAGTCGCATCTGAAGCGTCTCAGCTGAAGGAAATAATACACTGTTTATCGGCTTTAATATATCAGCCAAGTTTTCTAATGAGCCGATAACGATATCATTAAAGATGTACATATATCGGCCGATACCGATATGCTGGCCGATAGATCGTGCATCTCTAGTTTGTCATATGTGTCCTATTCCATCACACAGGTGACCAAACCGCTGAGCTACACCAAACGACACTTCGACGTGGAAGAGGACGACGTGGACAAGCTGGCGCTCAAGTGAGTGTGTGTGTGTGTGTGTTTGTGTGTGTGTGCAGTCTGCGTTTACACTGAGCCAATGAGTGTGTTACTATATAAACTGCCCACAAACAACCATGGTGCATCATGGTCTGTGTTTATGAGTCACACTTGTAGCATACTTTGAATATTTTTGAATATGGCCTTTCATGTAGTGTGTACTAGTGTGAATGTGAAAGATCAAAGTTTCAATAAATGGAGTTATTGTCTCCTGAAAGAAAGAAGTGATGCTGAACTGAAACGAGTCGTCAGTAATTCTACTTCCTGCTGAACCTGTAGGTTTGTAACTAATTTGCATAATGCCAGCCTCTGGTCCTGATTGGCTGAGCAGCGTCTCTTAGCTCCGCCCTCAAACACTAGTGTCTCTGAGACTGGAAGAGTTTGTATTGTTCGTGTCGAGAAGACGCTGTTTTCTGAGATTGATACGGTAAAACCCACGCCATCGTTACTGTTCGTATCACTGTGATCAAGAGCTGAGATTCACATATGATAATGAGCGTTTGCTTTCTGACCAATCACAGCAGAGCAGCTCTCAGAGAGACTGAAAGCGTTTCAGACACTGAGAGAAAAGAGTGGAAAACAACATTAGGAACCTTTAAAATAGCATAATAATGCACTTTAACATTCAAAGTAATTTGATTCATTATCTTTGTGCATCATGATCTTTGATGTGATGTTTAAATTTACATGTATAATAACCAATAAAATTCACAGCAGTGGAATAACTCTGGCGGATGAGGACATGTCGACAGGAACGAGTCTGGATGCGTCTCATCTCGTCGACGGATCCGTTGCTGATAATAGCACTGATCTAGATTTTCTTTTGTGATTTGAGTTGTTTTGTAATCTGTACGTGGTCATTCTCACGCCAGCTGCTGATGGAACGGGGAATAAAGGAATAAACCGTTCACATGATAACAATATAGTTTTAGAAACCGTTCTAAAGCTAAAGGAGTAACAATAACAGAAACGATATCTTTGGAATCTCTTTCAGAATTAATTTTTCCAGCTGATGAAACATTGACAGCCAATCAGAATCTATTCTGCTTTCAGATGACAGCACTACCGAAGTTTAAGTTTTTAATACAGTCAAACCAACATTTATTCAGACGCCTTCAACATTTCTCACATTATCACAGTTTATTCGCTAGAAAATGGTAATAAAATATGACTAATAATATATTTCACTGGTTTTGTCCATCCTTCTGTTAGACTGTCTCACACATGAATTATGTTGAATATCTGTCAGCTGTTAAATTTAACTACACAATTAGATAATACCAGTTTAGCTCAACCAATCACCAAGCAATGCTTCATGTTGTTCAGTCTGTGGTGTAAAAAGGTGCATTAGCAATTAAAGAAAAAACACTTCAGCAAAACATGATCAGCTCAAAGTGTCCCAATCATTTTTGCTCCCAAATGTTTCACTGGTAGTCACTGTATGAAGAATTATTGTGTATAATATGTCACAGTTTACTTTATTTTGCTCTCCTCACTTACATAAATGAACTATAGTGTCCTGCACACACTAGTGAAACAATATCACAAATTACATCTGGTGTCTGAATAATTTTTTGGTTTGACTGTATGATATTAATATTCTGTACTTTAATGAACGCTCTGACTCTCTCCTCAGGGTGGATCTGTGGAACGCCAGCAATCTGAAGTTCGGAGACGAGTTTCTGGGAGAGGTACGGGTCCAGCTGAAGGTTCTGGGACAGTCGGGTGTTCATGACGCATGGTACGAGCCTCGTCACGCGTGCTTTCTGTGTAAGACGCTAGTGCTGGGCGGTAGGACCAAAAATGCATATGCATACCGGTTTCACGATATATGACGGGGTTTCTTCTCCCAAGCATGAGTGTGTTAGCCACATCTTCTACTGATTGACAGGAAATACTGCAGTAGATTGACTTTTTACTGTCAAGAGTGAATATTGTCGAAAAATCCCACACTAGTATTAATACAGGTTTGCGAGGCTGTTTCCCCGGTAATGGCTGTACGCTCATAAACGCTGCTTTATCAAGAAAGATTTAATCGAAATAACATTAAAACTTCTCTAAAGACCGTCATTCATATAAAAACAGGTTTTGACTGTGAAACGTGCCGTGCTCGTGTTTATTCACCGATGTCAATGCCAACCACAAATAGATTTTCCAAAGGCTGTTGATATTTATAACCAATGTATGGGAAACACTGTAATATAATTTGACAGCTTTCAATTATAGTTTAACCTGTCCATCTTCACCGTCACGCTTAAACGCTGCGCCTCACCAGTGAACAGTGAAAGACCCTCTCAAACAGAGTCCGCGTTCCCAACGCTGTTAAAGCGACATACACAAATAATGCAATGACACATAAAAAGTCTCCAATAGAAGTGCTGATAATGAAATCTAACGTGTATCACTACTTTAATTCTCACACATGCATGATTGCTTAAAGATGGAAAATCATCATGGAGATCACATTGCCCTCACTGACAGAATTATAAAGTGCCTTTAAAATGCTTCAAATCATTGAAAGCTCTTGTTTAGCCAAAGGTTTGGCTGCTGTTAGCATCCAGAGATGAAGTTAGTTGAGTTCTTGCGGTATATTAAAAATTCATATCATAAACAAGATAAACGCCGGTGTTCGGTATGAACCGGTAGACCGCCCAGCACTGTAAGACACTGGTGTTTTCAGGACACGAGCTCATCCTCATCCTCGCTTTCTTTCAGGTACTTTCTGCAGCCCAGAGATAATGGGCATAAATCTGTGAAGGCTGATGAGCTGGGCTCGTTACGGCTCAACATCGTTTACACGGAGGACCACGTGTTCCTCACGGAGCATTACAACCCGCTCCGGGACCTGCTCCTGCAGTCCGCGCACGGCGAGGTCAGTGAGCTCACGGCTAAGGTGTGTCTAACTAGAGGAAGAACAATGTTCTGTTGTTTTACAATACAAACATGGAAAAATTTATCAAAATGAAGTGACTTCGAGGTCAGTGAGGTCACGGTTTGACTAACTGATGTTTTTGTCTTGTTTTCCAATACAAACATCTAAACATTCTTAAATCAAAATACAATAACTGGACAAGCAAAATGACTGAATTGAGTGACTTTACACTTAAAGGTGCATTGTGTAATATTTAGGAGGATCTGTTGACAGAAATGCAATATCATATTCATAACTATGTTTTCAGTGGTGTATAAAGACGTTACATAATGAAGCGTTATGTGTTTATTAGCTTAGAATGAGCCGTTTCTCTCTACACACACTGCGGGTCTCCTTACATACACATGTTTCTACGGTGGCCCTGAACGGACAAACGCGTTTCGTCACTATGTTGTTCTTCGTGTAAAGAAGCGAACTAAAGTCAGCGAATAAAACACTCACACAATGATGAACAAGTGACAATAATATTCGTATATATATTAAGATGTTCTTCTTGTTTTCCAATACATGTGTTATATACAATAGATCCATAATGCACTGTTATTGACTCTAATTTGTTCAATTCAATTCACGTTTATTTGTATAGCGCTTTTCACAATACACAGCATTTCAAAGTATCTTTACAGAAAGTGCATGAGTCCATATTACAATTTAGAGGGATTGTTATCAGAGGAAACTGTCTAAGTTATGTATTTCAGAAATGTACATATACAACAAAGTCACAGTTAGCTAAAAGTGTATGAATTTAAACAATGTAATAATTTTATCCAGATACAATGAGCTCATTGAAGTAATGAATACTTGTTTGTTAACAAATGATTATGACATTTAGAAGAATAGCATTGGTGCATGTTGATTCATTGATCTGTCATTGATAAATCACATTTTTTGCACGTATAGCCCGTGTCGGCGTCGGCGGCTCATATCTTGGGCGAGGCGTGTCGTGAGAAACAAGAGGCTGCCGTCCCGCTAGTTCGACTCTTCCTGCATTACGGCAAGATCGTGCCTTTCCTCAGTGCCATCGCACACGCAGAGATCAACCGCACGCAGTGAGTACACACACACACACACACACACATCAAAGGTCTGCACGGGCTTTAAACTGAAGCCATAATTTAACCCGACCCAACCATTACGGTTATATTTTAAGCCCGACCCGAACCCGAGGCCCGTTTCTCACAGTAAACACCTTTTTTTTTTTTTTTGCAATATGCTGTATTTTATGATTGCTTGCAACGATAATTAAACAAATACATGTACAAACACCGTTTCCCCAAAGCACAGACTTACTTATGAAACTTTGCTGTGGTTTAAACAGTCAGTAATTCCTCTGGAACTCGAACATTAAACTTCAAAACAAAGTTCATGCGGTTGCACAACTATTTACACAAATATATATAAATAAATCCTCTCAGTGCGAGTTATGAAGGAGAACCGCATCGAGAGTTGATGTTTCAGCGCGTCCTCTGACTGCGTGTTGTGACTGAAATACTGCGCGCGGGAGCACGTGACTCTCCCTCGCGCGCTCATATTTACGTTCACACACAGCTAGCATACGGCACGCAAATTATATATATGCAGGCTATCGCCTATATAGTATATTTTTAGTTACAAACCCGATGCTATTCATCAAACATTAACCCGAACCTGACCCGAAACCCGTGAGTTTCTCGGGCCCCTTCGGGCTCGGGTAGCAGACCTCTAACACACACACACACACACACACACACGTCTCCACCCCTTCCTCACCGTCCTCTCGTCTTCGCAGGGATCCCAACACCATATTCCGGGGAAACTCGCTCACGTCTAAATGCATCGATGAGACCATGAAGCTGGCGGGGATGCATTACCTGCGGGTCACGCTCAAACCCATCATCGATGAGGTGAGTCTCAGTCTCCGCTTTACAGCTAGGGTTGGGAATCGAAAATACTTGTTATAAAATTAAAATTTCGATTCCTCTTATCCTTTGTGAGCATTTCAATATGACTTTTCAAGCGTGAGACTGTTCTCAGCGCTGCAGGCGTGTGTAACTACAGTATATCGAGCAGCTCTTAAAGTGACAGCACTAATATTAGAGAAAAAAAGAGAAAATTCACTCGTTCTTGACTGAATAACTTGACCTATATTTGTAATGCAGGGCTCTAGAGTGCGACCAATTTGGTCGCATATGCGACCAAAATTTGTAAGGGTGCGACTAAAATTTTTCCAAGGTCGCACCGGTGCACCTAACGTCCTCGCGTCCGCTGCCTCTCCACGAACGAAGCGCTTGTTCTCCTTTGTCGGAACTCACACTCATGGTTGGATCATATCGTGGTCTAAACCAATCAGAGACAGAGATAGGGCGGGTCTTTGCCTCTGATTGGCTGTGGTAGGCCTACACTGCTCCGTGCTGTGTGACTGAAATTGCGACCTGAGCACCAGAGAATCAGTTACGGCAATCAGCATCAGCAAAAGAAACGCAAGGAAACAGATGACGAACAATGAAAAGAAATAGACCCATAGAGTTTTTTCTTTAAGAAAAGTAGGCCTGTTTCCCCCAACACTCTCCCCGGTAGGGATGGGTACCGAAACCCGGTAATCAACTTCTGAAAGACCGCTGTATCGATCAGCTCGGACGTGATTGGTTCTGATGTCGGTAACTTACTGGAGAAATTAAGAAAATACACATACTATTTATTATTACTATAAAGACGTTATTTAAAAAAAGAATTTATCTTGCGAGCCTTTTCTGTGTATAATAATATTACACCATTTTTGCTGTTCGCAGTCCAAGAGAGAGAGAGAGAGAGATCTCTCACGCGGAGCCACAGCGCGCACAACACGACAGCTCTGCTTAATGAGTGACGACGGCAGAACTAAACATTCAAACGTAGCCTGGTTACACTTTAGGTCTGTGATATTAGTCTGATTTTATTTTAGATTTCGGCTTCCAAAGATTATTAAAAAAAATATTGAGGTAAAACCATTAAAAACTACATCCACATTCGGTCTTAAGCAGCTTCCTTCCCTTCGCAGCAGTGCGCTGTCATTTCTCCCTAAAACTCAAACTTAACGACAGAATCAGCTCGTGATTGTTGTAAAATGCAGTCCAGCTACTGTTGCTAAATTGCGGGACGCGTTTAATAATAAAAAGAGCTATTAAAAGCACAAAAGTCTGCACAAGAGATGCTGTTCCCAAGGCGACGCGCGCTCCGAAACAGACCGTAACGAGACAAGCAAATTATACTTTGGGTTTCATGTGCGTGTCTAAACTATCAAATGTACACAAAAATATGTCAAAATGACCGGCTTGTATTCACAGCTCTTGAATTAATAACTTCAGCTTTAATAAGCATTATCTATCTATGATAAAATATGCAGTGTTATTTTACATTTGATTACTTTATTAGATTTCTTTTTAGACCATACTTGAACAGTAATGTTAGTAGACATTCCTGAAATTAAAGCACTGTGTAGGCCTATATAATGTGCATCTTTGTTTAATTGTTTATCTTTGTTTATAAAACAAAAAGAACCGATAAGAATACTGTTAAAGTACCGGATCGATAAGCAGTATCGGTAAGAGTAGTATACCGTTAAAACCTTATGGATACCCATCCCTACTCCCCGGTCAATGCTCCGACAACAGCCCAGACATGGAGTTACTTCAGCCACCAGTCTCCCCAGTCCCTGTAAGATGCCAAGCCCTGGTCCTTCGTCGGAGATGGCATCCGACTCAAGAGGTAGAGCCTACCGAGCCTGAGCTAGAGACTCAAAATAGTTAGTTTGGCAGCTCAGTGAAGCACTTTAAAAAAATAAATAAATTTATATACAGTATAATTGTGCTTCAAATAAAAAAAAGTATTTACCTACACCTTATTCTTGTTTAAAATCATTTACATAATATATATGAATGTATATGGAGCATTATAAAAAGCTGAGCTTGAAATTGTGGCGTTAAAGGCGACGCGAGCCGAGGAAACATTTGGGTGCACCTACATTTTTGCTGGTGCACCTAAATAAAAAAGTTAGGCGCACCAGTGCAACCAAGGCAAAAAGTTAGTCTGGAGCCCTGTAATGTATATTTTATTTATAAAGTATGGTGTTATTTTACTTTTGATTACAGTTTCTGTACCTGAAAATCTTAAAACAGTTTATTTCAATTGTATGTTCAGTTGCATCTATTTGTTGCGTTTGCAAGAATTTTATTTGTTCTTTTTTAATTACTGAGTTTGTCTTTAATAATGCTTTACATTTATATAAGTTAAGCTATAGTTGTTTTTCTATGGTATTTTTAAACCACAGGCAAACGTTCCTTTAGCCTGTTGATTTCTGTTCATGATATTCAGCTACAATTAAATGTTTTGCAAAAAGACTAAATGTGAATGATATCCAAGTTTTTAAGATTTTTTGCCTCGAAATTAGGAATCGATTAGGAGAATCGAAATAGGATTCGTAATCATTCAAATTCAAACGATACCCAATGCTAATGATAGCTGACGCCCGTCACGAGCGCTTCGTTCACTGTTGGTTTGTGTGCAGATCTGCGACGACCACAAGCCGTGTGAGATCGACCCGGTCAAGCTGAAGGAGTCCGAGAACTTGGACACAAACAGGGTGAGTGTTTGCTTTTCTATGGTGAATAAACTCAGTCGAATCATCAAGTCAAGTACGTTCATTTATACAGCGCTTTTACAATATAGATTATTTCACAGCAGCTTTACAGTGATAATAGGAGATTACAGTAACAGAGATTGTTTAGGCTTTACAGCAGATCTAGAATAAAGTTATTGTCCAGATAAAGTTAGTTTTGATTGATTCACTTCCGTTGTAAAGATCATTAGTTATTAACTTAGCGGCTGCTAACACACACCGTTCTAACAGAAAACAGAAACTTTAATGCGGTTAGATCACATAAGTCTGATATCACAATCCGGTTCTAAAATTATTCTTTCCTTTCTAATTGTTTGAATTATAAAGTTAGCATGGAATCAAAATTTCTTTATGGAATATTGCCGTGTTTATTCTAAATGATTTACATCATTATTATCATGTAAAATTGATGTTCCTGGTAATGATGAATGAGAATAAGTTCCTCTTGCAGCATCTCTTCTCTTCTCTGATGATGTGGGCGGGGCTATAACCTGTCACTCACATGAGATCAGCCAATAGCAAACCACAACCATCCAATCAATTCCCCACAGACACAATCAAGCCCCGCCCACATTTGTTCTTGTCCCAGAAGCGTTTCACTCGGATATACGACACAATAGAGGAGAAAAATAGAAACTTCACTTTCTTGAAGAAGTGCGAGAGGAAGAGGAAATTATTCTGATTCAAGATGCATATCAAGGAACATGAATTTAACACAATAATAATGTAATGAATCATTCAGACTGCATTTTTGATTGTGCATATCTCATGCAATGAATGCCCTTGCATTTCACTTTCACCATGCAAGCTTTTATACTTGTTCCAAGTTTTCAGAATTGTTGAAGAGAGAATGGCGATTATTAATCGATTATTTTCTCCCAGCACTGGTGTGACGTCACGGCTTCACACGTCAGATAATCGATTATTTTCTAATAATTTTCTTGTGTTATTGTCCCGTCAGGAAAACCTCCGTCAGTACGTGGACCGGATCTTCAGCGCCATCACGAGCTCGGGTGTGAGCTGCCCGACGGTCATGTGTGACATCTTCTTCTCTCTGAGAGAGTCTGCGGCCTCACGCTTTCAAGGTAAACGCTCACAAACATGTTCTAAGAGCGCTTTGCTAATGTTCACGTTAAGCTATGAAAAGATTATTTCTTAAAGGGATAGTTCACCTAAAAATGTAAATTCTGTCAGTAATTACTCTCCCTCATGTTGTTCAACCCCGTAAGACCTTCGTTCATCTTCAGAACACGAATTAAGATATTTGTGATTAAATCTGAGAGCTGGATCACTCCTCCATAGGCTTCTAAGGGATTGACACTTGTTCCCCGAAAAGTTATTAAAGACATCGTTAAAATAGTCCAAGTGACTACAGTGGCTCAATCTTAAGTTTATCAAGCGACGAGAATACTTTTTGTGCGCAAAAAAAACAAAAGTAACGACTTTATTTCAACTATTGATTTCCTTCTCTGTGGGCCTCGAGTCAGTTAGCGTAGTGTGATAGCGTAGTGTGATAGCGTAGAGCTACGTCACACGTAGGCTCACTATTGGCCGACGCTGGTCATGTGTGTGATGCGTGTGACGTACAACACAGAAGCGCTGCGCTGTTACACTAGTGAACTCACTCGAGGCCCACAGAGAAGGAAATCAATAGTTGAAATAAAGTCGTTATTTTTGCGCACAAAAAGTATTCTCGTCGCTTGATAAACTTAAGATTGAGCCACTGTAGTCACTTGGACTATTTTAACGATGTCTTTAATAACTTTTCGGGGAACAAGTTTCAATCCCTTAGAAGCCTATGGAGGAGTGATCCAGCTCTCAGATTTAATCAAAAATATCTTAATTTGTGTTGCGAAGATGAACGAAGGTCTTACGGGGTTGAACAACATGAGGGAGAGTAATTACTGACAGAGTTTTCATTTTTGGGTGAACTATCCCTTTAAAATGTCCAGGGCTGCATTTCCCAGAAGCACGATCAACTTGGGAAACAGAGCCTGTGTTATTAAACATTCCTAACAATTTTAATAACATTCTTGGTTATGTGAACGTTAATGAAACATTCCATTTTATCATTCCATTCGATCAGACATTTTGGGAACGTTACTTTTGAATGTTCTCTGAAACGAACGTCCAATAAAACGTTTCAGAAAAATGTTCCATGAACGATGAATAAATAATGTTTTTGAGAGCATTATTAAAGACTAGATAACTTTTGAGAACGTTTCCTGTTAGCTGGGCAATAAGCCATTTAAAATCAATAGAAAGAGTTACTCTTTAAAGGAGTTTAAACAAAACTGAACAAACCCCGAGCTCTTCCAGTGACTCAAACGTGACTTGGCCAAAAAAGTCCCAGTTCTCGTTTGTATTCACACTGTTCATGTACACACAAGTGTATTCAGATATGTTTTTGAAACAAAAAAAGCTTGTTGAATTGCGCTAGTTACTTGAAAAAATATGCATTGCATTAACCCTGCTTGCATTTTAATGCATTGTATTTTTATGGGCTGAAATTCAACATGGTTGTATATTTAAGCTGTGAATATTTAAATTCAAAACATTTCACACATGTTTTCATTATTAACAATTCAATAAATCCATATTCACCTTTCAGATTTCACTTCTTAAATATTAATTCTGTTAATAAACACAGCTTTTGTGTCTTTATCAGCTTTTGCATATATATATACCGGAAATCATATACCGGTATATGAAAATCATCACAAATACCACTTGTTCCATTTCTGTAAATCCGTTTTTTTTATGAATGAATGACTCTTTTACCCGTTGCTTTATAGTTTTCAGTTCCAGGATGTCAAATGTTGAATTCTCTATCGAATTTGAACCACTGAATTTGTGGAAGCGAAATAAAATGGACCGAAAATTGCCTGTTGAATATTATAGGTTGTATTTTAACATTTTGTAAGTGAAATCTGAAAGGTGAATATGGATTATTGAATTTTTATTAATGAAAATGTGTGTGACATGTTTTGAATTTAAATACTCACAAATTAAATGTTGAATTTCAGCCCATAGAATTGCAAGCCCTAAAAATACAATGCATTAAAATGCAAGCAGGGTTAATGCAATGCATATTTTTACAAGTATATGCAATTCAAGAAGCTTTTTTGTTTCAAAAACATTTGTCATTATTTTACTTTCATACTCGATCCAGTTCTGGAACTCACTCACTTAATAATATCGTTTTCTCATCACAGATTTGAACAGTCCCTTCGCCTGCTTTATTGTAACATTTGAGCATTACACTATGTATTGTGAAAAGCTCGGTGAAAACAAAAGTGAAATCATTTCTGCCCACCAGACGCTGCAAGACGACATCAGAAGTCTTTGGTTTGTGGTTTTGAAAGTAGTTTAATGGTCTATAAAGCGGCTGATGAGCATCTAAATACATTCAGATGTCAGATTTCACAGACTCTCCTGTAAACTCAGGGCTTTTCCAGATACACACACACACACACATGAGACAGCAAGTAAGTGCGTAAGAAAAAATCAGAGTGGTATTCGAGGTTAAGCGTATCCCATCATGCATTAGGTTCGGGAAATCGCGTGCCCCGAAACCGCGAGATAGAGAGAAAGCACATATTACATGTAATTTTGAAGTAAAACAAATTGTTAAAGTGTCTTTTTATTGGTGCAAAGATGTATTTTCTACACAACTGCTTTTTATCACTTAATTAGAAGCACCAATTTTACTGTCTTCTGTTACATAGGAACTACTGACCTGATATTTATAAGCTTATTTTAAAATGCAAAGTATTGAAAATCTAAATAAAGCTCTGTAAACAACACGTGCATTTTTGGGTAACACTTAACAATAAGGTTCATTAGTTAACATGAACTAGTAATGAACTGCACTTATACAGCATTTATTAATCTTTGTTAATGTTACATTTCAACATTTACTAATAAAGATGAATAAATACAGTAACAAATGTATTGCTCATTGTTAGTTCGTGTTAGTTAATACATTAACTAATGTTAACTAATGAAGCTTATTGTGAAGTGTTGCCCATTTTTGCAACACTATCAGTGTGTGTGTCCCATCGGGTGAGCAAACGTTCTACACACACTTCTTCACACCTTCTTGAAGCCAAATACAGGAAATACGTCATGTAAGTGGTCAAGTGCAGAGAGCGCATGTGTGTGTGTTTGGAAAGGCCTCAGACATTAGTTGTTTCTCCAGAACACTTCTGGTGTTTATCCGTCAGTGTTATACTGCCCCCTTCAGGACACAGATCAACACTGCAGACGACAGGATCAGATACACACTACCTTCTCTCAAAGTTCTTCCAGGAACGTTTCATTCAAAGTTATCTGGTTTTATAATGTTCTCAAAACTTAAAAAAAATGTTCGACGAATTTCAGTATTATGCACAAGTAACATTTTTGAATGTTTTGAGAACATTATAAAACCAGATAACTTTGAATGAAACGTTCCTGGAAGAACTTTGAGAGAACGTTGTGTGTATCTGATCCTGTTCTCCGCAGTTCTGAAAACGCTATTTCTGAATATTTACTGAACGTTTAAAACACCAAGATTTGTTTTAACACATTCAAAAAACTGGATAATGCGAATATATACAGAACATTCAATTTCTTAATTCTGCAAACATTATATTAATGTTACTTTTGAAACGTGTCGTGACATTTAAAAAAAATGTTAGATGAATTTCAGAATTATGCACAAGTAACATTTTTTACGCATTTCGTAATGTTCAGAGAACATTTAAAAGTAACGTTTCCATAATGTTTGAAGAATTGAATGTTCCCTTACATTCATATAACAGGTTTTTAAGAAAGAAAGAAAAACATTTTAAAAATTAGAAGTTTTAAATGTTCAGGGAACATTCAAAAGTAACATTAATAAAATGTTTGCAGAATTATAAAATTGAATGTTCCGTATATATTCGCATTACCAAGATTTGTTTTAAAACATTCAAAAAACTGGATGTTTTAAACGTTCAGAAAATATTCAGAAATAACGTGTTCAGAACTGCGGAGATTAGATTCTCAGAACGTTCTCAAAGTTCTGAACAAATGTTCTTCCAGGAACGTTTCATTCAAAGTTATCCGATTTAATAATGTTCTCAAAACATAAACATTTTTACTTGTACATAATTCATTGAATGTTTTTCTGAAATGTTTCAGTTGGATGTTCATCTAACATTTTTTAAATGTAACGACGTGTTTCGGAACGTTCAGAGATCTTTCAAATGTAACGTTTCCGTAATGTTTGAAGAATGGAATGTTCACTTAACGTTCATATAACCAGGATTTCTTTTTTTAAAACATTATTAAAAGAACATCAGGAGAACATTCAGAAGTAACATTAATATAATGTTTGCAGAATTATAAAATGGAATGTTCCCTTATTTTTTTTACTTAAAAAAAAAAGGATGTTTCAAACGTTCAGAGAACATTCAGAAATAACGTTTTCAGAACTTAATGGGAACGTTATCCAAACCATCACGTGAGATCCGTGATGATGATGCTGTGTGTGTGTGTGTGTGTGTGTGTTCTCAGTCGACCCGGATGTTCGCTACACGGCTGTCAGTAGTTTCATCTTCCTGCGCTTCTTTGCTCCTGCGATCCTGTCCCCGAGCCTCTTCCACCTGCGACCTCATCACCCGGTGTGTGTACAACACACTCCACACACACTCCGTTCAGCTCTTCATCCTCATCCGATGCTTGATTCTTATCCGTTCTGTCTCTTGTTGTCTGTGTGAAGGATCCCTGCACGTCTCGGACGCTGACGCTCATTTCCAAAACCATCCAAACTCTGGGAAGCCTGGCCAAGTCCAAATCTGTAAGTGTGTTCACAACAGTTATTTCATATTTACATTAGCTATAATATAATGTAATATCATATAATATATTAGTCATTATCACATGAAAACATTGTAACTACAGTGAAATACTAATAAGGACTAGAGAAACTGTCCTCTGTCTGGACCGTGTTGACATCAGTTCCTGAAATGTGAAAGATCCTGTGTTCATTTTGTGCTTATATATATATATATATATATATGTGTGTATATATATGTATGTGTATGTGTGTTAGTTAATTTATTAATTTATTAGTTCATTTCTAAATAAATTTAATGAATACATTTTTCTTTCAGTTTTTCCTTTAATAATTTTATATGTGCTTTTGGCATTTTTGTTAATTTTTATTTTTATGTATTTATATAGTTTTAGCCTTTTTAATTTATATTATTTTCTTTGTTTTAGTAGTTTTGTTGTGTGATTTTGTATTTTTTTATTAGATTTTGTTTATTTGTAATATTTCTATATAACTATAATTGATACATTTTTCTTTCGATTTTAGTTTTAGTAATTTTTAATATTTAACTATTTTTCAGTTTTTTCCATAGCTAACTTTTTTCTTCATCCATTATTATATTTTTACTAATTTCAGCTTAATTTCAATTAGCAAAAATATATTTTTTTACAGTTTTAGTAAAAAATAACTCTGTAAAGATCATGCTATTATTTTTAATAAAAAACAGATAATGTCACAGCATAACAAGGTTAAACAGATTTTTTTGCACAAAAAAATACATATATACAGTGAAAGCATTTCAATAAAAAAACATTTAGGTAGATTAAAAAATGTTTATGCTCTTTAACTGATTAAAATATAGTGATGGTGACGTAAACACTGATATTCTGATTAATAGGATGTTATCTGGTCTGTCATAATGTTCTCAAAACGTTAGCACAAAAACATTATTTATACATCGTTCATAGAGCGTTTTTTTCCCTGAAATGCTTTAGTTGGACATTAATAATTTTTTACTTGTAATAATGTTACTTGTTTCAGAACTTTCAGAGAACATTTAAAAGTAACATTCCATAATGTTTGAAGAATGGAACGTTCCCTTAACGTTCTCATAACTAAGAAGAAACATTTTAAAAACATTCAGAAATAATGTTTTATCTTAATGTGAACATGAAGCTCTTCTCTTCTCGTTGTTACAGGCCAATTTCAAAGAGTCCTACATGGCCGCATTCCACGACTACTTCAATGAACAAAAGTACGCGGATGCGGTGAAGAACGTGAGTCTCTCGTGCGTCTACACACACACAGCCAAACCAAACATTATTCAGACACCAGATATCATTTGTGATATTGTTTCACTAGTGTGTGCAGGACACTATAGCTCATTTATGTAAGTGAGGAGAGCAAAATAAAGTAAACTGTGACATATTACACACGAAAAGTGTGTTCTGACGTTCTAAACTCACACACACACACACTCACACACGCTTCCTCTCTCTCACAGTTCCTGGATCTGATATCGTCCTCGGCTCGGTGGGATCAGAAGAGCATCGAGACGCCCATCATGCTGAAGGAAGGGTGAGAGACGCTCACGGTCCAATCACACGGCTCATACGGCCGTCACATGACACGGAGGCTTTATCATTGTGTGTGTGTGTGTGTGTTTGTGTTTCTCTGCTGGACGCAGGAGCGTTAAACTCGTTATTAAGAGGTTTGACGTCAAGGGCTCTGGCAGGTAAGACTCACCTGTGTTAGATGCCATTGTGACCTTTGACCTCGTGACCCTCATGACCTCCCCAGTATCTGAGACTAGATTACCCAAATCTCAGTCTAGTTGTGATGTTCCTGCTGGACTCTCCCGTAAGCCCCGTTCACACCGCTGGCGACAGAATGTGGGCGTGTCAAGCGACGCGAGACGCGACAAAAGTTCAGAAATTTCAACTTTATGCAAATGAGAAGCGATTTTCGCGAGCGACAACCAATAGGAAAGAAGTCTTTTAGTGGAGCTCAGGTCACCGTCTCGAGTCTCGAGTGCAGGCAAGAAGAGTTCGGGGCGTTTCACAGTTTTATACGCATACATGGATATAATAATATGATGCATGGAAAAGAAACTGTCGACGGTCTCAGTGAGTTTAATTCATACATTTATAGTTCGAGTGTTGTAATTTTATGATGCAAGTTTAGCACTGCTGCAGTTCATTATACAGTTTCCCCTGCATTATGTTGATGATTTGTCAAATTCTAATGACGTTTTATTAATTTATGACAGTAAGTGTGTGTGTGAGAGTGTGTTTGTTTGTTTGTGTGTGTGTGTGTGTGTGTGTAAGTGTTTGTGTGTGTGTGTGTGTGTGTGTGTGTGTGTGTGTGTGTGTGTGTGTGTGTGTGTTGATGTGCGTGTGTGTGTGTGTGTGTGTGTGTGTGTGTTGATGTGAGTGTGTGTGAGGGAGTGAGTGAGTCAGCAAGTGTGTGTGTGTGTGAGTGTGTGTGTTTGTTTGTTTGTTTGTGTGTGTGTGTAAGTGTTAGTGTGTGTGTGTGTGTGTGTGTGTGTGTGCGTGCGCTGGAGCTGAGCTCCATTTGCTCATCATTTATTCTCAATTTCCATCTATTGAAATATTAAAAGGATCCCATCAGTGATTTTTCTTTCCAAGTAATGAGAATGCAGATATTAAATATTCATCTATTTTACACAACATTTACTGAAATTCATATATTAATTTTGAGAACATTATTAAAGACCAGATAACTTTGAATGATCGTTACTGGAGGACCATTTGATCGTAACCTTGAGGCGTTGTTCCCTGTCGGCTGTACATGTGTGTCAGTGTGTGATTGAGTTTCTGAAGTGTTGTTCTGTTCTTCCAGGTTCATGATCAAACGAGCTCAAGGCCGAAACCGCTTCGGTCTGAAGAACTTCAAGAAGAGATGGTTCCGCCTCACCAACCACGAGTTCACCTACCATAAAACCAAAGGTAACGCAAAAGGTTTGTCCTGAACTCTCACTACAGGTGTGTGAGGCGTCTGTGGAGGATCATCTGTGTGTGTGTGTGTGTGTGTGTGTGTGTGTGTGTGTGTGTGTGTGTGTGTGTGTGTGTGTGATCCCATCATCAGGACATCATCATCAATATCTCAATAACGGTCCATGTAGAGAAACATTACACTGATTCATGATGTGATTAGGGATGAGTCACGATTTTCGAATATTCGATTAGTGGATTTTTTTATAGAATATCGAATAGGTTGTGCGATTATTGTCTATAAAAAATCCCCATGTTTTCGGTTCTGATGCGGTGACACGTTCATGTAACCAGAGGGTGGCGATGCCAATAATGCATCTAAAAGCTGTCAATCAACTCTCAGACAGAAGAAGACACACATTGTCTCACACAGAGCATGTGAGCGGAGTGGTAATATTTCCTCCAGAGCGAGAGCGCATTTCTGAAGATTACGCGTCGCTCGCTCAGAACGCCCGCAGTGACGCGCTGGTTAGATAATATGTGAAATAAGGGCTGCCCGTGCACGACTAAAGTTTTTTTTCTAGTCGACTAGTAGTAGTTCATTTAAGCCATTAGTCTAATCACATATTTATATTGATTTAATTACTTAAATATATGGGAGAGAATGCTAAACCATAATGAGCGTTTTCGTAATATATTGCCTATTCCGCATCTCAACGCACGCATAAAGCTTGCCACAAAGAACCGGCAAAAGTAATGATTATGCATGAAACATTGAATTGTTTATTAATAAACTAGTGTTTTCTGTGTCAGTGTCGGCTGCAAAGATAAAGTAGACGATGCTGACTCGCCATCTTCGCAGAAGTGAACACGCCTATAGAGAGAAATGCACACTTCATACGGATTAGTCTACATAAGCAGAGAGAATCCCATTTCCTGTCGTTTTTAATTGTTTTGTTCAAAAGTAGACATTTCAAGCTTTCTATATATATACACTTCTCAGGTCTTTGAGGCAAGTATATTATACGCTGAGTTTCGGTTGATTTATGAGATGCGCTCCAGTTCACGTGCCGGCCCCTCCGTGTCCTGATTATATTGTCTACTATATTTGCTTCTTATTTATTAATCCAGGCAATTTGAGACACTGAAGACTGGAGTAATGATGCTGAAAATTCAGCTTTGATCACAGGAATAAATTTCACTTTACTATATATTCACATAGAAAACAGCAGGTTTACATTTGAATAATATTTCACTGTTTTACTGTATTTTTGATCAAGTAAATGCAGCCTTGGTGAGCAGAAGAGACTCTTTCAGAAACATTATGAAGTCTTAATGATTCCAAACACTAGTGTATAGTCTATTTTTTAAATGTTGACCGTTGTAGTGAACGCCAGACAAAAACTGAAGACCTGCAGAAAACACTGACACACACTAATAATTCAAAGATGTTCCTGTCTGTACTCCGCTTATACTTCCATCCATCCAGTCCAGTTTGTGTTGGTCATTGATGAGTGTGTGTGATCTTCAGTGCTGATGTGTGTGTGTGTGTGTGTGTGTGTCCAGGAGAGGGCGCTCTCTGCAGCATCCCTATAGAAAACATCCTGGCTGTGGAGAGACTGGAGGAAGAGTCCTTCAAAATGAAGAACGTAAGAGGAACTCTTTCACAGTCACATTTGATACGTGTTTATGCAGCATCTGTGTTTCTACATACAGTCAAACCAA
>JAVALU010001225.1:277500-280000 GCA_030770095.1 Gila robusta
AAATTGTTTTTTTGCCAAATTGCCGCACAACGGACCATATATTTACACTCCAGACTCTAATTGATCAGGAATTAAACATTAAGAAAAGAAAGGTATATGCCTGTTTTGTTGACTTCCAAAAAGCCTTTGATTCCATCTGGCACGAGGGCCTCTTCTATAGACTACTTGAAAGTGGCATTGGAGGAAAAACATATGATTTGATTAAGAACATGTATACAAAAAGTGAATGTGCCATAAAGATTGGAAACAAACAAACAGCGTTCTTCTCCCAGGGCCGGGGAGTGAGGCAGGGATGCAATCTCAGTCCAATTCTCTTCAATCTATATATCAATGAATTAGCAAACCAATTAGAGAGTTCCACGGCACCTGGCCTCACCCTGAACAACACCGAGATCAGAGGTCTGCTGTATGCAGATGACTTAGTGTTACTCTCACCTACTAAAGAAGGTCTGCAGCAGCACCTTAACCTCCTGCAGAGATTCTGCCAGACCTGGGCCCTGACAGTAAACACAGTAAAGACTAAGATAATGATCTTTCAGAAACATTACAGAAATCAGGTTACACACAATTTCTATTTGGACACCACTAAATTACAACACACAAAACTACACTTACCTTGGCCTCGACATTACATACACAGGGAACCTCAACATGGCTGTGAAAGATCTGAGGGACAAAGCAAGGAGAGCTTTCTATGCAATAAAAAGAAACATTAAAATCTATATTCCAATTGAAATCTGGCTTAAAATTTTCCAATTTGTACTAGAACCAATAATTCTATATGGTAGTGAAATTTGGGGGCCAAAACTTAATAATGAATTTGACAAATGGGACAAAACAATCATAGAATCTTTCCATACCGAGTTCTGTAAGAGCATCCTACAGGTGCAGAGAAAAACACCAAATAACCTGTGCAGAGCAGAGCTCGGCTAATACCCCCTCTTACTAAAAATACAGAAAAGATCAATCAAATTTTACAATCATTTAAAATCAGTTAACCCCCAGACATATCATCACAAAGCCCTAACATACCAGGAGCTGAAAGCAGAAAAGAGTCCCCTCAGCCAGCTGGTGCTGAGACTCTCTGCAGTAACAAGTCCCCAACAGCCTCAGGACAGCAACGCCAACTCAAGACCAAACCAAATTATCAACAAGCAGAGAGAAAAATATATTGAATACTGGAAAGAAACGACCAAAACACAAAGTAAATTACAATGTTATCTGACCCTAAAAAGAGAATTCACACTGGCAAATTACCTGAGTACAATAAAATGTCCTAAACTAAGAAAAATGTTGATATCATACAGACTGAGTGAACACAGCCTGGCCATAGAGACGGGTCGGCACAGACAGAGCTGGCTCCCACAAGAGGAGAGACTCTGCTCCCAGTGTGTGTGTGTGTGTGTGTGTGTGTGTGAGAGAGAGAGACGGGTCGGCACAGACAGAGCTGGCTCCCACAAGAGGAGAGACTCTGCTCCCAGTGTGTGTGTGTGTGTGTGTGTGTGTGTGAGAGATAGAGACGGGTCGGCACAGACAGAGCTGGCTCCCACAAGAGGAGAGACTCTGCTCCCAGTGTGTGTGTGTGTGTGTGTGTGTGTGTGTGTGAGAGAGAGAGACGGGTCGGCACAGACAGAGCTGGCTCCCACAAGAGGAGAGACTCTGCTCCCTGTGTGTGTGTGTGTGTGTGTGTGTGTAAGAGAGAGAGACGGGTCGGCACAGACAGAGCTGGCTCCCACAAGAGGAGAGACTCTGCTCCCAGTGTGTGTGTGTGTGTGTGTGTGTGTGTGAGAGAGAGAGACGGGTCGGCACAGACAGAGCTGGCTCCCACAAGAGGAGAGACTCTGCTCCCTGTGTGTGTGTGTGTGTGTGTGTGTGTGTGTGTAAGAGAGAGAGACGGGTCGGCACAGACAGAGCTGGCTCCCACAAGAGGAGAGACTCTGCTCCCAGTGTGTGTGTGTGTGTGTGTGTGTGTGTGTGAGAGAGAGAGACGGGCCGGCACAGACAGAGCTGGCTCCCACAAGAGGAGAGACTCTGCTCCCAGTGTGTGTGTGTGTGTGTGTGTGTGTGTGTGTGTGTGTGTGAGAGAGAGACGGGCCGGCACAGACAGAGCTGGCTCCCACAAGAGGAGAGACTCTGCTCCCAGTGTGTGTGTGTGTGTGTGTGTGTGTGTGTGTGTGTGTGTGAGAGAGAGACGGGCCGGCACAGACAGAGCTGGCTCCCACAAGAGGAGAGACTCTGCTCCCAGTGTGTGTGTGTGTGTGTGTGTGTGTGTGTGTGAGAGAGAGAGAGAGAGAGACTCTGCTCCCAGTGTGACAGGGGACAGGTAGAGACAGAGCTGCACTTTCTAACCTCATGCCCCAAATATAATACACTAAGACAAAAACACTTCCCAAACATTTCCCAAATACAGGTCCTTCTCAAAAAATTAGCATATTGTGATAAAGTTCATTATTTTCCATAATGTAATGATAAAAATTAAACTTTCATATATTTTAGATTC
>JAVALU010001225.1:285000-302500 GCA_030770095.1 Gila robusta
CTGCCTCTCAGTGTTTCTGCCCCTCAGTGTGTCTGCCCCTCAGTGTCTCTGCCTCTCAGTGTTTCTGCCGCTCAGTGTTTCTGCCCCTCAGTGTTTCTGCCCCTCAGTGTTTCTGCCACTCAGTGTTTCTGCCACTTTCTGCCACTCAGTGTTTCTGCCGCTCAGTGTTTCTGCCGCTCAGTGTTTCTGCCGCTCAGTGTTTCTGCCGCTCAGTGTTTCTGCCTCTCAGTGTTTCTGCCCCTCAGTGTTTCTGCCCCTCAGTGTTTCTGCCGCTCAATGTTTCTGCCGCTCAGTGTTTCAGCCACTCAGTGTTTCTGCCACTTTCTGCCACTCAGTGTTTCTGCCGCTCAGTGTTTCTGCCACTCAGTGTTTCTGCCGCTCAGTGTTTCTGCCGCTCAGTGTTTCTGCCACTTTCTGCCACTCAGTGTTTCTGCCGCTCAGTGTTTCTGCCACTCAGTGTTTCTGCCACTCAGTGTTTCTGCCGCTCAGTGTTTCTGCCGCTCAGTGTTTCTGCCTCAGTGTTTCTGCCGCTCAGTGTTTCTGCCACTTTCTGCCACTCAGTGTTTCAGTGTTTCTGCCACTCAGTGTTTCTGCCTCTGTGTTTCTGCCACTCAGTGTTTCTGCCACTCAGTGTTTCTGCCTCTCAGTGTTTCTGCCGCTCAGTGTTTCTGCCGCTCAGTGTTTCTGCCGCTCAGTGTTTCTGACACTCAGTGTTTCTGACACTCAGTGTTTCTGACACTCAGTGTTTCTGAATCTGTGTTTCTGCCACTCAGTGTTTCAGTGTTTCTGCCACTCAGTGTTTCAGTGTTTCTGCCGCTCAGTGTTTCTGCCTCTCAGTGTTTCTGCCGCTCAGTGTTTCTGCCCTCAGTGTTTCTGCCGCTCAGTGTTTCTGCCGCTCAGTGTTTCTGCCGCTCAGTGTTTCTGCCACTTTCTGCCTCTCAGTGTTTCTGCCTCTCAGTGTTTCTGCCACTCAGTGTTTCTGCCGCTCAGTGTTTCTGCCGCTCAGTGTTTCTGCCGCTCAGTGTTTCTGCCACTTTCTGCCCCTCAGTGTTTCTGCCTCTCAGTGTTTCTGCCACTCAGTGTTTCTGCCTCTCAGTGTTTCTGCCGCTCAGTGTTTCTGCCGCTCAGTGTTTCTGCCACTTTCTGCCCCTCAGTGTTTCTGCCTCTCAGTGTTTCTGCCACTCAGTGTTTCTGCCGCTCAGTGTTTCTGCCGCTCAGTGTTTCTGACACTCAGTGTTTCTGACACTCAGTGTTTCTGACACTCAGTGTTTCTGAATCTGTGTTTCTGCCACTCAGTGTTTCAGTGTTTCTGCCACTCAGTGTTTCAGTGTTTCTGCCGCTCAGTGTTTCTGCCTCTCAGTGTTTCTGCCGCTCAGTGTTTCTGCCCCTCAGTGTTTCTGCCGCTCAGTGTTTCTGCCGCTCAGTGTTTCTGCCGCTCAGTGTTTCTGCCACTTTCTGCCCCTCAGTGTTTCTGCCTCTCAGTGTTTCTGCCACTCAGTGTTTCTGCCGCTCAGTGTTTCTGCCACTCAGTGTTTCTGACACTCAGTGTTTCTGCCACTTTCTGCCACTCAGTGTTTCTGCCGCTCAGTGTTTCTGCCACTCAGTGTTTCTGCCGCTCAGTGTTTCTGCCGCTCAGTGTTTCTGCCGCTCAGTGTTTCTGCCACTCAGTGTTTCTGCCGCTCAGTGTTTCTGCCGCTCAGTGTTTCTGCCGCTCAGTGTTTCTGCCGCTCAGTGTTTCTGCCTCTCAGTGTTTCTGCCACTCAGTGTTTCTGCCACTTTCTGCCACTCAGTGTTTCAGTGTTTCTGCCACTCAGTGTTTCTGCCACTCAGTGTTTCTGCCTCTGTGTTTCTGCCTCTCAGTGTTTCTGCCGCTCAGTGTTTCTGCCGCTCAGTGTTTCTGACACTCAGTGTTTCTGACACTCAGTGTTTCTGACTCTGTGTTTCTGCCACTCAGTGTTTCAGTGTTTCTGCCACTCAGTGTTTCAGTGTTTCTGCCGCTCAGTGTTTCTGACTCTGTGTTTCTGCCACTCAGTGTTTCAGTGTTTCTGCCACTCAGTGTTTCAGTGTTTCTGCCTCTCAGTGTTTCTGCCGCTCAGTGTTTCTGCCCCTCAGTGTTTCTGCCTCTCAGTGTTTCTGCCACTCAGTGTTTCTGCCGCTCAGTGTTTCTGCCACTCAGTGTTTCAGTGTTTCTGCCTCTCAGTGTTTCTGCCGCTCAGTGTTTCTGCCCCTCAGTGTTTCTGCCTCTCAGTGTTTCTGCCACTCAGTGTTTCTGCCGCTCAGTGTTTCTGCCTCTCAGTGTTTCTGCCACTCAGTGTTTCTGCCACTCAGTGTTTCAGTGTTTCTGCCACTCAGTGTTTCTGCCTCTCAGTGTTTCTGCCACTCAGTGTTTCTGCCTCTCAGTGTTTCTGCCTCTCAGTGTTTCTGCCTCTCAGTGTTTCTGCCTCTCAGTGTTTCTGCCGCTCAGTGTTTCTGCCGCTCAGGGTTTCTGCCACTCAGTGTTTCTGACACTCAGTGTTTCTGACTCTGTGTTTCTGCCACTCAGTGTTTCAGTGTTTCTGCCACTCAGTGTTTCAGTGTTTCTGCCGCTCAGTGTTTCTGCCTCTCAGTGTTTCTGCTGCTCAGTGTTTCTGCCGCTCAGTGTTTCTGCCGCTCAGTGTTTCTTCCACTCAGTGTTTCTGCCACTCAGTGTTTCTGCCACTCAGTGTTTCAGTGTTTCTGCCGCTCAGTGTTTCTGCCTCTCAGTGTTTCTGCCGCTCAGTGTTTCTGCCGCTCAGTGTTTCTGCCGCTCAGTGTTTCTTCCACTCAGTGTTTCTGCCTCTCAGTGTTTCTGCCGCTCAGTGTTTCTGCCGCTCAGTGTTTCTGCCGCTCAGTGTTTCTTCCACTCAGTGTTTCTGCCGCTCAGTGTTTCTGCCGCTCAGTGTTTCTGCCGCTCAGTGTTTCTGCCACTCAGTGTTTCTGCCTCTCAGTGTTTCTGCCTCTCAGTGTTTCTGCCACTCAGTGTTTCTGCCACTCAGTGTTTCTGCCTCTCAGTGTTTCTGCCGCTCAGTGTTTCTGCCGCTCAGTGTTTCTGCCACTCAGTGTTTCTGCCACTCGGTGTTTCTGCCTCTCAGTGTTTCTGCCGCTCAGTGTTTCTTCCACTCAGTGTTTCTGCCGCTCAGTGTTTCTGCCGCTCAGTGTTTCTGCCGCTCAGTGTTTCTGCCGCTCAGTGTTTCTGCCGCTCAGTGTTTCTGCCGCTCAGTGTTTCTGCCACTCAGTGTTTCTGCCACTCAGTGTTTCTGCCACTCAGTGTTTCTGCCGCTCAGTGTTTCTGCCGCTCAGTGTTTCTGCCACTCAGTGTTTCTGCCTCTCAGTGTTTCTGCCTCTCAGTGTTTCTGCCACTCAGTGTTTCTGCCACTCAGTGTTTCTGCCTCTCAGTGTTTCTGCCTCTCAGTGTTTCTGCCACTCAGTGTTTCTGCCACTCAGTGTTTCTGCCTCTCAGTGTTTCTGCCTCTCAGTGTTTCTGCCACTCAGTGTTTCAGTGTTTCTGCCGCTCAGTGTTTCTGCCGCTCAGTGTTTCTGCCACTCAGTGTTTCTGCCCCTCAGTGTTTCTGCCCCTCAGTGTTTCTGCCACTCAGTGTTTCTGCCCGTCAGTGTTTCTGCCACTCAGTGTTTCTGCCACTCAGTGTTTCTGCCACTCAGTGTTTCTGCCGCTCAGTGTTTCTGCCACTCAGTGTTTCTGCCATTAAGTGTGTGTAACCTCAGCGGTGACATCACACGCATAACCTCTATCGTATACATCGCTTTACATTAATGTACTGTATGCAGATAAAGTTGCAACTTTATATAAAGAGCTGTGTGATAAAATAGTTACAATCAAATTGATCAACTTTATTTGTGTGCACAAGTTGGTAGTTAGACATTCCGACTTGCCTTTTCCGTTACAATGTATCCCGTTTGTGTTTACAGGGAACATCCAATCGGTGATCAGAGCTTCCAGTGCTACATCCGCCAGCAGTCAGAAAGCTCCACCTACTCCATCTGACCATGCCCACCGTCTCCATGGCAACAGTTGTGATTGACAGGACGGCGGTCACAGACGAAAGCTGAAACTCTGGTGTTTTTATACGATAACCGAACGACAGCTTCCTCTGAACATACGTCACGCGCGACAGTGGGCGATGTAGCTTCGCCTCACACGTGCATTTTAACATTTTATGATGTTTTTAAGCTAGAAGGCGATGAGATGTCCTCTAATTGTGGATGTTTTGATAACGGAGTATTCCAGTTGAAGTCTTCAGGACCACAATCCTTTGCGTTCACAGGGTTTTCAGATGTTCTGATGAACTCTTAACTGTGTTTTTAACTGGTGTAACTAGATGATGGGAAATATTCTGCTCTGTTTCTGCCTGCACTTGCCCTCCGTTCAGACGTGTCCAGTATTGACTAACCTTTTCACTAGCAGCTGAAGAAGTGCTGCATTGTGGGAAACGTGTCGTGTGTGTCGGAGCATGCCAGACGTCCTCATCCCAGCATGTGACACTAAACGAGTTTCTCACGGTTTGTGGGTCCAGTTGTGTGTGTTCAGCATCACATGAACGTCTCTGCTGGATATTTGTGTTTTTATACTTCCTGTTGTGTGTCACGTCCTGTAGGAACGTGTGTTTAAATTCACTGTGTGTGTGTGTGTGTGCGTGTGTGAAACTGAAGCGAGCGTGCATGAGTGTGTTTTATTGATTAATAATGAATAATAACTCACAGTCACAATTTATTGAGACGTTTGATATGTATATGATTATTTTGATGCATTTCATAAAAACCTGTCAAGAACATGTCCTGGTCATATTTCACCCTTAAATCAAAAGAATATATACAGTATAAATATATAGACATATACATTATATATTTACTTAAGATGAATAGCTTGTATTCCTCATTTGTCACTTTGGATAAAAGTGTCTGCTAAATGAACAAAATGTAAATGTGTGTGTGTGTGTGTAAATATATATATATTTACATTTTTATATTTATTTATATATGTATACACATATTTTAATATTTACATAATTAGTAAAGAAACTCAAAGCCATTTTCCGGCATTCTGACTATTTTGAAGACAATTAAACGCATTAACCCTTCAAATTCACATTATTCTAATGCCAAATATTTTTCACAGTAACTTGACAAATACTGATGCTTTATTTTCTGTATGGGGAAAATAATTTTGTATTTTCTTATGATTTAGGGGTGAAATATGCGCTGGAGATTCAAGCTTACCTTCTTCTGTGTCCGCAGACGTTAGTATGGAGTTGTATTTTTGTTCACACTCGAGTTATTGTGTTTCTCATGAGTTTCTGTACATCCTTCAGGTCATGCATGTTTCAGTAATTCTGCATTTCAGCCCCCAAATTAATTGCTATTTATTTTTGTATCACAGAATAATGCTTTTGTGAAGAAAAAAACCCCTCAAAATAATCCAAACGCACAGTATGAAGTATGCAATAATGTCACTTATGAGCAATTCTTGATCTGAGTCATTGATGAAGGACCTTTGATCCTTCAGAAGGGACAGCCGTGTGTTTCGTGTGACGTGTGTGTGTACAGACCAACCAACAGTAAACGAGACACACGCTTCTTTATTCCAAATGAAGGCAATAGCAAAGAGACCCGTGTCTGAGTCTTTATTCTCAAATACTGTTTGCTTCTCAAAGACACTAAACATAGAAGAATCACTGAGATGAGAAATGACACACATATAGTTGTGCTGTACCGTATAACCCTCCATCCGGAGGAACGTTTAAGCTCAGATGTTTCTCCTAAGAAATACAGTTCAAATTAAACTATTAAATTATCCAACCCACCATTGCAAATCAGGTTTATTAGCAAAATACAGACTTTCAGCTGTTTGCAATGAACAAATCAAACAAGTGATTGAAATAGCTCAACACAACAAATGTTTCAAGTGGTTTCCCCAAATTCAATTGAAATTGCAACTTTTAACTCAAAATTATTCACCCCCTTCATGACGAGCATCTTTAGCACAGCATTTTGCTGAAACGAGATGTATAATCAGACAGCAGTGTTTCTGAGGGATCTGAGCCGTTCCTCATGAGCAATGGCCTCCAGTTCAGGAATATTATTAGCCTGAGATTTTCTATGGGGTTCGAGTCATGTGACTGATGCCACTGTATCTCCCAGGACTTCTTCTGCAACCAAGCCTTGGTGGAGTTTGAGGAATGCTTGGGATCGTTGTCCTGTTGAAGGTCCTGTTCAGCTTCCTCACTGATGGCACGTTTTCGCCCAGGATCTCCTGATACTTCAGTGAATCATCTCTCCTTCCTCACGCTGCAGTTTCCGGTGCCGGAGGATATAGATCAGCCGCAGAGCATCACTGACCCATCATGCATTCTTAAAGGGTTAGTTCACCCAAAAATGTAAATTCTGTCAGTAATTACTCTCCCTCATGTTGTTCAACCCCGTAAGACCTTCGTTCATCTCCAGCTCTCAGATTTAATCACAAATATCTTAATTCGTGTTCTGAAGATGAACGAAGGTCTTACGGGGTTGAACAACATGAGGGAGAGTAATTACTGACAGAATTTACATTTTTGGGTGAACTATCCCTTTAATATCAGCATACGCTTCAGTCTTCTTCCTCAGACACACCGCTGATCCACAGCGCTGAAAAGTTCCAGTTATTTCATCGCTCCACAGAACAGAATCCCAAAACTTCTGTGGCTTATTATTTATATGATTTTGAGCATTTTTCTTGTGCTTTTGGGTCAGTAGTGGTGTATTCCTGGAGTTCTGGCATGTGTTTAGAACGAGCTTTATTGTACAGCTGAAACCTCAAAGTCTGTGGCCATCAGGTCCTGCATTTATACAGCGCTTTAACAATATAGATTATTTCAAAGCAGCTTTACAGTGATAATAGGAGATTACAGTAACAGAGATTGATTTGGCTTTACAGCAGATCTAGAATAAAGTTATTGTCCAGATAAAGTTAGTTTTGATCGATTCACTTCCGTTGTAAAGATCATTAGTTATTAACTTAGCGGCCGCTAACACACACCGTTCCAACAGAAAACCTTTAATGCGCTTCGGCCGCTCACTCGCTGAACAACAGTGTTTGGAGCTCGAGAACGCAAACCACATTTTGAAGAAAAAAAAAATTTCTTTTCTTTTTAAGAAAAAATCTCTGCGCAAACCTCAAAAACGCAAACCCGAGAATAATGCGCACATGCGTATTACATGTCTAGTCTATAGGTATGCGCGTTTTAATATATATGTGCGCAGGCGTGTAGACTTTCTTTACAAATTGACCTCAACAAATGACTTGTCTGGCCTTAAAAATGTATAAAACAGAATTATACAGGTAGTGTGACCACTTTGAACTTGCAAACTTTCTTTTTGTATCCTGTTCCTTGTGTGTGAAGGGCGATGATACTGTATCTTCTCTAATTTTTTGGACCATTCTTTTGACTTAGACATATTTCTAACATGCAGTCAAACGTGACACTCAACAAACCTAGGCAGTTCATATATTTCATGTGTTCTAGCTCAAGCACACCTGGTGCAGCTAATGAAGCCCTTGATTAATGAGACAACACCCGTTTTGCAGATTTGTGCTGTTGTAATGAAATTCTATTCAGGGGGTTGAATAATTTTGAAACTGCAGGAGTCTGGTCTTTCATTTCAATGCACATTTATTTGTATAGCGCTTTTCATAATACACATGGTTTCAAAGCAGCTTTACAGAAAATGCATGAGTGATGAGTCCACATTACAATTGTTATCAGAGGAAACTGTCTAAGTTATGCATTTCAGAAATGTACATATACAAATCACAGTTAGCTAAAAAAAAAAAAAAATTAAACAAACAATCAGCTAATTGAAGTACTGAATACTTGTTTGAAACATTGTTGGAAAGTTTTTTTAAAGTAAATAAAAACGCTGATTTTCTTTTTAACTGGAGAAATTAAGAGGTTAAATTCATTGTGTATCAAAAGCAAAATCAGCTTAAATTCCTGTTACATAATTTCCTTTTACCTTCACACGCTCGTGCCCGAGCACAGTCTCCAGCTGGGCTGCTAGTTCACCCACGGGTAACTAATCACTAACTAACTAACCCATGCTGCTCAGTCATGAGTGCGCTCGCGAACTAGAGGACCGTGAACGGGAAGAACCGAGTGTTTGGGTTCGGATCAGAACCGGAAGTGTGTGTGGTTCGAGTGAGTGGATCTTTACCCGACAGAAAGCGCGAGCATGAGGATTCTGATCGGCCTCGTGTTTCTGCTCCTGCGCGCTCAACTCTCCGAGTCACACCGATGTGAGTAAAACAGCGAACACACACTCACACACATCTTTTAATTTAATGTCACAAAGTGATTAAAGCGTTTTTAGCATCAGCAGAAACCGTTACTTCAATGAGCCGCTTGTTGAACAGTGTTTACCTTTACAATGTTTACCTTTTACCACAGATTAAACCACAACACAATAGTTACTTTAGTTAATGTTAACTGGTGTTTGTCATAAAAAATTTATCAAAATGACAAAGATTTCGAGTCAGATCTCTTATACTGTTGTGGTTTTATATCATAAACAATAACTGGTACTTGGGAGGAAACTATACCATGGCTACCATAGTAATTTTTGGTAATTTTAGTAGCCTAATACCAAAGCATTTATGATGGCCGTCTTTACATGTACGTTGTAATGAAATGTGACGCAATGTTGCATTGTTTACAAAAGTAACTGTAACAGTGTTTATAAAAGTAACTGTTAGAGTTTTGCCAGAATTATCAGTATTTACGAAGTAAAAATGTTGCGGCATTTATAAAAGTAACAATGTTGTCAAAATGAACAGGATTTACAAAGTAACAGTTTTTTAACAAAAGTAACTGTTACAGTTTTGCATAAATTATCAGTATTTACGAAGTCAAAATGTATCAGTGTTTATAAAATTAATTGTAACAATGTTTCCAAAATCAACTGTACAAAGTGAAAATGTTGCAGCATTTACAAAGTAAGAATGTAGCAGTGTTTACAAAAGTGACTGTGAAACAACATTTAGAAAAGTAACAATGTAACCAGTTTCATCCAGACCTCGTTACTTTACAGAAGTGACTGACTGAACATTATCAGAATGAAACTGATTGAATCATTGGTCTTCTTTAAACGAGTCTTGGGTCAGTGTTGAAGATGTTTGTTCTCTTAATGTTTATTACAATAAAACATAATTTTCTGTAGAAAGATCCTCCAGTGTCAGCAGTAAATCCCTCTGAATGAAGGACTTTAATGGTTTTGAAGCTGACATTCATGAAGTCATGCTGAAGATAATAATAATAATAATAATAAACTTTATTTTCTATAGCGCCTTCATCTCAAAGCGCTTCACAGGAAGAGAAATACGACAAAATAAAAGAAAAGCATTCATAAAAGAGAAGTACATTTAAATATAAAACATGTTATCAAAACAAATCCATAATTAAATGGTATAGAAAAAATAATCTGTCTGTGCAGCGCTCCTTACATTTACATCTAATGTTAGAACTCGCATTAATATTCAGAGCCGCTGTACACTGACATAAACCATGATGATTACTATATTAATGTACCGGACTGATGTATGTTGGCCAGCCTGATCGATCAGAAATATCGGCTGATAATGATGCACGTGTCAATCAGACTGAAGCTGTAGCTCGTGTTTTATACAGGAATCATGAAAATGTGCTGTTTTGAGGACATATTTATCACAGGAATCATGAAAATGTGCTGTTTTGAGGACATATTTATCAAAGGAATCATGAAAATGTTCTGTTTTGAGGACATATTTATCACAGGAATCATGAAAAATCTGTTTTTAGGACATATTTATTACAGGAATAATGAAAAATCTGTTTTTAGGACATTTATCACATGAATCATGAAAATGTTCTGTTTTTAGGACATATTTATCAAAGGAATCATGAAAAATCTGTTTTGAGGACATATTTGTCACCCTGGACAAAAAATGTTTTGTTAGGATATGACAATATTTGTCTGAGATACTATTTGAAAATCTGGAATCTGAGGATGCAAAAAAATCTAAAGATTGAGAAAATCGACTTTAAAGTTGTGCATTTATGTTCCCGATGCATTCACTCACAGAAATAAATGTTTTATATATTTACGATAGGAAATTTATTTAACCCATACAATGTAGTGTTGGCTATTGCCACAAATATACCTGTGCGACATGTGACTGGTTTTGTGGCCCAGGGTCATATTTATTCAGGAATCATGAAAATGTTCTGTTTTGAGGACATATTTGCACCGTTGGCCATTAATGGCCATTACAGTGATTTTTGTTTTTTACATGAATGTTTATTAACTGAGGAAACGTGTTTCTGTGCTCATTAACTGAGAAAAGCGTGACTGTTTCTGTGCTCATGTCAGTTCTGGCCGCGAGCGAGGCGTCGGCGTTCCTGCGGCGTCACCGGCGGGCGAACACACTCTTCGAGGAGAGCAAGAAGGGGAACCTGGAGCGCGAGTGTGTGGAGGAGCTGTGCAATAAAGAGGAGGCGCGGGAAATCTTCGAGAATAATCTGGAAACGGTGCGTTAGATCCATGTGTGTGTGTGTGTGTGTGTGTGTGTGTGGGATGTGTGTGTTGTGATCCTCACGCTGTTGACTTCGACATTGACCCGCACGCGTGTGTTTGTGGAGAGAGTGAATCACTGAGTCAATCATCTTTATTTCTACAGCGCTTTACAGCACAGAGTGTTTCAGAGCTTTACAGAGATAACAGGAGAATAATGTAATAAAGTTTGTGTCTAGAAGAAAATAGCGTCACAGTCCAGCTTACGTAAAATCTAAAAAACTTCCTCTTTTCACAGGATTACAGCTGTCCTTGATTTTAATGTTGAATTTTCTGTTTTCGGTGTAAACTCCCTTTATCATTTGTTTTACGGTCTTTCTTGTTTTTTAGATATTTATCCTGTCGTACAGCACAATGACCAACTACTGTTGCTTTTATTGTGCTATATAAATAAAAGTTGATTGAGTAAGTTCAGTGATGGTTCATTTTTGTTGTAATGAAGTTATTAATTTAGTTCATTTATATATATATATAGCCGCTCTGGAGAAAACGGTGATGTCATCATCCAGCTCAGTTCAGTTCTCTATAATGCTGTCAGGAGATCAATAATATTGTTGAATATTAAACTGAGAAACTTTTGCTGTGTGTTTTGTCTGTGAATAATCTCATGTTCTTTCAATCTTCCAGGAATATTTCTATCCCAAGTACGTCGGTAAGTCGGCCTCGTTGTTTTTGTGCAAATAAACACTCTCTGTAATCCACACACATGCAGTGTTGAATCCGGGATCTGTGATGTCATCAGGCTCCGCCCCCGAGTTCCCAAACGGGAATCACAAAACACATTATAGAAACAAAAGTTACTAAAAATTACACTACTTTTCAATGCATATATATAAATGGGAAACACTTTACAATAGGGTTCATTAGTTAACATGAACTGCATTTATTAATCTTTGTTAATTTCAACTTTTACTAATACATTATTAAATCTTGTTAACATTAGTTAATGCACTGTGAACAAAGATTAACAAATACAGTAACAAATCTATTGCTCATAGTTAGTTCATGTTAGTAAATATGTTAACTAATGTTAACTAATGAACCTTATTGTAAAGTGTTACCATTAAAAGTAATGTTTAAATATGCAAATGAGGCATTGTCTAATTAAATATGCACTAATTTGCATGGATTTAGACTGAACACTGGATAAAGCCAGATTCAAAACTCTAGTTTGACATTTTAGAGTAAAAGGTTTTTCCAGAGGGAGTTTTTACAAATAAATCAGAAAATAAATACTGTCAACAGACAGAAAACTGATTTACACGATGTTTTTAGGTCTCAACTTTCCCGTTGAGATCGTTAATTTTTTTTTAAATTTTTTACATAAAACATGATCTTATGAGGCATTATCTAATTAAATAAGCACAAAATTTAATGCATTTCCAGCAAATAAATGTGAAACATTTGATAAATGTTCATAATTCTTTTGTTGACATATTATAGCTAACGGTTTTTTCAGAGCTCTTTATCACTCCATAAATCAGAAATTACTTAAAAAGTCATAATTATGACTTTAAAAATCAAAATTATGAATAAAAGGTCAAAATTATGACATATACTAAAAGAAGTCAATACACAGAAAATCATAATTTCCATAATTATGTCACACCATAAATCAGAAAATAGTCAACAGACAAAAAAAATTGCACCAAGTAGGAATACAGTTTAGAGTGAAATGTTGTATAATCAGGCGAATAGTATATGAACAACCCTTCAGAACATAGATATGAATAAATCTGTAAAGTTTGGTGTGTGTGACACTGCTGAAGTGCAGATTTCTGACTCAAACTCTCCGTCTTTAAAGAGGTTTGAGATCAAAGAAACTCTTAAATGTGTGTTTTGGATGTTTTTCTTCCACTAGTCACGTTATAGAAGGAAAATAGAGCAGTGCATGAAAACACTGGTTTAGCCTGTAGAGAACCAGGGCTCTCAAGTTTTATCAAAAGTTTAGAGTGAGATTTAGGGGAGGAGCCACCCAAATATTTGCAGCAGCGGTCCCTCGACCCAACCAAATTCGCTTCAATTTTTGCTAGCAGTTCAATTTTGCCTATTGTTCATAATTGACCAGCACAAATGGAAATTATAACAATTGTTAAATCTGATAAAAAGACAAAATTCATCCAAATAAAATAAATAGTTATATTTAAAAAATACAAATTTATTGAAAAATAAAAAAAATAAATGACCCCAAACAAGCCAACTGAACATCAGTGCTCAATGTACATAACATTGTGTCATAACAACTTGCCCTGAGCATGTATTTCAAGACCCAAACCGGTCACCTTTACAGGGGTCATCGGATGCCCATTTTCCACAAGTTTGTATGATCCTTTGGGGTCTTCATGTAAAGTTTGTAACATACTTTGGTTAAAATTTCTCAATGGTTGTGTAAAACAACACCTTTTTACCTCTTCAAAAACAGCTTTGTTCACAGTGACCCGTTTAAACATGTCTCTTTAAATGATAATGAGCAACAACTTTTTGGCTTTTTGAGGATTAAAAAAAAGTGAATGGATTTCTTTCATTGCATGGTGATTGTGTCCACATACTGCAAAGACACATTTATTTGCAAATACCATATAAAAGTGTATTTTGCACCCGATGACCCCTTTAAAAGCAGTTGGAGAGTTTTTGAATGCATCAAAAATAATTTAGCACGAATTTGGCTATACTCCTCAACATCAGCTCTCACTGTCTTTGATCACAGGCAAGAGATATCGTCCAGGAATCGTAAAATCAAAATGCTAAAAAAATAAAAAATAAATGAAGATGTCCGCAAACCGCATTCATCAGATCGTGCTCTTTCAACTTCCACTCCGTGTGTGCGCGTGTTGTCTAGTAACGAACGTGCTTGCAGCGGGAACACATAATTTACCCGGAAACAACTAATTCTAATTTCTGATTGGCTGGTAGCTAGCATTTAACTCTGTATAACTCGAGACAGATGCTATGAACTCGGCAGAGAACTTCCCTCCGTTTGCCTGCGCCTCGTCCATTAATTGTATAGCGGGACAAGTTCCCTTACTCCTCAGCGTGAGAAATACAAGGTGTGGCGTGTGAGCGTGTGAACGGGTTGAAATGCGTGTGTCTCACGCCAAATGCGTGAGACTTGAGAGCCCTGGAGAACACACACTTATCCTGATCTGGGATGTGTTTCCTGTACGATACTGAAACTTGCTGTGATGCATCATGGGAGAAGGCAGTGTGTGTGTGACTCTTCTCGTGTTGTGTGTGTGTTTAGTGTGTCTGGGATCTCATCGCGTCGGGATCAATAACCCAAACTCGGAGAATCCCGGGATCCCACAGAACCTGCGCACCTGTGTTCAAGGTGACCAACACACACTGATGCTCATGAAGATGATGATGATGATGATGATGTGTTGAGTTTGAGCTGTGTGTGTGTGTGTGTCTGTGTGTGTGTGTGTGTGTATGTTTCAGAGATCAGTAACCAGTGTCTGCCGCTGCCGTGTTATAAGGAGGGTTACGAGCGCTGTGTGGACGGACAGGGCAAATACACGTGTGTGTGTAAACCGGGCTGGAGGGGTCAGCACTGTGACCAGGGTGAGTGTGTGTGTGTGTGTGTGTGTAAACCGGGCTGGAGGGGTCAGCACTGTGACCAGGGTGAGTGTGTGTGTGTGTGTGTGTGTGTGTGTAAACCGGGCTGGAGGGGTCAGCACTGTGACCAGGGTGAGTGTGTGTGTGTGTGTGTGTGTAAACCGGGCTGGAGGGGTCAGCACTGTGACCAGGGTGAGTGTGTGTGTGTGTGTGTGTGTGTGTAAACCGGGCTGGAGGGGTCAGCACTGTGACCAGGTGAGTGTGTGTGTGTGTGTGTAACCGGTGGGGGTCAGGTGAGTGTGTGTGTGTGTGTGTGTAAACCGGGCTGGAGGGGTCAGCACTGTGACCAGGGTGAGTGTGTGTGTGTGTGTGTGTGTGTAAACCGGGCTGGAGGGGTCAGCACTGTGACCAGGGTGAGTGTGTGTGTGTGTGTGTGTAAACCGGGCTGGAGGGGTCAGCACTGTGACCAGGGTGAGTGTGTGTGTGTGTGTGTGTGTGTAAACCGGGCTGGAGGGGTCAGCACTGTGACCAGGGTGAGTGTGTGTGTGTGTGTGTGTGTGTAAACCGGGCTGGAGGGGTCAGCACTGTGACCAGGGTGAGTGTGTGTGTGTGTGTGTGTGTGTTCGTGTAAACCTGGCTGGAGGGGTCAGCGCTGTGACCAGGGTGAGTGTGTGTGTGTGTGTGTGTGTGTGTGTGTGTGTGTGTGTGTGTGTAAACCGGGCTGGAGGGGTCAGCGCTGTGACCAGGGTGAGTGTGTGTGTGTGTGTGTGTGTGTGTGTGTGTGTGTGTGTGTGTGTAAACCGGGCTGGAGGGGTCAGCGCTGTGACCAGGGTGAGTGTGTGTGTGTGTGTGTGTGTGTGAACCAGGCTGGAGGGGTCAGCGCTGTGACCAGGGTGAGTGTGTGTGTGTGTGTGTGTGTGTGTGTGTGTGTGTGTGTAAACCGGGCTGGAGGGGTCAGCGCTGTGACCAGGGTGAGTGTGTGTGTGTGTGTGTGTGTGTGAACCAGGCTGGAGGGGTCAGCGCTGTGACCAGGGTGAGTGTGTGTGTGTGTGTGTGTGTGTGTGTGTGTGTGTGTGTAAACCGGGCTGGAGGGGTCAGCGCTGTGACCAGGGTGAGTGTGTGTGTGTGTGTGTGTGTGTGAACCAGGCTGGAGGGGTCAGCGCTGTGACCAGGGTGAGTGTGAGTGTGTGTGTGTGTGTGTGTGTGTGTGTGTGTGTGTGTGTGTGTAAACCGGGCTGGAGGGGTCAGCGCTGTGACCAGGGTGAGTGTGTGTGTGTGTGTGTGTGTGTGTGAACCAGGCTGGAGGGGTCAGCGCTGTGACCAGGGTGAGTGTGTGTGTGTGTGTGTGTGTGTAAACCAGGCTGGAGGGGTCAGCGCTGTGACCAGGGTGAGTGTGTGTGTGTGTGTGTGTGTAAACCGGGCTGGAGGGGTCAGCGCTGTGACCAGGGTGAGTGTGTGTGTGTGTGTGTGTGTACACCGGGCTGGAGGGGTCAGCGCTGTGACCAGGGTGAGTGTGTGTGTGTGTGTGTGTGAACCAGGCTGGAGGGGTCAGCGCTGTGACCAGGGTGAGTGTGTGTGTGTGTGTGTGTGTAAACCGGGCTGGAGGGGTCAGCGCTGTGACCAGGGTGAGTGTGTGTGTGTGTGTGTGTGTGAACCAGGCTGGAGGGGTCAGCGCTGTGACCAGGGTGAGTGTGTGTGTGTGTGTGTGTGTGTGTGTGTGTGAACCAGGCTGGAGGGGTCAGCGCTGTGACCAGGGTGAGTGTGTGTGTGTGTGTGTGTGAACCAGGCTGGAGGGGTCAGCGCTGTGACCAGGGTGAGTGTGTGTGTGTGTGTGTGTGTGTGTGTGTAAACCTGGCTGGAGGGGTCAGCGCTGTGACCAGGGTGTGTGTGTGTGTGTGTGTGTGTGTGTGTGTAAACCTGGCTGGAGGGGTCAGCGCTGTGACCAGGGTGAGTGTGTGTGTGTGAGAACCAGGCTGGAGGGGTCAGCGCTGTGACCAGGGTGAGTGTGTGTGTGTGAGAACCAGGCTGGAGGGGTCAGCGCTGTGACCAGGGTGAGTGTGTGTGTGTGTGTGTGAACCGGGCTGGAGGGGTCAGCGCTGTGACCAGGGTGAGTGTGTGTGTGTGTGTGTGTGTGTGTGAACCAGGCTGGAGGGGTCAGCGCTGTGACCAGGGTGAGTGTGTGTGTGTGTGTGTGTGTGTGTGTGTGTGTGTGTGTGTGTGTGTGTGTGAACCAGGCTGGAGGGGTCAGCGCTGTGACCAGGGTGAGTGTGTGTGTGTGTGTGTGTGTGAACCAGGCTGGAGGGGTCAGCGCTGTGACCAGGGTGAGTGTGTGTGTGTGTGTGTGTGTGTGTGTGTGAACCAGGCTGGAGGGGTCAGCGCTGTGACCAGGGTGAGTGTGTGTGTGTGTGTGTGTGTGAACCAGGCTGGAGGGGTCAGCGCTGTGACCAGGGTGAGTGTGTGTGTGTGTGTGTGTGTGTGTGTGTGAACCAGGCTGGAGGGGTCAGCGCTGTGACCAGGGTGAGTGTGTGTGTGTGTGTGTGAACCAGGCTGGAGGGGTCAGCGCTGTGACCAGGGTGAGTGTGTGTGTGTGTGTGTGTGTGTGTGTGTGTGTGTGTGTGTGTGTGTGTGTGTGTGTAAACCGGGCTGGAGGGGTCAGCGCTGTGACCAGGGTGTGTGTGTGTGTGTGTGTGTGTGTGTGTGTGTGTGTGTGTGTGTGTGTGTGTGTAAACCGGGCTGGAGATTGCTATGATCTAATCGAAAGCTGTTATTTCTTTAAGTAAGTTGTCTGTTGTGCTGCATGCATATAAAATGTATAAAAATTAGACATTTAAATAAATAATTTAAAATCATTCACGGCTCTCTGATGCTGGTCACATGACATGCAGCTATATTAAAATAAATAATTTTTAAAAATTAGACATTTAAATAAATCTTTTTTTTATTAGTGAACTAATAAATTATTTTATTAATTCATTTTTTAATTGTTAAAAATTGTTTTAATTTAGCTGCATGCCATGTGACCAGCATAAGAGAGCCGTGAATGTGCTAATTAAATTAAATTATTAAAATACTAACTCTCAGAGGAAGTACAAAAAATATTTCATGTCTAAGTGCGTCGGCTGACAAAAGTGATGTAAAAGTGTAAATAATGCATGAGTAAACTGCACACTGTTGGTTAAAGCGCCACCTACTGGTTAGTAGTTAGTATGAGTAGTATTCTTAAGAAATATAATAATATCTTACAGATATTAATGAGTGTGAAGACCCAGAATTCCCTGCTGGCTGCAGCCAAACGTGTCACAACCTCCCCGGGAGCTTCAGCTGCAGCTGT
>JAVALU010001225.1:305000-309541 GCA_030770095.1 Gila robusta
ATTCATTCCTAAGGGAGTCAGATTGACCCGTGAGGGAGGATTTGTTACTTTTTAAAATGTCAACCACAAAACTCCTCGAATCCATTCAGGTTTTTTTTGTTTATTCGTGGTTCAAGTGCAACAAAAGTCATGGGGTCTTGACCCCTCTGATGTACACTCAATTTTTTACATGTTTAAAGGTGCAGTGTGTGATTTTTAGCGACATCTAGCGGTTCGGCAGCGAGTTGCACTAAGGGCTCAGCCCATTGCTCACCCCTCCCTTTCGAAGAAGCTACGGTGGCTAAAATGGGACAAACATATCGTTGTCTGAGACAGCAGAGAATAGCCAGAGTAAGCCAAGAGTGTGTAACATTGTCACTGTTTCTGTATCACAGTCCATTATAAACCACATCATGGATAAAGTTTACAAAGCCATAGTCAGGTGAGGATCAAGGGTCTTAATATATAATATAATAATAGTAATCAGCTGATTGTCTCACAAACGTAACCAGCACATTTCCCCCCACATAGCAAACCCATAATACAGCGAGGGAGAAGAACCACATGAAACTATGCAACTATATATCTTTTCTAACAGGGTAGTAAAAGTTTAGCTGGCTAATATGAGCTGTTACTGTGGCTGAGCTGGTTAAAGCGTAAAGCCTTGTTTAAACTCGACGCGTCCGCATGAGCCCAAAGGTGCGCGCGGCAAAAATGACATGATTGTAACAGCGCGCGCGCCTCCGCATCCCCTAGACACCATTTACTACACACAATAGGCTTTTTTTCTCTGGTTTTGAAAACTCTTCTCGATCGACTTAAAATGCTTCCAAGATCGACTTGTCGACCGCGATGACGGGTTGGTGATTCCTGTAACGTTGTTTTACGGTCAATGACAAGAGTACTAATCAGCTGTCTCACGAACGTAACCAGCACATTTATCCCCACATAGCAAAGCCATAACACAGCGAGGGAGAAGAACTAAGTTACATGAAACAATCCAACTACATATTTTACACCACTGACAAGGGAAAAGTCACTACTCACGGTGTTTATGGCTAGCTTCTAGCTTTCTGCGGCTTCTCTTTCAAGGTAGTGAGGAAACGCGCTCTGTAGCGCTGTGTGTTCGCGTTCGGCTACGGTAGAAACATGACGTCACAATATGTCGACCTTCATAGAAGGGGGCGCCCGCGGTTATGTAGATATAAATGTCTCATTCTAAGGTAATAAAAACATTACGGTTTATTAAGTAAGTTCTTCATACACCACTGAAAACATAGTTACGGATGTCATATTGAATTTCTGTTAATAGATACTCAAATTTTTTACACATTGCACCTTTAAAAAAAAAAAAATCTGGGTCAAAAAGACCCGAGGGAAGGATAATTAATAATGTTTTATGCTCACATTCTAAGTCAAGTCACCTTTATTTCTACAGCGCTTTTTACAGCACAGAGTGTTTCAACGCAGCTTTACAGAGATAACAGGAAAATAATGCAACAAAGTTTGTTTCTAGAAGAAAATAGCGTCACAGTCCAGCTTAAGGCAGATCAATAATATTGTTGAATATTAAATGTCCCCAACTAAGCAAGCCAAAAGCCAAAGCAATAATTTTCTTAGACTAAGAAGATTATTAAACACCTGATAATATTAACCCAACGCTCTGTTAATGTTACGGTTCAGAACGTGACGGGAATCAAGCTCTAGCTCTGCTGTTTTTATGTTGATGAGTGATGTTTTCTGTCAGATGTGGACGAGTGTGAGCAGGAGGTGTGTGAAGGCGAGTGTGTGAACACCGCCGGGAGCTTCTCGTGTCACTGTGACGGGCGTAAGGGAGTGAAGCTGGCGCGGGACGGGCGTGTGTGTGAGGAGATCCCGCAGTGTCTCGATCTGTTCGATCACAAGCACGAGGAGATGCTGTATCTGGGAGAGCAGTTCTCCGGCGTTCCCGTCATTTACCTGCGCTTCCGTCTGCAGGCCGACGCCAGGTACGACACACACACCATCTGGGGAGTCTTTGATGTCCCCAGAGTGTGTGTGTGAAGTTTTAGCTCAAAATACCACACAGATATTGTTTTATAGCATGTTAAAATTGTCACTTTTTGAGGGTGAGCAAAAACCCTTTAAATGCAAATGAGCTGATGCTCCCGGTGCAGAGGGCGGAGCTTCAAGAGTGTGTGTGTGTGTGTGTGTAAGAGTTAGCAGCTTTGATTACCTCACACAGACACACACTGAACATTTTAAAAACTTTAGTCTTTAATGTTCAAACCGGAGTCGGATAAAGATGGAGAGAATGAAACAGGACATTTCTGAACGGTTAGTTGATGAATTTATGTATCTGATGTGTAGTTATCTTCTAGTCATTGATTAGCATATTCTGTCATGATAATCTATAAATCGTGTTCCCGGGGGTGGGTTTATGTAAATTTTAGGGTTTGTGATGTCACTAACCAGTGAAGAAGCTTGTGTAGTTCCTACCAGCCGTTTGTTGTAGTCCTTAAAAAGTGATTTCTGTAAAAGTAAATCTCTCCCTTTGCTTTGAACTTTGAGCGTCGTAACTTTGCAGATGTTGTTTATGATCAAACATTACACACTAAGTGAAATCATAATCAACCATAATTCAACTCTTGAACATCGTTTCCTGAAGGCTCATCTGTTATATTCCAGCCTTATTCTGATAAAAATGTCTCTTTAAGAAGAAGAGAATCTGATTCCTCACGAGTGTTGTTATTGCTAACACAGGTTTGCAGCCGAGTTTGATTTCCGCACGTTTGATCCTGAGGGAGTGATCCTGTACGCCGAGTCTTCTCCGGACTCCTGGCTAATGCTGGGTTTACGGAGCGGCCGCATCGAGGTCCAGTTCAAGAACCAGCACTCCGTCAAGATGACCAGCGGAGGAAAGGCCATCAACGACGGCCAGTGGCACGTGGTGCGTTCATGACATCCACTACAGATCATGTCGCATTTACAGGCTCTTACACTCGCCAAAGCTGCATTTATTTGATGTAAAACAGTGAAATATTAGTACAATGTAAATCAGCTGTTTTCTATGTGAATAAACAGGTGAAACTCAAAAAATTTGAATATCGTGCAACATGTATTTCAGTAATTCAAATTAAAAGGTGAAACTAATATATTTAGTATATATAACTATATACATATGCATGATTATACTTTTCAGAGGGCCGACATTTCTGTATTTAAAATCCTTTTTTTTATTGATTTCATGTAATATTCTAATTTTCAGAGATTTTGAATTTGGGGTTTTCATAAGCTGTAAGCCATAATCATCAAACTTTTGCACGATATTCTAATTTTTCGAGTTTCACCTGTATAGTAAAGTGTAATTTATTATTGATAATCAAAGCTGATTTTCAGCATCATTACTCCAGTCTTCAGTGTCACATGATCCTTCAGAAATAATTCTAATATGAGGAGAGATCTACCGTGATGTTTTGTCAGCGCTAATGAAAGCTTGTGTCGTCTGTAGATCTCGGTGGAGGAGCTGATGGGCAGCGTGAGTGTGAGGATCAGTAAAGAGGCCGTCATGAGCATCAACAGTCCTGAGCGTCTCTTCACACCCGTCAACGACAAACTGGAGACCAAGCTTTACATCGCCGGTCTGCCCAATCGCAACGAGAGCCTCATCAAACCGGCAAGTGCTCACTAGCGCCCCTGCAGTCAGTGCTGTGTAACTACACATTAAGACATTTTATTTTTTCAATCAAAAGGATTTTTTTCCTAGTGAACGCGCAACAACCTGTTGATCTGTGATGTTCAGGGTTTGAAATTAACACCGCCAACACGCCAAATGGGTAATAATCAGCTGTGGCGGGAACGCTGTTAAATCACCGGTTATTATTATGTTTACTCACTTTGCTGGGAAGTTTGTGTGAGTCAAATCTGTGCAGATTTAGTGCAAATACTCGTGAGTCATCATGATATATTAAATACAGCGTATTGCACAGAATCTGCTCATATCTGGCTTACTTGAACACACACGTCACTACGCTACAAATAACGGCACGCTTGTTCATTTGCATTGAAGCAACAGCGAAGATTAATAAGCATTCGGTTAACAGAAAAGACATTGTTATTTTCCAACATCCTAAATGTTCTTTGTACTGTATTGATCTGTCCATCTAAAACACATTTATGGTGAAAGAGGAGATTTAGTTTGAATAAGAAATCAATGTAGGAAATCCAAATGTTATTTTATATATATATATATATATATATATATATGCTGTGACGTAGTTAATCAGGTTCATTTATTTATTTAGTTACTTTTTTGGCTAGTAGAAGTTCTTTAAGGATAATTCCGGTATTTAGCACTTTGAGTCTGTTTTGTAGTTTGTTTTGGATGAACTAGACTGGTGCACAGAAATTGACGATGGGTCCTGTCTCAACTTTTTGACTCTTTTAGAATCGCTTCTGAGTGTCTGTCTACCGGCATGCACAAACATGTCATTAAAACAACTCTTAACGTTCGTTTTCAAAACTGTGCAACTCACCGAGTGGTTAGTAGTGTTCGTTGATGATTAAAAACAAATATATCGGCG